>CAMZMU010000066.1:27777986-28084890 GCA_947311845.1 Poa pratensis | reverse complement strand
TTGATTTATATCATCCTTCTCTCTTGACCCTTGAAAACTTCCGTCACACCAAACTCAAAGTAGATCTCATTAGAGGGTTAGTGCATAATCAAAAATTCACATGTTCTATAAAGACGCAATATGATTTGTTACTTTAAACATTAGCTACAGCCACTGATGTTATGTGAAGCTCTTCCACCCAAAAAAGAATTTCACTCAACACTAGTAAAAGAGAGAATGCAAAATAAAAAGGCATAATCTGTCTAAAACAGAACAGTCCGCAAAGACGAATTTTTTCGAGGCACTTACGACGCTCAGATCGAAAACTCTGAACTAATGAAAGTTTCAGACATTCATAAAGATTACGCACAAAAATTTCAGATTTAATTAACAATCTGGTGATTTTAGGAATTTCGTACAGTGAACAGCAAAAATCTGTTTCTGCGCAGCAATCAAAATTAAGCATCATCTTACATTAGAGGCTACTCTTGGCACAACAATGCGAGAAAATAAAGATACAAAGGAGTTGCTACAGAAGTAAACAAACCTTGACTCAATAAAAGAAAAATTGCAGAAAAATAAAATGGGTTGCCTCCCATAAGCGCTTTTCTTTAACGCCTTTTAGCTAGGCACAAAGCATGCATCAAGTATTACCAAGTGAAGAAGCATCAACATTGTAATTTGTTCGAACAATAGAATCATAAGGTGGCTTAATCTTCTTCCTAGGAAAGTGTTCCATACCTTTCTTGAGAGGAAATTGATATTTTATATTCCCTTCTTTCATATCAATAATAGCACCTACAGTCCTAAGAAAAGGTCTTCCCAGCACAATAGGGCATGATGGATTGCACTCAATATCCAAGACAATAAAATCAACGGGGACATAATTGTTGTTAACCATGATAAGAACATCATCAATTCTTCCCAAAGGTTTTTTAATAGTAGAATCAACAAGGTGAACATCCAAGTAACAATTTTCCAAAGGTGCTAAATCAAGCATATCATATAATCTTTTAGGCATAACAGAAATACTAGCACCAAGGTCACACAAAGCATTGCAATCAAAGTCATTCAATTTCAATTTAATGATGGGCTCCCAACCATCTTCTAACTTCCTAGGGATAGAAGCTTCATGTTTTAATTTCTCTTCCCTAACTTGTATGAGAGCATTAGTAATATGTTTAGTAAAAGCCATGTTTATAGCACTAGCATTAGGACTTCTAGCTAGCTTTTGCAAGAACTTAATTACTTCAGAAATATTGCAACCATCAAAATCAAAGTCATTATCATCAAAAGTAATGGATTATTCTCTTCCTTATTGCTAGAAATTTCAGCATCTTTATCAAGGACAGTTTCAGAGTTATCAGGCAATTTAGGACATTTTGCAATAGAAGTGGAAACATTACCAACACCAACTATCTTGCCATTAATGGTAGGAGGTTTGTTAACACTTGAGTTTGAAGCATTTTCAGAAGTAGTAATAGTATAAACTCTAGCAATATTATTCTTTCTAGCAATTTCATCCTCTCTTTCCCATCTAGCATGCAATTCAGCTAACATCCTCACATTGTTATCAATTTTAACTTGTATAGCATTGAGAGTTTTGCTCTCTTTAACATCATGAGGCATGTTCTTTAGTTTCAACAAGTCAACATCAAGAGCAAGACTATCAACTTTAGAGGAAAGCACATCAATTTTCCCAAATTTCTCCTCAACAGTTTTATTGAAAGCAGTTTGTGTACTAATAAAATCCTTAAGCATAACTTCAAGATCGAGGGTACACTCTTATTATTGTTGTAGGAGTTACTATAGGAATTTCCATAACCATTGCCACTATTAGAAGGATAGGGCCTATAATTGCTATTACCAAAATTATTCCTATAAGCATTGTTGTTGAAATTATTATTTTTAATGAAGTTCACATCAACATGCTCTTCTTGAGCAACCAAAGAAGCTAAAGGAACATTATTTGGATCAACATGTGTTTGACCATTTGCAAGCATAGACATAATAGTATCAATTTTGGCACTCAAGGAGAGGTTTCCTCAACAGAATTTACCTTCTTACCTGTTGGAGCTCTCTCGGTGTGCCACTCAGAATAATTAATCATCATATCATCAAGAAGCTTTGTTGCAGCACCCAAAGTGATGGACATAAAGGTACCTCCAGCGGCCGAATCCAATAAATTCCTGAAGAAAAATTTAATCCTGCATAGAAGGTTTGGATGATCATCCAAGTAGTCAGTCCATGAGTGGGACAATTTTTAACCAATGATTTCATTCTCTCCCATGCTTGAGCAACATGTTCATTATCAAATTGCTTAAAATTCATTATGCTACTTCTCAAAGAAATAATCTTAGCAGGAGGATAATATTTTCCAATAAAAGCATCTTTGCATTTAGTCCATGAATCAATACTATTTCTAGGCAAAGATAGCAACCATTCTTTAGCACGTCCTCTCAAGGAGAAAGGAAAAAGTTTCAGTTTAATAATATCACCATCTACTTCCTTGAGCTTTTGCATTTCACAAAGTTCAACAAAGTTATTAAGGTGAACAGCAGCATCATCAGTACTAACACCAGAAAATTGCTCTTTCATAACAAGATTTAAAAGTGCAGGTTTAATTTCATAAAATTCTGCTGAAGCAGCAGGTGGAGCAATAGGTGTGCATATGAAATCATTGTTGTTCGTGCTAGTGAAATCACACAACTTAGTGTTCTCAGGAGTACTCATTTTAGCAGAAATAAAAACAGACAGAAAATAACTTGAAAGTAAACTAGATGCAAGTAACTAATTTTTTTGTGTTTTTGATAATTGAAAGCAAACAAGATAAAATAAAATAAACTAAGCAAGACAAAAACAAAGTAAAGAGATTGGAAGCGTGAAACTCCCCTTGCAGAAGACTGCTGTCTCCCCGGCAACGGCGCCAGAAAAATAGCTTGATGACGTGAAACACACGTTCGTTGGGAGACCCCAAGAGGAAGGTATGATGTAGTCAGCAGCAAGTTTTCCCTCAGAAAGAAACCAAGGTTATCGAACCAGTAGGAGCAGCAACTCTTCAGAAGGTTGTCAACGGCGCCAGAAAAAAGCTGTCGCAGGGAGTCTGGACTGTTGACGTGGAATCTGCACACAACACAATCAAACTACTTTGCCCCAACGAAACAGTGAGGTTGTCAATCTCACTGGCTTGCTGAAAACAAAGGATTAAACGTATGGTGTGGAAAATGAGTATTAAATTGCAGAGAATGAAAAAGGAACAGTTTGCAGTTTGTGGTTGTTTAATCAGTGTAAAAGAATGGACCGGGGTCCACAGTTCACTAGTGGTGTCTCTCCATAAAAGATAACTAACATGTTGGGTGAACAAATTACAGCTGGGCAATTGACGAATAGTGAGCGCATGACAATGCATATACATGACATGTTGACTACTATGATATTTAATTGGGCATTACGACATAATACATAGACCGTTATCCAACAGCATCTATGACTAATAATCCACCGCCGGGTTGTCATCCGAGTCCCCGTTGGTATTAAGTTGCAAGCAACGGATAATTGCATTAAGTAAAGTGCGTAATGTAAACAAACACATATGCCCGTGGACATAGCATCGTTAGGTTATCCCTAGTGGCAACAGCACATCCACAACCTTAGAACTTTCTGTCACTGTCCCAGGTTAAACGGAGACATGAACCCACTATCTAGCATAAATACTCTCTCTTGGAGTTACAAGCATCTACTTGGCCAAAGCATCTACGAGTAACGGAAAGCATGCAAGATCTTAAATAACATATAAGATAGATTGATAATCAACTTGACATAATATTCAATATTCATCGGATCCCAGCAAACACAACATGTAGCATTACAATAATATGATCTTGATCATGTAGGGCAGCTCACAAGATCTAAACATGATGGCACAAAGTGGAGAGACAACCATCTAGCTACTGCTATGGACCCGTAGTCCAAGGATGAACTACTCACGCATCACTCCGGAGGCAGGCATGGCGATGTAGAAGCCTCCGGTGACGATTCCCCTCTCCGGCAGGGTGCCGGGAAGAGGTTCTGAACCCTCCCGAGCTAGGGTTGACGACGGCGGCGTCTCTGGAACTTTTCGTGGATATTTGCTCAGGTACTTAGGGTTTTCGCGTCGGGGGGAATAAGTAGGCGAAAGGGCGGCGGCTGCGGACCCCCGAGGGGCCCACACCACCCTAGGGCGCGGGGGGGCCCGCGCCCTAGTGGCGTGTGGGGCCCCTGGTGGCTCCTCTCCGTTGCTTTTCGCTCCGTCAGGTGAGTTCTGGAAAAATAGGGACCCCCGTGTAGTTTCGTCCAATTCCGAGAATATTTCCAGACTAGCTTTTCTGGAATACAAAAACAGCAGAAAACAGGAACTGGCACTTCGGCATCTTGTTAATAGGTTAGTCCCAAAAAATGTATAAAAGTGATATAAAGTAGATGCAAAACATGTAGCAATTGGTATAAAACAAGCATGGAACATCAAAAATTATAGATACGTTGAGACGTATCAAAAGTAACAAGAAGTTTCGGTGACATACCCTTGTAGACCGAAACACGGGGATTATGCTCCCGCACAAGCGTTGTTGAGGAAGACGACGTAGCCGACCTCAAGGTCATGTAGAACTTGGCGTGTCGGTGATGACCTCAAGAACACGATGATCCTCGGACAAGTGCCCAAGTGTTGCACCTCGAAGGACTTGCACACATACGGTGCTTGACAACGACTCCGACTCTCCGATCCAGCCGAGGTTGCGTAAGTAGATCTTCTGGGCTGGAATTTCTGCAGCACGACGGCGTGCCGCAGAGAAGATACCTCTCACGAGCACAGCCCTAACTTGGGTCCTGCAAGGAGAGAGAGAGAAGAGGTGGCGCATGAGGTGGCAGGGAGGTGAGAGACACCTCCCAATTTCCTGGAATTTATCTTGTGTTTAAATCCCTCCTATGCCTCCCTTCATATAGTAGAATTGGGTGTACCATGCCAATTAGCTAGGCAATGTGGGACTAAAGGTTGGAGCAACCAGGCACAGGCACACCCAAGCCTCCCTTTGGTGAGGTTTGCCCTATATGGGCCTCTCTCCCTTCGGGAAAGGCCCATTAGGTGGGCTGCACCATTAAATCCGAATTTATTCATTATTAAATTATTAAATTAATATATTAATTCATATAATGAACATATTATTCAATCTCCCGGTACTCCGGAACTTTTCCGGTCCATTTCTGTGAATCCGCCGGAACCCTTCCGGATCACTCCGAACATTTTCGGACATTCCCAGAACCCTTCCGGTTTTCTCTTCTCTATTCTTCGGTAATTCCGACAAATCCAAAACGATCTCCTAGCGTCGTCAAACCCTTAAGTGTGTTACCCTAATGGTTCAGGAATACTCCAGACATGGCCGAGACCCCTCGCTCGCCAATGACCGTCAGGGAGACCTGGATGCCTATGACGGTCCCTGTGCATTCCACGAATAATCGTCGCTTGAACCTTAACCTGCATATCCTAACCTTTTGTGTCACGATACTTAGTTTGTCCGAGACATGATCATTGGTATCCTGATACCTTAGTTCTATCTCGTTACCGACAAACACCTGTTATCTCGTTCACATGATCACACATCCCGTGACCTAGTCACGCGTTTGCAAACTTTGATGTGATCTCACCGACTGGGCACTAACTAGTATCTCTCCGACCTTCGGATGCACAAATCCCGCTCTTGATCCATACGCCTCAACCTATTCCTTCGGATACCTGATGTGCGACACCTTTATTGACACCCTATTTAAGATGTGACGTTTGATGCAATCAAGGGCAACCCTCCAGAGATAGTGATTAAATATGATCTCACGGTCTAAGGATTAGGTTACTATGTTTTTAACTATCATGACGCTGAACATTGATCACGTCATAATACTTATGTTGGGTATGTCCATCACACCATCACCTAATGATATGAATCCATTCTCAACTGACATAAATGTCCATGATCAGGAAACCTTGATCATTCGGCTGCCCAATGGACTAGTTAAATAGAGCTACTAGGGACCTGGTTGTTTATATACCACACGTGTATTAATGTTTTTGCTTAATACAATTATAGCATGGTATAAAACTAATTATGAACATATGTGAGATATGATAATAATATATTTATATTTGCCCCTAGAGCATATCTCCTTCAATAATAATACTAGCTAAATGTCCGTGAGTTGCTACGGACATATGAAGACAATGATTAGAATATTTGTAGACGATGAACATGTTTTTTAAAATCTGCAATGAACATGTTGAGAATGACAACACGACGCCCATATTCCAAAACTCTTTCCCCTCTTTGACAGCCAATCACCCATTTTCCTTCTACAATGTCGTGCATCTCCTCCACCTGCACCTCGCAGTAAGATAAGACATTGCCTTCATCATTTCATGTTTCCATCCTCTTGTTTTTGGTCCGGCCACCACTATGTTGTTGACTGTTGCTCCGTATCTTTTCCAGCTTGCCAATGTAAAAAAATGAGAGCTTATCAGTCGTCACTTTTACATAAGCATGGATGGACAAACCTTAAGGTCATCACTTGTCCGCTTTTTCATGTGTATTTGGACATGTAACGGAAGTTGTAACTGCCTGTGACTAAGGTCAATAACCAAAGATAAGGCACCATACCGTCTATGGGTAACATAATATTCTAAAATCAGTGAAGATTCATGTAAGCAAAATTATCGCATCTAATATTCCGGAATCAGACAATCATATCGCATCTAATATTCTGGAATCAGACAATCATTTTTCATGTTGTCCTCGCATGGTGATCACCTATAAATTCAGTTAAATTAAGTAGTCACGGAAGTAGTCCTAAAATATTATGATGAACTCAAAATTTGACTTTGACGTATTGGCCAGAGTGAGATGTTGTTTTCACTTATAATCGGAAAGCGGACCTCGTGGCCAGAGAAAGCATGATTAGATCAGCATCCTGAAAAATGTGGTGATCAATGTGTAAGGGCATGTACAATGGGATGAGATGCCACGTAAGATTTTTTGCTTAGTTGAAGGAGAGAGAACGAAGAGAGAGGGGTTGTCTTCCCTTAGGGCATGTACAATGGTAGAGAAGGCGCGCCTTCTCTTAGCCATCTACATCATTTAGAGAAGGCAAAATTATAAGTTGTACAATGCATTGTCACTTATTGCCATTCTTAGCAATTAATGAGAATTAATTATATTTTAGTAGAAAATTGTATTTTTAAGAGAAGATAAATGGTACAGTGGTGAAATTAGCCTTCTCTTATTTTGTAAGGGATCATCTTAGCTAAGGGAAGACAGCCTTCCCTTTCTTCATTATCTCTCCGCCAACTAAACAAATATCCTACGTGTCAACGCTAAGAGAAGGCTTACATCACCCCATTGTACATGCCCTTAGCTAAGGGATGATCTCTTAAAATTAAGAGAAGGCTATTTTCTCCATTGTACAATATGACTTCCCTTATTATATTTTAATCAATTCTCATTAATTGCTAGCGATAACAATAAGAGATAACACATTGTATGACTAATATTATTGTCTTTTCTAAATGACGTGGAGTGCTAAGAGAGGAGTCGCCTTCTCTACCATTGTACATGCCCTAAAATGGACACAAAAATGATGCAACTTTTAACGCAGTTTCCAGTTAATATAATACAATACAAAAAAGACTGGATAGAATCATTATACTTTGGTCGTGTCCAACCATTATACTTTATATTAATATAAATAAAGTGAACAAGCTCAATATGATCAAATAAAAAACAAGAGGTCACGATAAAACATAAATCAAATATTTTCGTGGTTGATTCAAGATCCACCTCGTGCATCTTTGTATATATGGTCAAAACACGCTAGATACCAAAACCAATAGGTGAGAACCTAAAATCGATCGACGCGCCCCTTGTCAGGTGTCTAAACTACTAATTCATCCTTGTACCGTCAGTAAGAAGACGAGGGGCACAAAGGAGCGACACAAGAGACCTACAGATAGGAGCATGCCTACATCGCCATCGCCGCCAATAGAATCCCAAGTGTCGACACCAATCTGGATCGAGTGACGTCGGTCTCAGGGATCAAATGCACATGGGCCTACCAGTGTAGGTCGCACTAGCCACGCCTGAGACCCCGCTACGCCACCCATCGATACTTCGCAACCAACGACAAAAGCCCTAAGAGTATTGGATTTTAGCCAAAATGATCCATGCTAATATTTTGGCCATGACAAAAGATTCGTCTATTGCCCAATGTTTGCAATGCCAATACCCCTTTGCCCATTGTAGTTCATTTTTCTTGCTAATATCGACTAATTCACGAGCAACCAAAGCATCGCCATTCTTTTGCAAAGGAGACTAAATGTGTGTTTGGTTAGGCTTATTGTTGGTGGTTTTTGTCTTATACAAATTAAAATCACCTGTTTGTTTGTTTTTAGCTTTGGTTTTTATCTTATACCAACGTGTAATAATATCCAGGTAATTTGTGTCAATTAACTCAATATAACAACTACTTTATCAAATGACCTACTATAAATACAAATAGTGCCTAGCTAGCCGCCACATACATAAGCTGCTTTCTCACAGCCCAGCCAAACACAAAATTGGATTGAAAGTTCTTTTTTTAAGAATACGCCATAGAAAGACGTATCATTATCATAGACAAAAAAGGTCAAGCTGCCTCGTAGGCTTACAACATCGAGCATCCAAACAAACCAAATAGAACAACTAGTTTGGCACCAAAATTTCTATAGGCAAAGCTTGACTAAAATCAAACAGGGCTTAAAACCCCGGTGAACACAGTGCCATAGCAGAAACGTGATATGGTGCTTGATCTAATGTTAATATTTCCAATCCTGCTCAACAAAAAAAACTTTCCAATCCTGCACGATTTTGAGCAATCTCTCATACGACTTATAGAATGAGCAAATCCGTTATTTACTGCAGGTTTCGTAACATGTTGTGTGTGCATTAGCTGAACATTTCATTTCTCTGTGACAACAGAGCAACGTCCAACTAATCGCAACTACCAAAAACTAACACGCTGTAACTCGTTTGTCCACGTCTCCATGTTTCATATTTGTAGGATTTAGTTTTCTTCCATGCTATGCTGAATTTCAGCTCACCAAACATACCAAGTTATTTCCGATAGTTCATCTAACATTGTTAATCGAGCAAGCACAACAAATTCTTTAACGCACCAGTTTAGTCCATCATACGAAGCTCGACTATATACTCTGTTATGTTCTTGATGAAGTTTCAACTTTCAAGTCAACAGAAAAAAAAATACTATGAAGAAATAACTTGGGAGAAAATTTCACACCATATCGTCCCTGAATTACAGTTTCAACTTGCCATGATAACGTACAACTTACAAGCAAATTTACAGGCACCAAACAGCTGCCTTCCATCTTAATCACATGCATGCGGTTAAATCGAAAAATTCAAGAAAAAAATAACAAGAGATAGTCCCACCACATCGTTTGCGCCAACAAATTAAGCCGCCGGATCCAAGAATGTGTTCCGATTGATCAGCCGGACTTTTACCTCCTCTTGTTCCTGCTCCCGAGCAGCAGCGCGATGTAGAAGAGGATGCGGAAGAGGAAGCCCCATGCGACGGTGATCCAGAGGCAGTCCCACTTGGTGAAGTCGGTGACGGCCTGCTGCTTGAGGAAATCGGGCCCGGTGGTGATGCACGTGGCGGTGCCGATGTTGATGCCGAGGGAGGAGCTCATGGCGCGCAGCACGCGCACCTTGAGCGGCACCGGCAGGACGGAGAGCGGCGTGTTGTCGAACATCTGCACCCCGCGCACGAAGCACCGCGCTGGGTCGCTGAACTCGTTTATCATCACCGCCTCGTACGGGTACTTGACCAGCGACGCGTAGTGGAACCACAGCCAGTACTTGGGATCCTGTCCCGGTTGATGAAGAAGCCGCTGAAGAGCAGGAAGTAGGCCAGCGTCGCCACCACCACGGGGAATCCCAGCAGCACGTTCGTCACCACGCCCGACAGGAACGTCGCGAACCCGCTCCCGGCCCAGAAAGAGGCCAGCACGATGGCCACGAAGAAGAAGAACCCTGGGGCGCCGCCCGCCAGCCCCACGGCGAAGAACGTCGTCAGCGCGAAGGCGAAGGAGAGGACGATCAGCGACGGGAAGCCGACGATGGTGTGGGAGAGCACGTAGGATGAGCGCCGGTACGCGTTGTAGGCCGTCTCCCGGAGGAAGATGTAGCGCTCGTTCAGGAACACGGGCAGCGCGTCGGAGCAGGTGTAGAACATGGTGGACATGGCGATGGCGAAGAAGCCCAGCCGCTCCTCCACGCCCTTGGGCGAGTCGTCCAGGCGCCAGAAGATGGTCGCCAGGATGAACCCCGTGATCAGCACCGCGCCCAGGCGGATCACGAAGATCTCCGGGGTGCGCTTCGTGTTGATGAACGCGCGACGGGTCAGAACCCCCATCTCGATCCAGAACGGGTTCGCGAACTTGGCCACCGCCGACGACTCCGACGGCGACACCATCACGTTGCCGTCGGTCGCGCCGGACACGAGCTTTCCGCGAGAGATGCTGGCGCTGATGGCCTCCTTCAGGGAGAGCGACGGCTTCCCGCTGTCGTCGGCGTGCTTGATCTTCGGGCCCATGCGCTTCTGCCACGACATGTTGTGCTCGACGAGGTCACTGGCTCCGTCCGGCATGGTCTCGAGCTCCCTGACAAGGTCGAGCGCGAACTCCGTCGGGTTCTCGTTGTCGTGGATGGGCTTGCCAAAGTCGAGGAAGTAGGACGAGAGCGCGCCGGGCGGGCCGTAGTACACAGTCTGGCCGCGGGAGAGGAAGAGAAGGCGGTCGAGGAGGCCGAGGATGCGGTAGCTCGGCTGGTGGATGGACATGACCACGACGCTGCCGCTCTGCGCGATGCGCTGCAGCACTTTGACCACCATGAAGGCACTGGTGGAATCGAGCCCCGAGGTGGGCTCGTCAAGGAACAGCACGATGGGGTCGTGGATGATGTCCACGCCGATGGACACGCGCCGGCGCTCGCCACCCGACACGCCGCGGTGCCCCTCGTCGCCGATGATGGTGTTGGCCGCGTTCCGCAGACCGAGCTGGTCAATGAGCGCCTGCACACGCTTCTTCTTCTCCTTGCCGGGGAGGGAGCGCGGCAGGCGGAACTCGGCGGAGAACATGAGCGTCTCCTCCACGGTGAGCATCGGGTACAGGAGGTCGTCCTGCATCACGTACGCCGAGATGACCTTGAGCAGGTTGTTGTCCATGGACTCGCCGTTGAGCGTGACGGAGCCGTGGAGGCTCTCCTTCCTGATGCGGTTGGCCAGCGCGTCGATGAGCGTGCTCTTGCCGGACCCGCTCGCACCGAGCACAGCCATGATCTCGCCCTCCCTTGCCTCCCCAGAGATGTTGTCCAGCAAGGTCTTCATCCGTGGCGCCTCGGTCTCCGTGTCCCCGCGCCCGAACGGTAGCGCAGGCAGGCAGGGCCCCTTCTTCCTCTGCTTGACGCTGTAGGTGAGGTCGGTGAACTTGAGCACGAACGGCAGCAGCGCGCCGTCGCCGACGGCACCGGTAAGGCTGGTGCGCTCGCTGTCACTGCCGATGGAGCCCGGCCCGGAGGCTCCGAGCTCGATGGTGTAGTGCGATGGCGACGAGTTGGCCGACGACGCGTGGCTGCGCGCCTCGTTGACGCGCTTCAGTAGCTGAGCCAGAGTGGAAGACGAGTGCTTCGTGGGCGGGGACGGTTCCGGCGCCATCATTGCGCCCTGCGGCTGCTGGTTGTGGTAGTGGTGGTGGCCGCTGTGCAGGTGGAGGAGGCCGCTGCGCGGGATATCGTCTGCTTCCTCCATCGGCGACGCCCTCCGATCAAAGAACGGCAGCTTGTCGACAAACCTCGACATCTTGCTCAGCTCAGCTAGCTCTCCTATGTAGTATTGTGAATCTGGCTGGCTGCTTGCACACTCGGCCACCTTGCTGTGGCTGCCGTGGCAATGTTTGGTTGGAATCTGAGCGTCGTACCAGTAACCATTCTTATAGCTCCTCAATCGAGGAGTCAACCCGGCCGCCGGAGAGCAGCAGATCGGGTGGGTGAGGGGGGATTGGGATGCTTCGCGGGTTTCTTGTTGTTATTAGTTGGGATCGGTGATGTTGCCACGGAAGCGAAGCGAAGCAGGGCGGGAAACTGGCAGCGGTAGCTTAGGTTTAGGAGGGGGTCAAGAAGGTGGTTGCGGTGGGTGGAGGCTTGTGTTGTGTGCGAGGGAGAAATGGTGGTTAAGTGTAGCTCAGCCAAAGCTCACCAAATGGGCAGCTAAACGCTGACACCGCTGGGGGAGTTGGAGGGAGTGGTGTTGGCCAAAGTCAGGAAATGTGGAGGCAGAATTTAATCAAGCGTCAGTCAGCCAATCCTCTGGAATACCATCTTGGATATGGCTACCGCTGGCAACCTTTCTCAGTTTGTTGAGACGGAAATATGCCTTTGGCACATCGTGTTTGGTCTATTATCTGCAGTATTTTAGATGATCAATCAATTCATGTATAATAAGGAGCTATGTGCCCCTCTTGCAGAACTGTACAGATTGTGTTATCTGATCTTTTTTTGTAAGAAATCCTTCTAGGTGCAGCCTTACCGTTGCATGGCCAGCAATCTTACCGTTGACAAGACTGATTTGCCTTGTAGAGTTTGTTTCTCACACCTCCCTGCTACACTGTGTGCCAATCGCCAATGCATCCCTGAGGCCATGCCAATGTTTTTTTAAACGGGGGCAAATGTTTTGCCCCATTCAATTAATTAAGAAGGAGTTTATTTGCTACATGAAAAAAGGTGTGAAAGAAAATCATACCCCCACACCACTACACACTCCAAAAGGCTACTCTCCCGGCATATTTCACTCAAACATTTTGCGCCGGCGATGATCCAAAGCTTGATCCTCTCGAGGATAACGAAAATAGGGGTGGATTTGTTACGGAAAACACGCGTGTTTCGCTCGTTCCAAAGCTCCCACGTCACAAGGAAGGCAAGGGATGTTAAAGTTTTTCAGTTTGGTCCACTAGCCACGCGGGAGCACCATTCCTTGATGTTGAGGCCCGCCCAAAGTTAAAGATCAAGAGCATGAATGCCCAACCAATCTCTAATTGAGCTCCATAACCGAATAGTGAAGCGGTAGCTCGCAAGGAGATGATCAATGGTCCAGGGTCCTTTTGCATAGGGGGCAAAATCCACAATTTGGCCATCCTCTTTTGGCTAGGCGATCGGCCGTCCAAAGACGGTTTTGGAGGGCAAACCAAGCGAAGAACTTTATATTTGGAGGTGCGGCCATGCCAGTGTAAAGAGCCGGAAAAGAAACCAGCTCGTGCTTAATTTTCCTACATACAAGCCCTTTTGTGTCTCCTTTGATCTGCCACCTTTCATTCTGTTTGGTTTGCTTCAAGATTGGTGCTAGCATTTTACAAAAAAGTCCAGAACCTATATCCAATTTGTTTCAAGAGGTCCTTCAAATTTTGTAGCCCACACCTTACATTTCAAACAAAATAGCAATCAACACATAATCAAATTGGGCTGCATCTGAAGCCATCATATTTCTTAATTACCTCTATGTTATATTAACCACCATATGGGAAAAATCCATCTTCCTCTGTTAATTTCCTTTATTTTATACGTAAGGATCTGAAACATCTCTATGGACCATCAGATTATAATGCTCCAGTATTTTCACTCAAACCACAACAACCGATCCTCAAAAAAATTCTTATATGATCCAAAATTTCAATAGAAACATCTTACATGAAGATAATTATCAACAAAACTGGAACATGCTACACAATTGTAGCCGGGACACATCAGAAACCAAGAAAATCTAACCTGCAAAAGGTTTCCAAATTATAGCGCCAGAACTGGAGAATACTCTTTTGTTTCTCAGTTAAATAGTTTGATCATTATATATTTGAATTTTTCCTAGGCGTGAAAAGTTTTCCGCATACATGATGATGTCAATGGAAACATATAGGAGTTGTTATAGCAATCCAACAGTGTAAACCGTAGTTTTGTGAACCCTAACCATGTATCTTGGTATATACATAGCGTGATGGTAGGCGGCACAATTGTGTTAGTCATAACAAAATTCTATCTAGCCTTATTTTTATGTATCAGATCGGACGCTTCTCCAGCAGCCAATAACGACGAAGGTTTGGAGAAACCATCATACTTGTGGTCACAATTCTCCAATTTCTAAACAACCATTTCTACCACCTTGCTTCATCCAGTACCCAGACACTTGACCTGTAGAACTAACATATTTGACTCCAATGTCATGAAATCGCACCCCTTGTGCCAAGCTCCATGCATATCACATGGTGTCCTCAAAAGCCGATGAGCTGAAGGTGAACCGGAAGACAATGAGCCATGCGATCTCATCTTCGTCCAAATTGAGATAGTCATATTCTTCTTCCCCGATCTTCGAGCTGCGTAAAAACTAATTCACATCATCTTCCTTCTTTAGGCCAAAGCCCCCAGGATCTTCGAGTTGCGTAAAAACTAATTCACATCATCTTCCTTCTTTAGGCCAAAGCCCCCAGCCGAGCTTCCATCTCAAGAAGCCATGGAGATGATTAACATACCGCCGACACCATCCAAAGAAGTCGGAGGGCGGGGGGTTACGCGTTGGTGAACTCTGGCGAGTTTGGGAGACTCAAAGGCGGTTGTGGTTGCCATAGATGATAGAAACCCACTGGTACTCTATGTATGTATATGCTCCAACATAATCCAACGTGTTTCTCGTCCAATTGCTCTACACCCTAAATCTGTGCTGAACTTTGAATTTCTCGTACTCCTATATTTGATTTTGAAATTTCTGAATGTTCTCTTGTGTGGAATTGAAATTTATCTAGAAATCTCATCTGATGACCAATTTTATTTCGGGTAACCATGGTTACTGAAAATCACAGTCCTCCCGGCTCACGGGGTTTCTTATTCGTGTATCCAAAGCGAAACTGCTCCTTCTCGAGCACGCGGTTCACGCACCCGAGACGCGCGGGTGGGTCCCACCCACGTGGCTAGCTCCCTCTCCTTCCTTTCTTCTTTCTCCCGTCTCTCCCCATCCCCGCCCTCATTCTTCACCGAGATGGCGATGACGAAGAAGGCTGCCATCGAGGATGGACTTAACGGTGTGGGGGGGGGGGGGGGGTGTGATCGGTGACTAGATCTGGTGGTGCGCGGGGGGGGGGGGGGGGGTAGAGGCATGGTCGGTGGCAGCGGCGGAGGACCGACAGAGGAGGCAATTTGTGAGGGCGGGGTGGAGAGACGGGGGTGGAGGTGGTTTTCTTCCTCCCCGGCGTTGTTGTCGTTTAGCGGTCGGAACGACGCGCGTGAGCTGTCGGAAACCGCGCGAGCGCGTGTAAGCTAGCTTCGCCCTATGCAGCACTCATGGAAAAAAAAAAGTCAAAACAAAACAGACTCCTTAGCAGGATTGAGATTAGGCCGGTGATATAGCCCAGAAGTAGCCCAGGAAGCACATCTTCCTCTCTAGTTCAGCAAGGCCCAGAGACGACCAACCGGCAACGAATCTCGCGAACTCTTTCGCTGGGATACCCACGCGCGCGCCGCCGACCGGTCTTGCTCCGCCTGCCGCCGCTGCTGTGCCGGCGTGCCGCCGCGCCGTCCTCTCCCTGAGTCCCGCTCTCTCCGCCCCTGGTGGCTGCGGCGCCTCTACATCATCAATAAAGCAGCGCCGCCGGTGCCCGCGCTAGTCTCTGCCCTCCCTCCCGCGGCGGCAAGGAGTCTACCCTGACCCCATGGACATGGACGAGGACCTAGCAGCCTCCGACTCCGGCCCGTCCTCCGCCAAGCTTGCTAGATTCACGAAGCCGTGCGCACCAACCAGCTCGGACGCCGGCCCCGAGGTGGAGGTCGAGCGCTCGCGTCGATGGCCAGCGCGCTCTACCCGCTGCACGGGCGGAGGGGCTCCGTGGCCTTGCTGCGGTCCTGGAGAAGGCGAATGCCGGCAGCGGAGTTGCGGATTGCTGTTACGGTTGTGCGGTGGAATTGCTGAGGGATGAGGACGAGGGTATCAGGCTGGCCGCCGTGAGATTGGTGAGATTTTGTCATTTTGTGGGTGCTTTTGTTTTTGTTGTTGTTATGCTTGTATGCCTTTGAGAGTTACATGGGAGGAATTGAGGTGTTCTTCTTTTCTTTGGTGGATAGGTTGGCCTTTGTGCGGAGAAGTTGGCAACGAGAGAGGAATTGGGTGGTGATGGTGGCCAAATGGACCTGATTTTCTTACAGGTAAGGTTTGCACTTCGTGCTAGATTTGGTGACAGAGAACGGTAGGATCGACTAGCTGAGTGCGGGGCCTAATGTTTAGCCTAATAATTATGTTCACTATGTAAATTCCAGGCTACTAGAGTTTGGAATGAGTAGTTATACGACATCCCACAATAAATTGATATTGGGAGGGATGTTTCTGTTTTCACTTACAATACCTATTTCAGCATTTTACATTGCATTCTTATCACTAGAAATCCTTTTGATAAGGTCTAAATACTCATATGAAATGAGATTTATTATTGAAATAGACAGTTGTGATGTGCACAGTAAAAAAGAAGTGCATTTAATCATGCTTGTGCATGTAATATTTGCAACTTGCAAGTCATACTCCACTGATCCACTGTTATATAACTGCTTTATTTCCCGTCTTGACTTCTCTATGCAGCTTAGCTCAATGGCCAGAGACATGTGTGCAAAAGTAAGAATTGAAGCATTCACCGCACTTGCCAAAATGCAGAGAGTATCCGACGGTGTTTTGCTTCAGTCGTTGTCGAAGAAGATCATAAAAACTGACACTGGGAGTGCCCCAGGGAAAAAAATACCACCTAAATTAATATTTCCCTGTGCTGCTGGCATATTTGCACATGGGATTGAAGATGAATTTTATCAGGTCATGTCATTTCTATCACACCACTTAATTCCCTGTGATGCTTCCGTCGTTTCTTTTGTTTTATTGTTGTTATTTTCTCTCTACAGGTGCGAACAGCTGCCTGTAAAACATTGGGAGCGCTTGCAAAGTTTTCAAACCAATATGCACAGAAGGCCTTGGACTTGTTGATGGACATGATGAATGATGATACAGAAGCAGTTAGACTGCAAACTTTGGAGGCACTACTCGACATGGCAACATATGGACATTTGAGCATGCAGGAGAAGCACATGCATATGGTACTAATTATCAATATAATGTGCCTCCTGTAAGCTAGATGTATGAGTTTGTTCTTCATTTGTTGCTAAGCATGCTAAATGCCAAATTTGGCAACCTTATGCCTGATTTTTTCCGCAGTTCCTTGGCATATTGATGGATGCCAATGTTATAGTCCGAAATGCAGCACGCAAGATCCTAAGGTTCGTGAAACTGCCTAAGCTTCAAATGTTTAAATCTGCACTTGATGGCCTCATTGCAGGTCTGGAGAAAAATCCGGAGGTATGTTATCATTTAATACTACTGTTCATCTATGTTTGTTTAGTCATGTTCTTACGGGCAAAATAAGTTTGTGCAATTCTGACTAAAGGTTGAACATATTCCAAATCAATAGGTTGTGTACTCAATGAAAGACAAACCCTTAATTATCCTGCTAAATCTTAATTTGAGTTCTAGCCTATATAGTATAGCTTACTCGAAATGTTTGAGGCTTTACGCATATGACTTCACTTTTTTGATAATTGACATTTTTCTTCCATGGTTTAACTGTGTTTATTATGTGCAGGATCAAGATATATATGACGTTCTGTTTTCTATTGGCAAGAATCATGGGAGCTTTTCAGCCAATATAGCTAAGCATTTAGCCAAAGAGGTTTTCTCCTTGCTTACTTTCAATTGTATTTGCATGCTAATATTCTATATAAAAATGTCAGTTTTCACTTGCACTGACTCTGTCTTCCTGCGCGGTTCTCCCAAGTCCACTATTTATAGATTTTGACCTTGCTTGTTAATTAAGCATGAACACAAAATGTACTCTCCCAAGTTCCATATAGTAACATTTTTCTGGGATTATTTTATGAAGTTTTTTGCCCCTTAATGTTGCATTATCTATGGCATAGATCAGTCTGGCATCTGATGGAGAGTTGATATTGGACAAACCTAGGATCAAAGCATTGTTTATAGTGTCTATCTTGGCACCTTCTTCTGTTGATAAAGAAAAAGAACTGGATATACCCGCAGTTATACTTTCACATGCAATTCCCCTAGTTGGGAGCATCTCGACTGCACTAGGAGAAGAGAAAAAAGAATCACTCTTCTCCCACTTGTTTCATCAATGTGGAATGCCATTTCGGGACAAGAGGTTATTGTCTTCAGAAGGTAGAGATTCTGAATGCTTCAGTGTTGAAACTGTGGATGGTACTCATGCACAGACAGAAAAGACTGGAGTGTCAAGTAATTGCTTAGATGAAGTTGTGATAATGCAATCGGCGAGGCTCATACTAGAAACAGTTCAAGGGGCTTGGGCTTTAAGAAAGTCATGCAGTATAGGAGAAGTTCAAACTACTATGAGGTATGACTTATATATTCCTTTTTTCACATGCAACTAACCTGCCATTATATTTTTGTGATTACTGTAAGTGCTTTTGATTTTCTTGATTGTAGAACATGCAAAGAAGAAGTCAATATATTAGCTGTAAATTCTTCTGGATCAACTTATGCGTTCTTGAGCTTTGTACGTGACTATCTTGATGCAGTACAGCTCATTGTTGAAATGTGGCATTTCATTCAGTCGGAGGATTCTTATGCTTTTGGCCCAACATCACAACATATTTTGCTAGAGAAGTTGGATACATCTGTGAGAAGGATGAAATGTTGTTATGTTGGATTGAATAGAGAAGTGGAGGTTCAAGTCTTGGAGCTTGCTTTGTTAGCGATTCTATTTAGACTGTCCGAGCTTGCAGTATATTCAGAGTTAGTGTTGGACAAGTTGCATTGGATAATAAATCACGTAGATGGTCTGTGTGCCGACGGATCCTATGAGCTTTCCGAGTTCAGCAAAGAAGTTAAGAAAGCATTTGGTGCAAAATTTATTGATGGCAATCCTGTTGTCAATATTTGCAGTTTCCTTGAAATCTTTAATCTAAAGCCAGCAACAGATTTTGGAATGCTTAATGCTAGAAGTGCCGTGTTGAAAGTCTGGGATACTGATTCCGAATATCCATTGTCATATGTTCGTGGATTGCCTGTGGGTGTAAGCTTTGACATATCTCTGTTCAATATCTCTAGTAATGATAGAATATGGTTCCGTATGATTGTTGGTCAGTCCATCCAACATGTCTTCTTAGACATGTCCTGTTTTGAAGGCAATGATAAGGTGAAGAGCTGCTCTACCGTCATCCCTTTCTATGCTACTCCAATGGCATGCTCATTTGTTCTGAAGGTATGTTTGGTAATTGAATGTCCATTTGGAAGTACCGGCGATAATCAGGAAGGGCATGCAGGGCCAAGAGATTGTGTAGTCCAACTCTGTGATGAATTGGATGTCTACTTTGTTAGTGCTGATACTTAGCAAAGGCGGTGATTAAAATGATAGTGGTCATATGTTTCTTCTTGGGTTTGCACTCTTTGATCCATATTACACTGTTGTCTTGTAGTGTAACAGCAACTGTGGTCAAGTGATACGAATATGAATTGTTTGATCATGCAGAAAAAGTTAAAAAATATCAGTAGTGAGGTGTTTCATGTGGTGCACTGTATTGCTACCAGATTAAACTAACTGTTACTCCTTTTTTTTAATCAGTAGTGAGTAGTAGAATTTGGTAGAGCATGTGACCCGAAGAACTCTTGTCTGCTAGCTGTAGTGATAGCAGGAACTCTGAATAAAGGGTTATGTTGCAAAGTGGTTCATCGACGTTCGTTTAAGCTCTTCACCCTAATTCCGCGCCCACACACTGATGAAATCACGGACTCTACCTCTGGCCCCTTGCTGCTGGTAGACGAAGCATCAGATTAACAACAAATCATCAATGAAAAAATAGATTTGCAATTTCAAATACACTGAGAAATTTTCATTTGTATTGATCAAAATTGTACGTACATTGTTAGACCAAGAGTACAAAGAAAGTCACTGTCTACCACGAAACCTCGGATTACAGGGCAGGGCAAAGCTAAGAACCGAAGGATCGATGGATAGATCTATCTAGCTCCTATCTACCACGTCGCGCGTCTTTGCCAGGCGGGCGAAGCCGAGAGCAGAACGCGAGAACATGCCGTTCCTCCTCTTCGTCGCACATGCAGGTGCAGATGGCCGCGACACGCCGGCGCCGGCGCCGTCCTTCTCAATCTCGTCGGCAACGGATCTGAAATACATCAGTACTTCCCGGCGCCTGGCATAGTACTCCTCGCTTCGGCGGCGGCCTCCCGGCTGGTTCTTCTGGACACCTGACTTCATCAAGAACTCGGCGTCGAGCTCGGCGGCCGTCTTGTCAAACTTGCCGGCGCGCAGATCTGCCTCGAAGGCCGCTCGCAGCCTCGTCTCCGCGATCGATCGCCTATGCTCGGCCATCCACCATATCTTCTTGATCTCGGAAGCCGACCGTTCCTCTATTGCCGGCTTGCGTCTGTCGTTCTCGTTCCACCGGGGATCCGGGCCGCCTGACCGCTGCTCCGCCTCCGCGATCAACCGCTTCTGCTCGTCGATCCACTTCCTCTTCTCGGCTTCCTCCGTGGACGCGCGGCGGCGGAAGAAGCTCGGGAGCAGCCGCGACGTCCCCATGCTGACTCGCTCTCGATCGATGATTTGGTTCTGTTTCTTGGCCTACGCTCGCTCGGCATATATGGTTGAGACTCGAGACTCTAGACCTGGCCGGTAAGGCAAAGCCGTCCGTGTCCGAATCAGGCGGGAAAACAACTCCACACACAGAGGTAGTAAGAATCAAGAACGGTCTTAGCGTCGGTGACGTTGGTCAAGGCTGCATGCCGCTCCTAGTACGTCAGCCAGGACATTTCAGACTCGGACACGGAGAACGGGTTTTGCACGGATCCGCAACCTGCGGTGATTAGATAGTTATTAGGAGGGTTGACGGGTTGTCGTACCCAGCCCACGAAAAATCAAACCATATGTTTGATGCTACTATTTCTCTGGAATATTCTTCAGTACGAGGCGATGTTCCTGTCAACAGCGCGACGTTCATGGCTACCTCGTCAATCTCAAGACCTGATCTGCCGGCTTATTATTTTGAAGGTGGTCATGTGGGTAGAATGTGCGTGCATGCATTCATAGGGGTGAGTATGCGCGTGTATGTGAGCGTTGTACTGTGTTTCGCAAAAAAAAAAACCTCCCCGACATCTAGTTTAGTGTTACTTGTATGCCATCAAATCTGTATCCTTACTACTTTTTATGAATGCAAGTATATGCCTACGGGTGTACATTGTCAAAAAAAAAAAAATCGTTCCTTTGTTCTTCTTTTTTAGGGAAATGTTTTTTTTTGTGAAAAGTGGTTTGTTCGCCCACGCTTGGTCGTTAATTGGGCCTTGAACGAAGCCCACGTTTGGTCCAGGACATGGGCAGCCAGGCACATCACTCCAACAACGACTCGTTTTTTTAAGCGACTCGTTTTTTCCGCCTTGATGAAAACGTAGTCAATCAATTTCATCATTCCTAATGCTAACAAAAAAAAGTAATGTTGCTCATCTCCTCCTCGTCCCGACTTTTGATTCCCAGCCAACCCCACGTCCCTAGCTAAACCCTTGCCTAGGGTCTCCTCTCGGCTGCACAGACTAGAGGAGACGGTGCCAAGGCGGAACTACGACATGTCGAGGCATCCATGTATGATAGAGACCCGGGAGCGGGAGGTGGACTAATTCGGGTGACGACGTGGCGCCGGTGAGCGTCCCATATATTAGCTTATATGAACATTTCAAATGCCTTGTTAACTTGTGAAAATTCCAATATGTTGTGTGCTTGTGAACATTTGAATGTGTTGTGAAGTTGTAGCATTGTATTCGTGTTTCTGTAGTAAAACCGTTGTGAAAAAATATATTTGCACCATGTGCTGCTTATATTTTTTTGAAATTATTTTTCGTTGCCGATAAATTTCTAGGTGTACCTTTGATGTATACTAGAAGATACCCCGCGTGTTGCAGCGGGGATCACTTTAGAAACTATATTGTGTAAACAAAAGGGTATAAAAGTTTATGACATATTATGTTCTCCAAATGAAAATGCAAAAATCAATTGGTCATAGTCGATATACTAAATTTTAGAGACATGAAATGTGTGTATTATAAATTATTGATGTGAACTATTAGATGGTTGGAGGAATGTATGATGTGTATCTTGCATGTGAATATTAATAATAAATATTAGTGGAGATGACATGGACAATTGATTGGCTAATAGCATGAATGATGTGGATAGCTTGCATGTTGAGATAGAAAAATAATTAATGCACTTAGTGGGGTTTTGCTTTATAAGAGGTATAGATTTCCTCTCATTGAACCATTAAACAATATCATGTATATATTCTCCGAATGTATTGTGAGCCACGTGATGCCATCTTTAAAAATCGCACACTTTTTTAAATATATTTTGGCAAGCTGATTCTAAGAAAAAATATCCGTTGTTGTAATAAAGTAAAACATCACTGAACAATCATACACAACAAAAATAAACGAAATTTGACATGACTTCATCTTTGGCCAAAGATATTGTCCAAACCTAAATTGCCTCTCAGTGTCTTTAAATACCGCATTAGTTATAATAACTCGCCTGTAACATCAAGGCAAAGGCATCACCATTCATACATTTGGTCGACGCACCTGAGCTTGGCAACTTGGGAATTGCATCATTCTGGTGCATGCATTATAAGACGACATCAAGAGCACAATACCCGCGATATCTTGTAGATCAAACCATGATAATACAACCTTGTTCCATAATGACGCCAAAGTAGACACTGTCATGAGGGGGAACCGAAGAGACACCGTTATAACTATTGTTTCTTATAAGCCCAAATACACTTTATCTCTACTTATATAAGCGAGCGGCCGAGGGCACGGGCGAGCACGCGGCCGGCCAGGCAGGAGCGCCCGGGTTCCCGCCCGTCGCCGCACCGCGTCTTGGCGTGCTCCCGCCGTGCTTCGCCCGCGCGACTTCGTCGTGGCCCTGAATCTGCTCATGTCCTGCCGTGAGAGTCAAGAGAGGCGGACATGCTGGTCACGTTCATGGAATTCTAATCTGAATCCTGAGATCCTTAGCCCTTATGCAAGCCGCTCACATGTTTCCCCAATCCACGCCGCCGCCATGCTCGCCTGCCGCTGCTAGCTTGCTACATCACTCATCCCGTGCCTCCGGAGTCCGGACCCGGCCATAAAGCTCCAGGAAGAGGAGAATCCTGCCGCGAACCCCTTCGTGAACATCCTCCTGACCGCACAATCCCCTCTCAGCGAGCAAGTCCAGGAGGTGCCCAAGAACAGGGTCAGCTTCCGGGACGTCTCCGGCGTTGACCAGGCCAAACTCTAGCTGCAGGAGGTCTTCGATTTCCTCAAGAATCCCTACAAGCACACGGCGCCCGGGCCAAGATCTCGCAGGTTTTCTTGCTCGTCGGCTAGCCCGGGACCAGAATACGCTGCTCTCCCGCGTCTTTCCGGAGAGGCCAAGGTGCCGTTTGTGTCGGAGTTCTTCTAGCCCACACCCACCTGAGCTAGCTTCCGACGTTCGCGCGCCTTCTATCATATGCCCCCCCTTGTGTCACTGACATGTGGGGCCGGACCCCACATGTCAGTGACACAAGGGGGGGGGGGGGCATATGATAGAAGGCGCGCGAACTGGGGGGGTTATCGTAGATTTTGCCTCCGACGAGCGAGCGCGAGCAGCAGCAGCAGCTCAGTCTAACTCTCGCCAGTGGGACTGAAACGAGCACTTTCTTTCTGAACGTGGGTGTGCACTTGGAATGGCATGATGCCATGATGTTCCTCCTAATGATTCTTGTGGTTGTGAACTGTGATTCTTCTACAGGGAACTAAATTCTCAGTTATCGGTGTTGTCCTTTCTATTTTTCGGCTTATACACGGCTGCTAATTGGAGTAGTGCAGTACACCTTCATGCTATGTGTCTCCATCTATATCCGTTCTATTTTTCTAAACGTGTTTTAAGTTCAATTCTAACAGAATAAAATGGGGAACTATTTGTGTCATGCCATGCACATCTGAGTTAATTTGGCAAACGAGGTGGATTTATTTTGGCATGTGTCATGTTTCATTGCTGGAGGATGTGATCACCAAAGAAGTGAAACACACTTTGCCAAGCCTAGAGAAGTAGAGAATGGCTTCAGTTTTGTGTCCAAGCATGTCGACTAAGATGGATCCCATCCAGGCAATGAGTTCACTTTACTGGTGAGTGAGACTGCATATATTACATATGTAGATGATGAAGATGATGGCTTATTTTTATTCCATTTTGTTTTGTTTTGTTTGTGACAATGACCAGAATTGCAGAGACAGTTAAAAAAAATAGAATTGCAGAGGTACATGAATACTCAGGCCAGTATGGATTTGTGGCAATTTTTCTAGATGACTAATTAGTATCGGAGATATTATTTGGTTGTTGTTGATATATTACAATAGAACTTGGAAATTTTTCAAGTGAGAGCCTAATTTTAATACGATTTTAAATATGGGTTGTCAACTTTTTCTAAATGATATCCATGATATTTTGTACTTCTACATAACTAAAAGAGGATGGGAAATTAGGTGGTGCATTTAATTTCTCTTTTCATAGGAATAATGTACACCGCAACAAGGGAACTAAAACTGAAACAAAACAAAAATATTTAAAATGGCAGAAAACAAAACCAAAGTAAAATGGAATATGTCTGATTGCTAGAAATTACATCATATTGTTTTCTAGATTTATGAGGACATATTAAATTACTGTCAAACCGTTGCAATGCACGGGAATTTTTGCTAGAAAAAGGCTTAAATTTTGAACTTACTCCAGCAACAACCAAAAAGCATTGTCAATTGATGATATTTGTATCCTAAGATTGCAATGCACGGGAATTTTTGCTAGAAAAAGGCTTAAATTTTGAACTTACTCCAGCAACAACAAAAAAACATTGTCAATTGATGATATTTGTATCCTAAGATTACACGTGCGTTGCACGTGCTTTCATCGTGTAACTAAAAGAAGTAATTTACTTCATGGGAGATATTTGGTCCGATTTTCAATTTTTATCATGATACAAATTTAAGGCTTGATAAATAGCTCAATGAAATAAATACATATTAAAGACATATTTATATTATAATAAATTATGAGACGTGCGTTGCACGTGCACTGCCACTAGTATACTATTAAACAAGTAAACATATTCATTCCAAAGTCCACCCAGCCAAACGTACATAGAGCAGGACAGATCTATCTCAGCCTCACGATTCTGACCACCGATTGAGATCTAACCGTCAAGATAATGACTAACCCGCACCATATGTACATTTAGCTAATTGAGGGACGGACGAAAACTCTGTCATCCGCCCGTACGCACCAGGAAACAAATAAACGGCACAATCAGTGATACGCCACAATCCATCGTCGCGGCCTTCTCCGCCGCCGCGCTATACGCTGGCTGGGCACCTTCTAATCCATGCGCTCCAATCTCTGTCGCTGCTGCCCGGTCGTCTTGTAGTGTAACAGCAACTGTGGTCAAGTGATACGAATATGAATTGTTTGATCATGCAGAAAAAGTTAAAAAATATCAGTAGTGAGGTGTTTCATATATTGCTACCAGATTAAACTAACTGTTACTCCTTTTTTTTAAAATCAGTAGTGAGTAGTAGAATTTGGTAGAGCACGTGACCCGAAGAACTCTTGTCTGCTAACTGTAGTGATTGCAGGAACTCTGAATAAAGGGTTATGTTGCAAAGTGGTTCATCGATCGTTCGTTTAAGCTCTTCACCCTACTTCCGCGCCCACACACTGATGAAATCACGGACTCTACCTCTAGCCCCTTGCTGCTGGTAGACGAAGCATTAGATTAACAACAAATCATCATCAATGAAAAAATAGATTTGCAATTTCAAATACACTGAGAAATTTTCATTTGTATTGATCAAAATTGTACGTACATGTTAGACCAAGAGTACAAAGAAAGTCACTGTCTACCACGAAACCTCGGATTACAGGGCAGGGCAAAGCTAAGAACCGAAGGATCGATCGATAGATCTATCTAGCTCCTATCTACCACGTCGCGCGTCTTTGCCGGGCGGGCGAAGCCGAGAGCAGAACGCGAGAACATGCCGTTCATCCTCATCGTCGCACATGCAGATGCAGATGGCCGCGACACGCCGACGCCGGCGCCGTCCTTCTCAATCTCGTCGGCAACGGATCTGAAATACATCAGTACTTCCCGGCGCCTGGCATAGTACTCCTCGCTTCGGCGGCGACCTCCCGGCTGGTTCTTCTGGACACCTGACTTCATCAAGAACTCGGCGTCGAGCTCGGCGGCCGTCTTGTCAAACTTGCCGGCGCGCAGATCTTCCTCGAAGGCCGCTCGCAGCCTCGCCTCCGCGATCGATCGCCTATGCTCGGCCATCCACCACATCTTCTTGATCTCGGAAGCCGACCGTTCCTCTATTGCCGGCTTGCGTCTGTCGTTCTCGTTCCACCGGGGATCCGGGCCGCCTGACCGCTGCTCCGCCTCCGCGATCAACCGCTTCTGCTCGTCGATCCACTTCCTCTTCTCGGCTTCCTCCGTGGACGCGCGGCGGCGGAAGAAGCTCGGGAGCAGCCGCGACGTCCCCATGCTGACTCGCTCTCGATCGATGATTTGGTTCTGTTTCTTGGCCTACGCTCGCTCGGCATATATGGTTGAGACTCGAGACTCTAGACCTGGCCGGTAAGGCAAAGCCGTCCGTGTCCGAATCAGGCGGGAAAACAACTCCACACACAGAGGTAGTAAGAATCAAGAACGGTCTTAGCGTCGGTGACGTTGGTCAAGGCTGCATGCCGCTCCTAGTACGTCAGCCAGGACATTTCAGACTCGGACACGGAGAACGGGTTTTGCACGGATCCGCAACCTGCGGTGATTAGATAGTTATTAGGAGGGTTGACGGGTTGTCGTACCCAGCCCACGAAAAATCAAACCATATTTTTGATGCTACTATATCTCTGGAATATTCTTCAGTGCGTGGCGATGTTCCCGTCAACAGCGCGACGTCTGTGGCAACCTCGTCAATCTCAAGACCTGATCTGCCGGCCAGTGGCGGAGGACGGGAAAAAAATGAGGTCGGGCGAAGTTTAAAGAATACAAACGTTTTGCGAAAAAATGTGACAGAATACAATCAGATACGTACGTATACAAATGTTTTTGCATACGTATACAAAAATCAAGGTAGGGCGGCTGCCCTACCTTGCCCTACTGGGTCCTCCGCCACTGCTGCCGGCTTAGTATTTTGGAGGTGGTCATGTGGATAGAATGTGCGTGCATGCATTCATAGGGGTGAGTGTAATATGGTCCATTCATTAACTCCATGTGAGGTACAAGTTCTAAGCATAAGTTTTATCCTATCCCAAGCCATAGCAACATGCTCATTTTCATTTTGCCTAAAAGAAATGATGTTGTTTCTATTTTGCAAAATTTTAACAGGGGGATACTATTTCTTAATGAAAGCTTCTTTTAGATCATCCCAAGAATTAATACTACCAGATGGCAAGGAATGCAACCACTCTTTAGCTTTTCCTCTAAGTGAAAAAGGAAATAACTTCAGTTTTAGGATATCACTTTCCACATTTTTAAACTTTTGCATGTCACATATTTCAACAAAGTCATGAAGATGCATAGAGGCATCCTCCATAGCACTACCACCAAATTGTTCCCTAGTTATCAAGTTCAACAAATTAGGACTTACTTCATAACTCTCAGCATTTATCTTAGGTGTGGCAATAGCTCTCGTGATAAATTGATCATTAGGAGTGTTTGTGTAGTCACACAACTTAGTTCTTTCTCCCATTTTAGCAAGTTTTTTTGGTATTTTTAATGTTTTATGCAAAACTGAAATAAATATGATATGATATGCAATGACACTAACAAAACAAATAAATTGCTTTGTAAGTAAAGATGGATAAGATGGTGCTCACGTAGGTGCAACCTCCCCAAGCTTAGGTGTTAGCACAAGTTGGTGACGTTGACTTTGTTGTGAGATGAATGTGATGATGCACACCCTTGGATAAATCTCTCAGCTACGATTCCCCGGCAACGGCGCCAGAAAACGTCTTGATGGTCCCGAAGAGTAAGGTCTTGATACCTGCAAAAGTAAACGGGATTAGGTTGAGACTCCAAGTGCAGAGTGTATAGTAAGTGGAAGACAGTTTTCCCCACGAGGGGTGACTCGAGGGTTTAATATCGAACTCTCGGGGAATCTGAAGTGGTAGATTTATCTTCTTATCCTTCTTTTGGTTACCTACAAAACAAGGTTAGATGTTTTGGTCCTCAACCTCACCTGTGGTTGTCAAGCACAAGGTGTAAGAATGATATCAGGATAGTTATGCAATGCAAACAAGAAATAAATATGCAATGATGGTGGATGCAATGGTAAATGATATTTTTGGGTTTTTGAATGATGTATGCAAGATGAAAAGTATTTTTGTATTTTCGGATTTAATGATGGCTGAAAATAGAAAAGTGGTATATGGTGTTGGAAAGGTGTTTCTTATGATTAAAATGGACTGGGGTTCATGGTTTCACAAATGCACTCTCTCTTTATAAAGTGGTAGACAATGGAACACACACAGTTAACATATGAGATTGCAACACAGGGTTTGATAACAAGTTACTTAAATATATGGGCATCACGTCCTAACATAGAAATCTTTTGGTTATTAACCTCTCTTATACTCCACCAAGATGCGAACTAAATCATAACACCTCAGTAATTAAGATAACTCAGAGTATAGCATTAAATATCATGACATGAAGTGAAAATAAGAACATGCTAGATCTAGTCATGGAGTAGTGGCAATGGTCACGCCCACATCCCCGGTAGCATGGTATTTTAGTTTATCCCTAGTGAGGCAACAAAGTAAGGTAAAGATACCAAAGTGGATCACAGAACTTTCTCTCACGTTCACTGCACTAGCCACCCCCCCGTTACTCCAACTAATGCACACGTTTCCCCACACACGCTCTCATAAACATGCTTGATCAAAACAAGTAGACAAGAACGGGGTACATAATATGCATCTATACTCATAACTGAAACAAACATTGCAATCTCAAACATATATTAACTCATAAAGATCCACCACAAAGTTATTACAACGGTGACCGTAATCATGTTCAGCAGCTCATACGGTGCTAATTAGTGAAGCTCAAGAGAGGAGAGATACATAAGTTACTTCCACAAACCCATAGTCCAGAGGTGGACTACTCCCTCTTCATCATGGAGACGGTGGAGAAGTCGATGGAGAAGATGGAGACCACGCCGGCAGCGCCCCGCCGGAGTTTTCCCCCTCCAATCTGCAGCTCCTGATCTCCGTTTTGGTGTTTCTGTGTTTGTGCGGCGCTCCTTCCAAAGAACGTCGGGGGACCTTTTTTATAGGCGTTTTTAGGTCAAGACGATGTCGGTGGAAAAGATCGAAGGCAACGGAGCCACGAGGCCCAAATGGGTGGGTCCCACGCGGCTACAGTACCTGGCCGCGTGGGCCCCCTCGTTTGGCCCTCGAGCCTCCGTTTGCTCGCTTCCTTCGCCCACAGGTCTTCTTCCTTCCAAATATTGACGCCCGTAAATTTCCAGGTGATTTCGTTGACGTTTGGGTCCCTGAAACATTAAAATAAGAAAACGGGGTTTTCTGCCAGTGCAGGGCTAATTCCATAAAAATAGGAAATAAATGAATATTCCCAAAAATCATTATAAAACATTGATATAACCCTTATATGATGCAAATATGATTGGAATATAAGCAATTAAAGTGCAAAGTTCATGTATGCATTTTGCATGCATCACCGGGCCTGCCCGGCCTGGTGTGTCTCTGTTACCGCGTCCGGTCGGCACCTACCGTTGGCGGTGGAGGTAGTCCTCCAGGTGGCTACGCTGTTGCCGCCCTCCGGCTCCACTGGTGGCCTGGTGTGCTCTTGCGTGTTGCGTCCGGTCGGTTAACGTCTATGGCGGTGGAGTTTGTTCCCTCCCGCGCGGATGTGGTACTGCCGTTTTGTCTACGGCGGGTTCTTCTTCTCAGTTCAGCCGGCCGTGCAGTGCTTACCATGGTGATACGACGATGGTGACTTCAATTCCGTGGTGGCGGTTGTTGGTGGGTGGCAATATGGGTGGAGCACTTCGGATTGTCCAGGGATGTGGTTTTTTCGGGGTCAGGAGAAATCTCTGTCTTCTCGACACCGACGCGGTGACGCTTGTGAGTGTCGTTGTTCCTTCTTGAAGGGCGTCGGGTGTACCCCTTCCCCACTACCTGTAGCGTACCGGGGGAAACCCTAGGACCAGTCCGGGCAGCAGCAGCGTCGTCGTTGTTTTCCTTCTTGGAGGTGTTGTTTGGTACGCGGCGCTTCTGAGTGCTAGTATAGTGGTGGGACTTTGCCAGAGAGGACGCAGCGGTTGCGAGTCACTTTTGTTTTCGTTGATCCACCAATGTCGGCTTTGTTTTCTTCTTTTTTTCTCTGTCTTTTCTTTTGGGCGTGACTGTGCTGTTTTGCCCCAGCAGTGGCCTCAATCTTGTATCGGGTGGTTGCTATATTAATATAGCGGGGCGAAAGCCTATTTCTTCAATGTTTGTTTTTCCTGTGAAAAGTGGTTTGTTCGCCCACGCCTGGTCGTTAATTGGGCCTTGAGCAAAGCCCACGTTTGGTCCAGGAACATGGGCAGCCAGGCACATCACTCCAACAACTGACTCTTTTTTTCCCTAAAAAAAAAAAGCGACTCGTTTTTTCCGGCTTGATGAAGATGTAGTCAATCAATTTCATCATTCCTAATGCTAACAAAAAAAGTAACGTTGCTCATCTTCTCCTCGTCCAGATTTTTGATTCCCAGCCAACCCCACATCCCTAGCTAAACCCTTGCCTAGGGTCTCCTCTCGGCTGCACAGACTAGAGGAGATGGTGCCAGGGTGGAACTTCGACATGCTGAGGCATCCATGTAAGATAGAGACCCGGGAGCAGGAGGTGGAGCGCCTAATTCGGGGTGACGACATGGCGCCGGTGAGCGTCCCATATATTAGCGCATATGAACATTTCAAATGCCTTGTTAACTTGTGAAAATTCCAATATGTTGTGTGCTTGTGAACACTTGAATGTGTTGTGAAGTTGTAGCATTGTATTCGTGTTTCTGCAGTAAAACTGTTGTGAAAAAATATATTTGCACCATGTGTTGCTTATATTTTTTTGAAATATTTTTCGTTGCCGATAAATTTCTGGGTGTACTTTTGATGTGTATTTCCTCTCATTGAACCATTAAACAATATCATGTATATATTCTCCGAATGTATTGTGAGGCACGGATGCCATCTTTAAAAATCGCTCACTTTTTTTAATATATTTTGGCAAGCTGATTTGAGAAAAAATATCCGTTGTTGTAATAAAGTAAAACATCACGAACAATCATACACAACAAAAATAAACGAAATTTGACATGACTTCATCTTTGGCCAAAGATATTGTCCAAACCTAAATTGCCTCTCAGAGTCTTTAAATACCGCATTAGTTATAATAACTCGCCTGTAACATCAAGGCAAATGCATCACCATTCACACATTTGGTCGATGCATCCTGAGCTTGGCAACTTGGAATTGGGGTCATCATTTTGGTGCATGCATTATAAGACGACATCGAGAGCACAATACCCGCGATATCTTGTAGATCAAACCCATGATAATACAACCTCGTTCCATAATGACGCCAAAGTAGACACCGTTATAACTATTGTTTCTTAAGCCCAAATACACTTTATGAGAAGAAATAAGAATTATACTAGCTTATTTCAGCAAGAGGTTTTTTTTAACACATTTCAGCAGGAGGTTGAAGTTCACTTCTGTTGAACTCTGCCTTTTGTTCAAAATCGAAAGTAGTGTCTTGAGATGACACGAAGGTGTGGTCAGGTATATATCTGTTTTTCTTTCCGCTATTTTGTTGGTACTTTTTAGAAGAAAAAAATTTACTTGTCCTCCTCCCTTTATGTTTTTCTTAGGCGGTCCATGGTTTTCATTAGAATGTAAACAAAGGGATTAGGGGATTGGTTCATGGATCTTGGGCTGGACATACATCTTTCTTAACCATATACTATCCACTGCCCAGTAGCCACTCTCCCAGTTGGAATGGATCGAGCTGCATCTCCCTCTCTCCACCCCCTATAAAAACGACAATCTCGCTCTTTCCATGCTAAATAACAAAACAAAAACTAGCTAGTAAATAATTGGTTTTGCTAATTTTCCGTCGATTGACAGATTATTGTTGAATTGCATTGTGATTCGTTCTAACTATGAGTTGAAACATACTGTAGTTTGCAACTGAGAAAATACTCCGGATCATTGGATATGCTTCGTTATTCGTTCTAGTCACGAGTTGCAACATAACTTGCAACCAAGAAAAATACTCCTGACAGTTTGATTGCTTCTTGAATTGTGCTAATCATGGGTTGTAATATCAGGCAACTGACATTTCATGACGTCACCCTGACTGAGAAACAAAACTAATGTGGGAAGCTGCGAGTAAACTATTGTGTGCTGCTTTGTTTAACCTGAACAGATACGACCTGCGATAGTATGGTTAATTACTAGTTATAATAATTTTACTCAGGATTTCAATAGACAATATATGTAAGAAGGTATACCCAGCCGGCCAGCGTGTTTTAAAGTACTAGATGACCCGTTGTGCAACTGCGCAACTGCCGGATGTAGATACCAAATTGTTGTCATACGCTTTCTTTGATTTGCCACCCATTTCATTGAACCAAACTTGTTTCCGGCAAGGCCCTCATTTTCAGTTTAATATGGCACATTACATTTAAAAAATAGATGGTACATGGGCCTTATAATATGGCACATTACATAATTAGCCGAGAAACATCAGTGGAATTACATAGGTTCATAGCAATAGGACTAATCTATGTACATGGGCCTGACACAACGCAAAAGCAAGTACCAGAATACCGGAGCTCTATGCCATGCGCCTCACAAAGTAATAGACTGTTATTTCAACAGTATTAGTGTCTCCGATGTTACCATTCCTCTGCCTCAACGGAAACCTAGTTAAACATGCCAAAATCAAAAAGCAATCAATAAATAGCAGTAAATTGTACAGAAGAATTGTTACATTTTGTTTTATACTCCCTCCGTCCAAAAATAAGTGTCTCAAGTTTGACAAAAAGTGGATTTTCATGTATAGATACTCCACTTTTGGGCAAACTTGAGACACTTATTTTTGGACGGAGGGAGTAGTCATCTGACATCTCAGTGCAATATTTAGTAGCTATTTCTTGAGTTTGCTAACTTAGTCTCTGCTTACGTACGTGTTAATTAACAAAGCATTCCAACTCCCGAACACTATAGTAATCTGAACAATTAATACCACTAAGTAACCACTATATGGAATTATGTCACGCATAAGTAATAGGATATGAATCAGATCATCTATTCAACTCATTTGTTCATCTAAAATTATGTGCTATTTAGTTAAGCTCGTTCACTTAACTGAACTAATCATCAATACCCATGTGTTCAAAATATAAACAGCTTGACTTAAACTAAACTAATCATCTAAAATTACTCGTGCGTTCAAAATATAAGCTACTTCACTAAGCTAATCATCTACTCATCAGATCATCTATTCTACCCATCTATTCATCTGTGCACTAAACTGGAGATCTAACTAACCAGAAGAACAAATGCAATTTGAAAGCCCAAGGAGAGTATTCATTGGCGTTTCTTGAAGCTGGAGGCTTAACCGTGGCAACTGTCGCGCCGTGGGAGCCTGTCCGCTGAAGTCGATGTCGCTGTCATGTCCAGTGTCCCCGCTGTCGAAGCCACTCCCCTTGCCACCGAAGTTGATGCCGCTATCATGTCCAGTGTCCCCGCCGCCGCTGCCCTGGCCGCCAAAGTCGATGCCGCTGCCATGTCTAGTATCCCCGCCACGAAAGCTGTAAATGATGGTCATCATTAATGCTAGAGTGCGTGAATAGAACTATCCAATTGGGAAAAAACATTTATCATTTCCATGCTTCAATGCTTCCATACCAATTGCAGAAAAATGTGGAGAACATAATAAGCAAGATCATTTTACAAAAACTATCAAATTATATTTTACTAACAAGCATGAGAGGTGAATATTTATAGCACACATATTAATCCAGACACAAACTGGTTTATGCAAGCATCAGTAGCAAGAACTGCAGTGAGACAATCATTAATTTAAGGGCATCACTGGACTAAGAATTCAAAGGCCTCGCTGGACTAAGAGCTTGTCAGTTTATAACAGGAAAGAGGATAACTCAGAAGCTCATAGTTGACAGAAAAAAACTTTCATCTTACATACCGGCTTCTCAATATCAACAGCACATCAATGGCCTTTCCTACCCGATTGGCAGTACCTCTATCTGCACAGCTTTGAAGGTGGAAAGAAGAAAAAACAGAAAATGAGCAGATCTGGAGCACTATGTCTAACCAAAATAAAATGGGCGCACTCCCATTTCCATTTAAAAATAGTTAGTTCAAAGAGATAATGACCCTTGAATGAATCTGTGTAAACTTGGCCAGATTACTTTTATCAAAATGCAAGGCTGAGAAAACGAGTGCTAGTAAATTGGCAAATAGAAGTGCATTGTAGAAATCTCAAATCACTGCATGGAGGTGTTTCAGTACACACTGGACATAACCAACTATTTCACTAATAATAGCTATTAAATTTAGGGGAGGATGAAGTACCGTGTGCAAAGAGTTTCTTTAAATCTTCTGCATAAAATGAAATGAGGCATGAGAATGGCAGATTCAAGTTAATGAGACCATAGCAACATATCTGACCTATGAGACCCAAGGCAAACAGATCTTAAGAAAATTAAATTATAAGGTTTATATGTGCCAATTTCCTTGAGAACATATATAGCTGTATTCTATCTAGAGAGACTACAACCCTGATTACGCCATTTAATCAAAAAACTATAAATTTCAATCAAATGGAGGTAGGATACGCAAGAATTTGCTGCTTGACAAGTTTGGAAATACATTATGCCAGGATCATAAACCATGGTAAGGTTATATTTACATTAAGCTGATTGCTTGAATTTAGTGGTACGTCAGTGCTGGGAGATACATCTAGTGCATGATCAGCACATTTTCAAAGTAATTTAACTGAAAAACTGATTATTTCTTTAATCTCATATAGTAGGCTAAAGAGAGACATAATTAGAGTTTTTTCACTGCCAGGACCAGTTACCATTTTCTTCGTAGGAAGTTGGCTATAGCCTTTTAAAATATAATGGACTTCACATATAGTCGATCTATCATAGCAAAAGCTACTGATATGCGTACCCTATTGCACAGAGTTATTTGATTTCAGTAAATCTGCTTGAGATCACAACGATAATGTAACAGGTTAAGTCAAACCCCTCCTTACCTCTCCGAGAAGTTATCATGGTATCCTTTCCTCCTTGAAGTACCAGAGCTGCAGCATTCATTCTACCTCATCCGTTGTCGTCAGAATAGCAGCAGCACCTCTGCATCAGGAACAGTTTTGGGTTAACGGCCACCATAGCTCAAGGTGGTACTGGACTGAGGTGTGCTCTGGTCAAAGGCGACCATGGCGTGGTGTTGATGCTGCTGCTGCTAATGGAATAGCTCAACAGAAGTACTGGACTGAGGTGTGCTCTGGTCAAATTAGCATACTGTTTCTACAACATGTAACCACGAGTGCTGCTAGCTTTTTCTTTAGAACGCACTACTATTTTCAGAATGCCATCAATATGCTAGTTCTCTTACATGGGAAGGCTAAATTCAGAATTTAGTTATAATATACTCTCACTAATTCTTCCAGCGCTAAGAATTACAGTCGTTGTAATACATACGGAGGGTTTTAATATACTTTAAAAAGCCTTCTACTTTGCTGCTATTAGCATTTGAGCTTGATTGTTCACATTCATATCCATCATCTAATTCCAAAAGGTCTACAAAATGTAAAGATTAAGAAGCTAACAATAATAAGCATGAATGAACCAGAAAAGCAAAGTAAATATGTAATATCTTGCAAGACAGGTATATCAAAATCTAAAATCTATATGTACCAACATCACATAGTCCAGTACTGCTTGGTTCAGTAATCTTGGTCATGTACAGACATAAACTTAAGCATCTATTCTTCCGCACATAGAAGGAAGCATTATGATTTTCAACATTCTTCCGCACATATAGGGAAGCATTATAATTAGCAACCTACCACATCTACTAACGAATACGAAAAGGACCGGGCACAAAAGGAACACCAAAAGATGCCCAAGCAGCAAAGTATACATCTGAAAAAGAAAATTAGAGTACCCCAAACATTTCCAAGCCAGCCCTTTAAAAAATCACAATCACCTCAACTAACAACTAAAACAGGACGAGTCTGTACTAAAATGGAATATATAAGCCAACTCTTTTGATTGAGCCAGGAAGTGATAAAATTGTTGGGAAAAAGCATAGCATGAGGTGAGGCAAGACTTCTGTTAAGCCTAGCGGGTAATATTTCTAATACGCAGGTTGGATTAATAGAAATGGAGAATGTATGGAAGTTTTAATCGTTCCTTTTCTTACTGCTTCTATTAAGAATCCATTTGTACATTTCAGTACCGAAAGGAGTAGAAAGCATATTATATATATACCAACTGTTATATATACCAAATGTTAGAATGGATGACCTGGTGGTTTATGGACTTGTGGCTGCCGAATTCGCCACCCTTCATCTGCAGGTTACAGAGAGTACCAATAGCTTGTCGAGACTGCGTTGAAATCTGCAAAACATGATCCAATATTCAGACGGTTAATGAGCATTTCGAATTAATACAAAACTCGATCACAATCACACAGAAACATACATGTCGAGCGATATGCTCTTCTCAAACCTAATGCCTAATAGAACAATATACCTTTTTAAACCTAACTAGAAAAGTGGCCCACGCACATGCGCGGGCAAGCATCTTAATATCTCTATTATTTTTATAGTTGAAAATCTGTCTATAAGGAGAATGCATATCAACCAACTTTATAGCCTGACGGGTGTGTCATGTCTTCTAGCTAGTTTAGTGCAAAAATGGTATAATTAGTGTAACTTCATCACATGATTCCTAGGAGAAATAAGTTCAAGAACAAAAGAACAATGGTATTGCTTGTTGATTTGGCTTCAAATATTTAATTGTAATCGGAGACTATTCCATTAAGTGATTTCATATAATTGAGCAAAGTAACAATAATTTCAAAATCTTATTTGGTAAATAATTCATAACAAATACGATAGCACTACTCATCGCTATTATGGTTGAAGTGTGAAATCCTATCAAGTAATTCAAACCGCAAAATTGCATCCCTTACTTCTGCTATCAATTAATAGTATGTGGGTAACTTCAGATATTCTTCACCATATACTTAATCTGCGAATCATACTTTGACTTCTTGATTCACAACAAAATCGTGATGATGTCGAAGAAGTTGCCTCATTTTGGATGATTACGCAAACACATCTAGTACATCTTAAAAAAGTATTATGTAACGATGAGCCTGAAAAGCACAACAACATTAGAAAAGAGCGCATGAAAATCAAATTAAAACCTAATATGATTACCGAGAAGGTTCTTCATGACAATACTTCAAAAATATTTAATCTGTACGAACATAATTTCATGATCACAATAGCTTACCACTTTGTAAATCACTTATATTGTAATTATGCTTATCATGGATGAAGTTATTTGAAGTAAGGGTCATGCTTTCTTGGCTCCTGACTGGGGAAGAACTTTGTTACTACTTTGGTTGGTTCACAGTTATACGGTTTACTGTTTCTCTGTCATGTACACATTCTGACCACAGATTTAATCGATGGCCAATATGTTACCTTTTCGCGTAGCGAATTCCTAATTATGAAGCACCTTGGAAAATCAAATCTATTTTTTTAAAACAACTAAGGTGTTGTTTGGGGAAATCCCATACTGTATATGATTTCTCAAAAAGAATATTGGAACATAAAGCTCAACTGAAATATCTGTAATACATGCATACATCAGATGGCACAGATGATGAACTTTTTATATTTCCAAAATCACCATGTCACAATGTGCAGCATCAAAGGTAGGCAAAATAATTATCTAATGTGAGGCTCCAAATGAACTCCCCGTACAGAATGATGCTCTACTTATGGTCTGCTCACCGTAGACAATGTACTAATTCAGCAAAATATGAAAATGCATTAGCAGATGGAAGTAGAAAAAAGCCTCCGCTTAATGTAAGAGAATGAGGTAAGGTGTACATACAAAAAGACTTCGATTATAGTTGACAATTTTACACATAGGATCCCTAAATATGGATAAATGTTTCCTTACCAGTTCTTAAACATGATCTACTCTTCCTTGTCATGTAAAAAAAGATTAAAGCGCTCTGCACTGTGAAATTTGCTACGAAAATTTATCCTTGATGGGGTGGGTGCACGATTTAAAAGATCTATCATGTTTGAAAACTATTTGTAATAGAAATATATTTGAAGGAAAAGTTGCAGTTTGCCGCTTTTCTTCTTTTAAGTTTCTCGTAATGCCATATGCAGAGCACGTGGCCAGGGTTTCAATCAATGGTTATGAAGAATAAGAAACCTAAGGGTTGAAATGGCAAGATAATTATCAGTAACTCGTAGAAACGACCATAAACCTGAGTTTGTGAAATCCTGTAACCTATTAAATCTGGATAATAACTTTACTATAAAAAGAAATCAAGTGCTCCTGGTGCCCCAATTTTTTTTTCAAAAAATTGTTGTTACACATAAAATTCTGAAAAAAATCAAGCATGTAGATTTGAATGTTCATTACCATAGAAAAAATCACAAAAAAAATGTTAATATTTGCAGGCTGTGTGAAAATAACAAATATCAGCAGTCAACAAAGCAAATTCAAAACGTGCAAACATGCCCAGATTTCTTATTTTTGCACAGGTCAAATTATTTCGAATTATTTTTTGCAAATTTATGAGTTAAGTACACATGTAGACTACTACCTGTGTGATTTTTTTGTGATTTTTTGGCAAAAGAATAAAGTTTTAAAAAAAATTGGGCACCAGGAGCACTGGTGCCCGAGATCCAAAACGTATTTCCGTCAAGTAATAGACTATTGAATGTTATAAGTATGAAGCTGAGCTCCTTCCCATCATACCATCTGATAACCTTAGCATCTTGCCTGCCGACGCAACCACCGAAGGTAGACATGACTGCAGCCCGGTTGTAATATAGGAGTTGAGGAGCTCTCGATCGAGCCTTCCAGAATAGGCACGACATTCAGGCTAATAAGTGGCTCAGTTTGAGACTTCCGATGTCGATGCTGCATAGTGACCATGTTGTTTCTCTGGAGAGTAAGGAACAAAGGAAAGCATGTTTCGTTATGTAGAATGAGATTGGTTAGTACCTGCGGTGATAGAAGATAAACCGTGAAACTAACCAAGATAACAGAAGTCCGTTGCAGTTAGAACGGTTCGTCAGATTTGTCATGACAGTACCTGCATCAGGTTTTGCCCAGCCTCCTGGTATGGCAAAAAAGGGATAACTCTAACAACAGTGAATGCAAGATCTGCATTCAAATAATTCTCAACAATATAACCCTGAAAAATAGGAGCAGCAAGCACTGTTAGCTATCCAAGGACATGTTTAGCTATTGAAACGACAATTAATAACAGTGGAAGTGAAGCACGGAATTTGACCTCTTTATAAAATTGATGAAGCTGTTAAGAGGACAACTCAACATATGAAATTTATTACTCAAGTATATTGTAGAAAAAATCAGAACCCATAGGTTGTTAAACGTACATCACAAAATGTGAGACTATTCAAAGCACCCATGTTCAGCTACTTTATACCATTCATAAACTTCTCAGATTGGATGATAGAGTTGTCCAAGGACAACAATGATAACTGATAAGTACATCGTAATATAAATAGAATAAGCATTATTTGGAGCATAGTAAGTTATTTTTTCTGATATTTTTGAAATCCATTTATTTATTTTCTTAAAGTTTAGGTATTCTAATACGGATACAGAACACTGGGCATCAGATAAAACACTAAATCTAAACATATTAACAACAGCAAAAAATGGTCTGAATAAACACTTTCTGCAAATAATGTGTAACAAAGTTACATTACTAATCAGTGAATACTCATTTATATCAGGAAAAGAACTGAGAGAGTATGCTATATGACAGAAAGCACAGATAGTGCTTCTAGTATTATTACTGAATTCTTAATGTAATATAAATTCTAAACGTGACTAATTGCATCAAGCAACTCATTATTCACCTAAAATCAAGTGTGGCTAAAGGGGAAGCAATACAAACTGAATTCACCAAATGTCAAATATAGAAAATCTGCTAGATGATGATAAGATCAAAGAGCAAACGCTCTAGACTGAAAGCTTCTGTTGAAGCATTCCCAAACAGTACAGTAGAAGAGTGACCATCTGTTAGGAGTATCTGGCCAATGCATTGAGAAATACATGAGTATCAGCGTGTCAGGATGTTATGTTAGGAGTGGGAAATTACAACCAAAACTAAAATATGAATCTGAAGTGAGTGAAAACAGAGATAATGTCACATGTGTATCATCGGCTGCCACACTACGAAGGGTTGAGCTTTTGTCGCCCTTCCAATGTGTCGTCATCCTCTCCTGATCCGTTCTATAAATCCGCACACAGTGCTGATGCGAGGGAACAGTGAGGGCGCCGTAGTTCCCGACAGTGGCAGTCCTACGTCAGATTTGCTTCAAAGTTCAAATGACTTGCCTCCTCTTCCTATAAGACATAATCAGGTCAAGAGCAGTCCCCATGTTAAAATAGAGTCAAGATAAGTGCTCATATATACAATCCAATGTTCCTCTCAAGCCGCTTCCATGATTCATGATGAATTAATGGATGGAGAGTTGGTCAGAATCCTCAACTGTATAAGCCTCCCGGCGACGACGGCCAAGCGATCTGCTTCAAGCTGCCTCACTAATACACCTCTTCCTGCACTCATCAACCATCGTGAGATTAATGGCATAGATAGGATTGGTTTTTCTCTAGAATTTATTATCAGATCAACTGACACCGGATATAACTCTAAAATTCAAGATTCAAGATGTGTACATCATGGAGAAGAGAAATAAGTAGATTGGAAACATGCTGGATTAGATCGTGGCCTTTTTAATTTGTAGACAATATACGATGTATTTTAAAGAGAAAAAAAGTAGCGTATTTACCTAGCATTGGGCTGCCCAGCTGTGTGTGCACTAACGCAACTCTTAATTCGATCGATCCATCCTCCATGCTGTATACATGTGATTGAAAACCTCACTGACGTTGACGTGCATGGACGGGCTGAGAGTCGACGTCATTGGCCGAGTTGCAACGGGGAAACTTGGCGGCGGCCGCACCATGCTTGAGGACACGCTAGACGATCGGAATACCACGGCCGGCGGCAGCGTGCGTATACGTGAGTAGACGGCAGAATACGTCTCTGGCAGAAAATTGCATGTGTATGCACGATCGATGATTTCTTTTGGCGTTGATCAAATCTCCAATCTAGCGAGAAAACGTATGCGCAGCCCCTATTTAGTAAGTACTTTAGAGTTTAAAGAGCGAAGAAAATGGCTTGCACTTCAGTGCAAACGGCTCCTCCAGCGATTTAGGTACGACTCCAAGATTTGTCGCCATGCCGTGGAGAAAAAGGGAGAAAAAAATAACGGTGTGGGAGACACACGATTATTTCTATTGTAATGGCAGTGGTGGGTAATTATTAATCACTCAAGTTTAATCCAATGGTTAACAATGGTTAGTATATGAAATCAACGGTCATATGTTTCTGATTTTTGTGGGATTTTCTAGTTAATTCTCTAATTTCTGGTTAGCCCATAATACACTTTTAATATATAATAGATGTTAGCCAAAACCGGATAAAGTCACCTATGAAGAAGTAAAAATGATCAGACGGGCGAGAGGAAAGAATTTTCATGTAATGCCTATATGATGTAGCTTATATCAGATTTTTGTACAAATAAATGCCATTCTAACTGGAGCTAGCATGTCATATATCACTCAAGGGAGACAAAAAAGAATTAGTTTTTGTACAGAAAGCAAAACATCAATTCAGAAAAAGCTGTCGGCCCAGTGGAAACCGGGGTACCATGGGCCGGCCTGCCACAGCCCTCGACGCTCCGTGGGAAATTCTGCTAAGGACCAGGCGTTCAGCCTGGCGAGCCTCGCGAGGGACTTTTACCTCGCGAGGGTTTCTTCACTCTGCTGAGCATTTCTGCTAAGGACCAGACGCTCAGCCTAAGGGGCCTCGAGAGGGACTTTTCCCTCGGGGGACCCCTCCTGCCCAGAAAACCACCAAGTCCTGGCGCATCTCCGCACCACCCTCGCGAGGACTCCCTCGTGAGGCGTCGAGTACTACAGAACCTCGGCGAGGCTCCAGGCCCTCGTGGGGTTCCTTCAAGTGGAAGCAAGCTCTACGCCCGCTGCAGAGCGCACATGGCCTCTGCGCCCGCCGCAGAGTGACGCGCGCGCCTGCGCGCGATGACGACGACGCCGCAGTTGCCATTCTCATGTATAAAGCAGTCAACAAAGCTGGGGCAAGCAAAGCGGACTCCAAGGATTGCCGTTTTGGTGATAAAGGGACCGGCCGCCGCTATGCTCCAAGCGCGACGTCACCGTGGGGCACGCCACGAGACTCTGCAGCGCCAGCCCACCGTCCTGGATGGACGGTGGCTTTTTCTGCCAAGATGACGTGCTCTCTGCCATGGACCGCGTCCATGGACAACCCCGACGCTGTGCGCTGTGCTCCACCTTTGCCACCATGTGGAAACCCTTCCCGCCTGTAGTTTCCGGGGAAGAGGACCGAGGCAGTATAAAAGGAGGCAGCGTACGACCAAGGAGGGGGATCAGCTCATTCTACACTCCACCAGCTACGTCTCAAGGAAGAAGACGGAGCTCCTTCCACCATAGTCCACCATAGCCACAGCTGTGCCCTCGGCAAGCACATTGTACTGTGAACCTCTCCAAGCAGTGCAATATATCTTAGCAGGACGTAGGGTCTTTACACCTCGCGGTGGGCCTGAACCTGGGTAGCGGCTCGTGTTCATTCTCTGTCGTGATGTTCCTCACCGAGTTCGACGAGCACCGTCGCCGAGGTTGTTGAGGATTTGTTTGACGTTGTGTTCAGCCCCTTACTCGTTTCCTGGCATCTGAGAGACACCCCTAGTTCCTGGGACTAGTCTCCGACAAAAGCATTTGTAGCTAGCTAAATCATGCTTCAGTTCATAAAAATCTAAGCATTAGCAGCGAAAAAGGTAAACACCACCCATTCACCAAATTCAGCGGTGACAAAGCTAAACATAGCATTGGCAATCTGAATTCAGTTCAGACAAAGTCAAACATTGGCCTTGACAAAGCTTCACGCATCAAATTTCAGTACGACCCAATGACCCATAGACACGTCCAGCCAAGAACAAGAACGACCCAGCCTAGAATCAACTCGGCAACATGGAGATATAAGAACGAGAACGTCCAGCTTCCTGTTGGATAATTAGGCAATAATTTCATGATTAATTACAGAATATTAAACATGACAATACCAGCTGCTAACATGTGAAATACGAACACACTAGATGTAATAAGCAACATGAACAGTAGCAACATATACGTCAACATATCCATAGTAACACAGTAGTTCGGAATACGTCGCACGTACCGAACGGTCGTAGAGGAAATAGTCGTCGATGCAGCCAAGTTCAGCGCTTCCAAATTGGCAGCGAGGTTGTTGATGACGACGACGTTGGTGAAGACGGGTCAAAGTAGACGACGCTTGAGGCGGCGGTAGGCAGGACCGCCGGACTTGTTCGGAAGTTGACCCGTGGTGGAAACGGCAAGCAGTCGCGCGAGGCGCTTCCCAAAAACCTAATTCGCCCTCTCCCGTACAGGATCACAAAGGCGAGTGGTTCCGGAGACCTGCTCTCCCGATCGCCGGTGCACGTCGACGATCGGGGTGGAGTAGACTACGGTGGCGGCGCAAGGCGCGAGATGTGGGAAAATCTAGATTGGTTTGGTGAGTGACGTGCACGCAAGGCAATATATACTGCGGCTCGGGAAACCCTAACGGGTACAACGTGGGCCAACCACATCGCACACGTCCGAGTCGGATAGCAGCCCACGATCCTGGAGCGACCCGAACTGGCAAAACTATACGCGTACGCAAAAGACTCGTTTTTCCCGAACAGCAAAAATATAGGCATCGGCTCGGCTCATTCCCGCAACCCGCGGCGTGTCGTGATGTGTCGTGACGAGACGAGCGAGCGGCGGCGGAGAAGGAGGAGGAGGAGTGCGCGGGAGAGAGCCTTCTGTTCTCACAAGCACACCAAGTAGTACAACACTCCACTATATAAGGTGGTGCAACTCTCCTCCAACTAGCAATGTGGGACTAAACTTAGCACTCCACAACCAGCCATGCATATGCACATGCACATGAGCCAATTTGAGATTTCAGAAATTGCTTATTTGGGCTGCCCACAAATGGGCCTAAATTCTAACAATCCCCCACCAGATTTCAAATTCCCATTTAGAGATTTTGCCAAAGCTCGTTTCTTGTTTATATACCAGTGTTTCAGCAGAGACTGTTAAGTTGAACTTCCGCCTAGAGCTTTAAGCTACATCTACCAGCAACTTGAACAATGGACGAACCTTGAATTGCAAGTTTGGTGCCAATAGACTTCATTCAAAGTCATAACCAGTACGTGGCTGCCAGTAGCCTACCCCGCGGGTGGAGCATATGAGTCATACTCCCTTGTCTCTTCATGAGCTTACTAGAGATCACCCAAATCTCATCGACTGCGATGTTTAACAGTCGGACTCATATAGGTGTGTTCACCTTTGCTACAAATAGCCAACAGAAACACATTAAGGCATATTGCCAACCTGCCTTACAGAATTTGAGAGTTATGCATCTTAACACGGAGAGGGTTAAATAAAAACTCTCCTCTGTTAAACTACTAGCTTGTTCTTCCCAGGTCCTAATTCACGGGATCTCCGATCACATAGGTTGGGTTACCACTATGGTGTAACGCTCACGGGTCTCAACCCCATCTCTCTCGATGCACTATCTATCACATTACGTGATTGTCCATTCGTAAAGGGATCTGCCAGGTTTTTGTCAGTTTGAATATAACTAACAGTTATTACTCCGGAGTTTCTCATTTTCCTGACAGACTTCAAATGTCTTTTAACGTGTCTTGACGACTTCGCATTATCCTTAGCACTGTTCACTTTCATGATAACTATTTGGTTGTCACAGTTCATAAGGATGGCTGGTAATGGTTTCTCAACCACCGGCAAGTCCATCAAGAGCTCACGTAGCCATTCTGACTCAACAGAAGTTGTATCTAAAGCAGTAAGTTCTGCTTCCATGGTTGGCCTCGTCAATATGGTCTGTTTGCAAGACCTCCATGACACTGTGCCACCTCCAAGGATAAACGCATATCCACTTGTGGTGTAGAGCTCATCAACATCTCCTCGGCGACGGTGCTCGTCGACGCTAATAAAATGTGACTGGAACCACGCGAAGCCAGGCAGTTCTCGCATTCTCCCCTTCGTTCTCTCCCACATTCTCTACCACACTAGCACAACCTGTGGGGACCCCAGACTAGCTGTCCGAAATACCCTTGTGCCTACAACATCAGCGATCCCATGATCAGTGTGTCGCTGGGCACAATCGAACTGGTATCAAAAGAACATCCATAAATACCGAATGAATATACTTACTTGATTGAAGCCGTAACTTCAACAGGTACTTGCAGCGGAAATCATCGAACAACGTGGAGCCCAAGTCATTTGCCATAACCCCACAGGCAGCTGACTGGGAAGCGCCCTAGTTCGCATTGACGCCATTGAAAACTTCTCCTTCGAATTGCTTCTCTTCAAAATCTGGCTAAGACAATAGCCAGGGACGAAACCAATATGATTACATTTGATTGTACTCGCAAGCTACCCCCGAAATGAGCACGCACTACCCTTTTTATTGTTTTAGATAAAACTTTATTTGCTTTGAAAACTCTATACCCTTTTTGAAGAAGAGAAGGATAGACTTTTGTTTAATAAAACTTTGCTTGAAGTCTCTTTATCTTTAATTGAAAAAGGGAAGAAGGCTTTTAGAACTTTTTCCCATACATCTGTCTTTGTAAGAAATCTCTTTTAAAACTTTATCCCGAAACTACATCTTTGTTGAAAAAGGTAAGAAGTCTCTTTTATAAACATTTTCCCGGAAAATCACCATTTGTTTATTTCTCCAAAACTCCTCCTTTTTCGACCATAGCCCTTCATGGTCAAATCATTTTTCAACAACCTGATACCAGCCCTTCGGTATAGTTGCATAAAACATTTTCCACTTTCAAATCACAAAACTTTGCACTTCTCGACCATAGCCCTTCATGGTCTTTCTCTTTTCCAGCAACCTCATGCCGACCCTTTGGCATAGTTGCATATATAAAACATCTCCATTTTCTTTTCAAATCTCAAAACTTTTCCAAAACTTGCACATGGTCTTAGGACAGCCTCCCAACTGTCCATATCCGAGGACTCGGCTATTTGAATAGTTTTACACTCTGCAGAGGTAGCACGCTTTTCCCACATCCATCCGGTAACTCATCGTGTCAGCCACGTCCCGCCATACAAGGTGTATGCGAAGTTGAGTCACCGACCGTAGCCTGTCCTTTCTCATGCTAGTATAGGACCCTGCCCATATGACACTTTCCATCCACACTTAACCCAGCCCATCGGAATTTAAGTGTGAGGACTCATAGTTTTGCCCGGCGACCCAAAGGTGGCATCTTCTATCCTCCTCCTTATCTTTCTCATAGAGTTTGAGCGAGGACCCAGGTCAGGGGTAGGTCACCAAACCATCCCCTCATGCATAACGGAGTCATCTCCATCGATGAGGCATCCCATACTAATATGAGCAAATTATATGACTACGCCCTTTCCCATATGTGGGTAAATGTGGTCGCACAGGGTAAGATTGGTCGTCATAGTACTAGGACACAATGTGCATTTTTCATAAACATCACCATACTCCATTTCTTCACTTCCACACTGACATCTCGGCATTCCATATCCACACAAGTATTTTCAAAGGAGTTTTGAGTAAACAATATTTTTCCCATCCTATAGTTTGAAAAATAATTTCCATCCAATACCTCCCTAAAGGGTGTCAAAATAATATACTTGTATTTTGGAAAAAGGGTTTCAAAATCTTAGCTTTAGTGGCAAACACCACATAAAGCGCTTATGCTCTTTATAAGTAAAACATGTGAACCAAAATAGATGTATATAGATGCAAGCTCAGAGAAGTAGCTTGCCTTGCTCAGCAAAGTGACCCTGGTCTTGTTCTTCTGGTTCAACGAAGTTCCCTTCCTTGTTAATCCCGGCAACACTCTCGTCTAATCGTCGTAAAACAAACAAGACACACAATTACCACTCCATCCGACCAAGCATCACTAACACTCAAACTGAACTCAGACAAACATCTAATGTTCTACAGAAGTCAACACAATTGAGTTTAGTTCAATTTAAATTATTGTTAATTTTATACCCTTTTATTAATTTCAGAAACTAGTTACACACGATTTAATTTACCATTTAATCTCTGATGCTCACAAAATTATGCCCTTTTTGGGTTATCTAGATATGATTAAATCTGAACTAACAAAGTTGGTTTCAAATCATTTGGGTAAAGCATTAATCATTTAAAATTGTTTTAGTCCTGAAGGCTTAACAAACTTTAATCTAATGCTAATCATTTACTGTTGCTTAATTAATTCTACCACAATTATGGGAGCTGACATTACTTAATCTTAAGCTAGCAAAATTGGAATCACATTATTTGGACTAACAGAGCATCAGAAACAAACAATTTGGTGATTTGAACCATCTGTGGCATTTTAAATACTACACAATTGTTATTACTCTAAACAAGATGAAACCAGTGTGGTTGGATTAACAATTTCATAAGTTATCCCGAGAATTTTGGTTTGATTTATTTGGAGTTATATTTCTCGAGTTATTGAATTTTGAATAGGGTACAGATTTAAAAAGGTTTCTGTTAATTCCTTAATTCGAAAAGGGAAAAAAAGAAACGGACCGAGAGGGTTCCAGCCCAATGGGCTCGGCCCATCTTTTTTTTTCCCGCGCGCAGAAAAGATAAAACGGCTGACGGGTGGGGCCTGCCCGTCAGCGGCTGGTTCTAAACGAACGGGTACGGCACCGTTGGATCGAGATCCAACGGTCGAGGAAAGGCGCGCCGGCGGCGACCAATTTCAGGCGGCGCCACCGTGGCCAGAGACGGTGGTGAGGACGCAGTGCCTCACCTAGGGGTCCTGGAGGTGCGGTGGACGGTGGAGGTGAGTGCGGGGAGCGTGGGGAAGACGATGGCGTGAACGGCGTGGCTCGGGGGCGTCTAAATCGGCGACGGCGAACTTGGCGACTGCTTCGGTCACGGATCCGTCGACGGCGAGCTCTCTGAGTCGTTCCTGTGCACGAAACAGAGGGCAAATGGGGGCGGTGAGTTTCTGGTGGTGAGGCGGAGAGGGTGCAGGGCAGAGAGAAGAGAAAAGAGAGGGGAACACGGCACGGCCGTGGTCGACCTCGGCTTCCGATGGAGTGTGGCCGTGCTCTGCTGCGGCAGCGAGGCTGCAGAGGCGTGCAGGCCCTCCTGGCGGTGCACGGTGAGTGAGTGGAGTGAGGGGAGAGCAGCGAGGAGAGCGGTGGTGAGGTGTGGCGAGAAGGGCAGCTCGGGGGCGGTTTTTATTGCCGATCTCCGGCTCGTCGTGGACGGGGTGCGGGAAGGGGACTGGAGGTGGGAGAGCACGCCATTGGTGGCGGTGCTGTGCAGCGACGGCGTGGGGGTGCTCCATTAGGGTTTTGGGTCCGAGTCGAGCGAGGGAGAGTAGGTGTCCGTCGTGCGCACGGACGGCATCCATGGCGCACCCGTCGGAGGTCGTCAGCACGATTACGTCGCGGTGGGGCAGGGAAGTGACGTCGAGGTGTCTGCGGAACTTTGGCGAGCGAGGCGGACGTCCAGGATGAGCTGAGCTTGTCGGGGAGCTGAGGTGGCGGAGATTGGGGCCGGCGTCGACGTGCTCGGGCCACGAGGATTGGACGAGTGATGCATGTAAAATGCATACATGAACTTTGCATTATTTATACTTATATTCCAGCCATGTTTGCATCAAATAAGGGTTATATCACTGTTTTATAATGATTTTGGGAATATTTGACATGTTTCCTATTTTTATGGAATTAACCCTGCGCAGGCAGAAAATCCTATTTCTTTCCTTTTATGTTTCAGGGACCCAAACGACGTCCAAATCACCTGCAAATTTACGGGCGTCAATATTTGGAAGGAAGAAGACTTGTGGGCGAAGGAAGCGAACAAACGGAGCCACGAGGGCCAAAAGGAGTGGGCCCACGCGGCCCATGTACCTGGCCGCGTGGGACCCCCCATCTTGGGCCTCGGAGCTCCGCTGCCGTCGATCTTTCCTCCACCGACTCCGTTTTGTACTAAAAACGGCTATAAAAATTATCCCCCGACGTTCTCTGGAAGGAGCGCCGCAGAAACACAGAAACACTGAAACAGAGACCTGGAGCTGCAGATTGGAGGGGGAAAACTCCGGCGGGGCGCTGCCGGCGTGGTCTCCATCTTCTCCAACGACTTCTCCACCGTCTCCACGATGAAGAGGGAGTAGTCCACCTCTGGACTATGGGTTTGTGGAAGTAACTTATGTATCTCTCTCTCTCGAGCTTCACTAATCAGTACCGTATGAGCTGCTGAACATGATTACGGTCATCTATGTAATACCTTTGTGGTGGATCTTTTTATGAGTTAATATATGTTTGAGATTGCAATGGTTTTGTTTCAGTTATGAAAGTAGATGCATATTATGTACCCTGTTCTTATTTACTTGTTATGATCAAGCATATTTATGAGAGCGTGTGAGGGGGAACGTGTGCATTAGTTGGAGTAACGGGGGGTGGCTAGTGCGGTGAACGTGAGAGAAAGTTCCGCGGTCCACTTGGGTGTTTTACCTTACTTTGTTACCTCACTAGGGATAAAAAGAAATACCATGCTACCGGAGATGTGGGTGTGACCATTGCCACTTTCTCCATGACTAGATCTAGCATGTTCTTATTTTAACTTCATGTCATGATACTTATTGCTATACTCTGAGTTATCTTAATTATCGAGGTGTTATGATTTAGTTCGCATCTTGGTGAAGTATAAGAGAGACTAATAACCAAAAGGTCTCTATGTTAGGACGTGATGCCCATATTTATAACTTGTCATAAAACTGTTGTGTTGCAATCTCATATGTCAAATCTAGTGTTCCATTGTCCACCACATTATTAAAGAGAGAGTGCATTTGCGAAACCATGAACCCGGTCCATTTTTAATCATAAGAAACACCTTTCCAACCACTTTTACCACTTTTCCATTTTCTGCCATTATTAAATCCAAAAATACAAAAACATAAAAACCCAAAAATATCATTTATCATTGCTACCACCATCCTTGCATATTTATTTACCACCATTGCATATTTATTTCTTGTTTGCATTGCATATTATCTTGATATCATTCTAACACCTTGTGCTTGACAACCGCTAGGTGAGGTTGAGGACCAAAACATTTACTTTGTTTTGTAGGTAACCAAAAGAAAGATAGGAAGATAAATCTACACTACTGATTCCCCGAGAGTTCGATATTAAACCCTCGAGTCACCCTCGTGGGGAAAACACGTCTTCCACTTACTACACACTCTGCACTTGGAGTCTCAACCTAACCCATTTACTTTTCACGCAAGTACCACGCGAAGGGGCTAGCAACTGTTTTCTGGCGCCATTGTGGGGTAACTACGTGAAGGGCCATCAAGACTGTTTTCTGGCGCCGTTGCCGGGGAGATAGAAGCAACACCGCAATATATCCCCTCGTCAACTTAGCGCTCAGCAAAGTCTTTTCTGGCGCCGTTGCCGGGGAATCATTGCTGAAAGGTTTATCCAAGGATATCTCACCAAGTCAACTTCATCACCAACTTGTGCTAACACCTAAGCTTGGGGAGGTTGCACCTACGTGAGCATCATCTTATCCATCTTTACCTTCAAAGCAATTTATCTTGTTTTGTCATTGTCTTGCATATTTATTTTCAGTTTTGCATAAAAAAATAAAAAACACATAAAAACTTGCTAAAATGGGAGAAAGAAGTTTGGTAAGGAAACTTGAAAGCTGAATTTTATTACTATGGCATTTATGAATCGTGCCTCGCTGCATCTTGCTTTATATGAGAATGCTTATGCTATTGCTCATAAAGTGGTTGAAACTACTGTGTCTGAGGTACCTAAAATGGGATTTAAAACCCCCGCTGGTCATGTTAAAAGTGTTATGAAAAATCCATTTACAGGGGATGGAACTAAGTCTGCACATGAACACGTGAAGACAATTGAAGACATATGTGGTTTATTTAGGCTTCCTGGTATTTCTGATGATCAGGTGAAAAGGAAGCTATTATATTTGTCTTTATCTGGTAATGCTGGTATTTGGTTCAGGTCTTTGGATGAAGAAGTCACTATTGAATGGAGTATTTTGAGGGAGGATTTTCTTAAATATTTTACTCCTAAAGAAGCTTATGAAAATCCATGCTATTATGATGAAACTAATAATGCTCCTTTACTTTCTAGTAACACTACTAGTGAACTTATTGATGATAATGAGGAGTGTTGCTTAAATATGCTTTATGATAATGCTTTAGATGATGGTCCTATGCTTATTGATAATCCTCAATGTTTAGAAGTTGTTACAAATTTATGTGAGGATGAAAATGATATACTTGCTGTTTGTGATGGTACTCTTACTCATGAGAGTCCTACTTTGTTCTTAAATTCTCCTAGTTACACCATGGAGGAGAAATTTGCTTATGTTGAGAAATACTTATGTGGTTTGCAATTATCTTTAGTTCCAAATATTTGTTGCAACCATGATATTAAACTTGATATTGATCTTCATAATTATTTTGAAAGAGGGAAGCATGCTAATGAATTCCAAAATAAATTTAATGATCCTCTTTATGTGCCTATATTATCTAAGTTGAATGATTCTTGTGATTATATGGTTGAATTTATTTCTTCTACTTGCAACTATTATAAAAGAGGAGGCAATAAGAACCCTCTTTATGCTACTAATAAATATATGCTGCAAATAACTACTGTTAATATGCATTGTGAAATTTCTATTTATGGTGATTCATTCATATACAAAATGCCAATGCATAGAAAGAAAGTTAGACTTCGTTGTTATTACTTTTGTGTTTTGTTTTTCTCTCAACTAGGGTTCAACTTGACTATTATTTTGATTGGATTGAGAACACCATGGGATCCTGGTATTATGCATGAACACTTCCCAAGGAAGAGGGACACACCATCGTTCAAGCTCCCTCATGAGCTTCGTCCACAATAAACATCAAGTAAGAAGCCTAGCTATATGGCTATAAAGAAAGCGCTTTACGGGAGGCAACCCGGTTGTTTTTATTTGTGATTTTCTATGTGTCCTCTTGCTGTAACAAGAGACTTAGTGTTTAGTTTAGTTTCTGGAATTTTTAATAAAGTGCCAAGTTTTACTCATTTTGGTATGAAGAAGTTGCTTATAGCGTTCGGAGATATTATTGTTAGATCCTAATAATCCTTGTATCGGTAGATCAATGTGGGAAATAAGTGTGTGTGTGTGGAAACAGAGAGAGAGGGATCGGAGAGGCAAACCTTCGATGTGGCTCGATGTGCTCGAGCCGGAGGCCATGGTGGTCGACGGTGACGGCGGCGGAGCGGTGGCGGCGCAGTGGTGATTCCCGTGAGCACTGCGCTAACCCTAATCGGAAGGAGGTGTCGGTGGGGTGGCTGGCAACGCGGTCAACCTCGTGAGTCGTGCCCCTGCCCCCACCTCTGTTTATATAGCGCAGGCCACGGGAGCCCACCAACCATGAGTTCGGTTGGACGCCCCCGATCAGGGCGCGGGATCAGGTCGTGGAGCCGTTGGGCTCGCACGGTAGGAGATCGACCTAACATTCTCCCCCTAGATCTCAACTTTTACTTTTAACTTTATACTTTACTTGTTTCATCACGGATCAGTACATAGAGCATGTTTCATCGTCACAGCTCAATTGCCGATAGAATCAGACAGCCACCATATACTTTTCTATTTTGAAACAAAACCTGTTACTTTTGGGCCTCTTATGATCCAGGAATCATAGGCTTTCCATTAAACCCATGCCGGCTATGTGTTCCTGGAACACATTGGGTGGTAAGCCTTTCGTTAGCGGATCCGCAAGCATTTCCTTTGTCCTTATATGCTTGAGACTTATAGTTTGATTCTGGATTTTATCTTTCACAACATAATACTTTATATCTATTGCCTTTGTAGCATTACTCGACTTGTTGTTGTGAGCATAGAATACTGCAGGCTGGTTGTCACAGTACATCTTTAGTGGTTTGTCAATACAATGTACCACTTTCAAGTCGGGTATAAATTTCTTTAACCATACCGCCTGCCCCGTGGCCTCATAACATGCTATAAACTCTGCATACATCGTGGATGATGCAACTAATGACTGTTTGGAGCTTTTCCACGAAATAGCCCCTCCTGCGAGAGTGAACACGTATCCTGACGTGGACTTTCTATCATCTTTGTCTCCCGCAAAATCTGCGTCTGAATACCCTCTTATCTCTAGGGAATCAGATCTTCTATATGTTAGCATGAGGTCTTTTACGCCTTGCACATAACGCAATGCTTTCTTTACCATATTCAGTGCTCATGGCCTGGATTTTCTTGATATCTACCGAGTACCCCGGTGATAAAAGCTAAGTCAGGGCGAGTGCACACCTATGCATACTGTAAGCTTCCAACAGCCAAAGCATATGGTACTGCTTTCATTCGATCGATCTCATATTGGTTCTTGGGACATAGAAATTTCCCAAAACTGTCGCCCTTGACTATAGGAGCAGGTGAGGTACTACTTTTATGCATATTATACTTCTTTAGAACCTTTTCTAAATATGCCTTTTGTGATAGTCCTAACACTCCATTCTTTCTATCCCGGTGAATTTCTATGCCCAAAACATATGAAGCTTCACCAAGATCTTTCATATCAAAATTTGAGGACAAGAACTTCTTTGTTTCTAGTAGTAGACTGACATCATTGCTCGCAAGCAAGATATCATCCACATACAGAATTAGGAAAATATATTTCCCACTTTTAAACTTTGCATAAATGCAGTTGTCCTCAACATTCTCTTTAAATCCAAAACTTTTAATTGTATTATTGAACTTTAAATACCACTGTCTAGAGGCTTGCTTTAATCCATAAATGGATTTCTTTAGATGGCATCCCATATGTTCCTTCCCCTCCATGAAAAAACCCTTGGGTTGTTTCATGTAAACATTTTCTTCTAAATCTCCATTTAGAAATGCCGTCTTTACATCCATTTGATGCAACTCTAAATCAAAATGTGCAACTAATGCCATTATGATTCTGAAGGAATCCTTACATGAGACCGGAGAAAAAGTCTCATTGTAATCTACCCCTTCTCTTTGCGTAAAGCCTTTTGCCACAAGTCTTGCTTTATACTTTTCTATATTCCCATTGGAGTCGTACTTAGTTTTGTAGACCCATTTGCAGCCTACTGTTTTGGCTCCTTTAGGAATTTCCTCTAAGTCCCAAACATCGTTGGAACTCATCGATTTCATTTCGTCTTCCATTGCCTCCACCCACTTCGATGAGTGAGGGCTTCTCATGGCTTCTTCATATGAAGTGGGATCACCTTCCATATGATCTATTTCTATGTTATAAACATAATCAGTAGAAATAGCTGACCTTTTAGCTCTCTTAGACCTTCTAAGGGTCTCATTCTCTGGAAGTGGCTGCTGCACCTCCCTTTCATGCTCAACAACAGGTTCAGTCGGCTCCTGACGGACAGGTTCCGGATCTTCACCCATAGTTGACACGGGTGGAGTTACAACAGGTGCTTGCACCACAATCTCAGGGATTGTCGGTGCAGCTACAACAGGTAGTGCGAAAAATGGCTCTTGAATCATCGGAAAAGGTGCACACACCCTCTTCTCCTCAAGATCAATTTTCCGAGCTACCATGCTCCCCCTCATCATTTCGTCCTCTAAGAAGACTGCATGTCTCGTTTCTACAAACTTTGTGTATCTGTCTGAGCAGTAGAAACGATAACCTTTTGATCTATCAGGATAGCCAATGAAGTGGCAAGTTACTGTTTTGGGGTCTAACTTTGCAATATTTGGATTAAATACTTTTGCCTCAGCTGGGCTCCCCCAGACCCTCAAGTGGCGCAGAGAGGGAACTCTCCCTGTCCACAACTCGTACGGTGTTTTGGGCACCGATTTGCTTGGCACTCTGTTGAGAATGTGAATGGCGGTTTTAAGCGCCTCCATCCATAATCCCAATGGGAGGGTGGAATAACTCATCATGATGCACACCATATCCATAAGAGTACGGTTACGCCTTTCAGCTACTCCATTTTGCTGAGGTTCGCCCGGCATAGAATACTGGGCGACTATTTCATTTTCCTGTAAAAACCTTGCAAAAGGTCCAGGTACTTGACCATATGGAGTGTGCCGACCGTAGTACTCCCCCCCACGGTCGGACCTGACTATTTTAATTCTTTTATCATGTTGATTTTCAACTTCAGCTTTGAATATTTTAAATTTATCCAATGCTTCAGATCTTTCTTTAATTGGATAAATATAACCATATCGTGAGTAATCATCTGTGAACGTTATGAACGAGTCATAACCATCCACACTTTTCACTGGAAATGGTCCACATATATCAGTGTGAATAATTTCTAGTGTTGCTGTGCTTCGGTTTGCACCCTTTTTAATTTGTTTTACGTATTTTCCTTTTATGCAGTCTATGCATTGTTCGATATCTGAGAACTCTAACGGAGGAAGAATATCATTTTTAACGAGGCTTTCTATTCTTCCCCTCGAAATATGGCCTAATCGACAGTGCCATAACTTCGAAGAGTCACGAGTTCGCTTTCTTTTCTTTTGTTCTTTGTTCGACAAGGGAATTTGTTCATTCACATTGCACACAGAATGCACTTTTTCACGCAAGGATAACAAATAAAGCTTATCATGAAGTAAAGCAATACCCACACAAGCATCTTTAAACCATATGGCACACTTGCCATGACCGAAATAACATTCATAACTGTCTTTATCCAAACACGATACACTTATTAAGTTTCTGTGAATCGAAGGAACAAATAAAACATCTCTAAGCATAATATTGAAACCATCAGCTAGCTCCAAGGAGATGTCGCCAACAGCTTCAACTTCTGCTTGAACTCCATTTGCGACTTCAATGTGCCTTTCGCTTCTTTGCAAAGTCCTTGTCGAATGGAATCCCTGTAAAGAATTTGCAACATGAACAGTTGCACCTGAGTCAATCCACCAAGTAGATTTTGAAAACTGTGTATACAGGGATTCATTTACAAAAGAAACTGTGTCTATACCTCTCTTTGCCATTATCATCTTGAGCCAATCTGGGCAATCATGCTTGAAATGCCCTTTCTTCTTGCAGTGGAGGCATGTGTCTTTGTCCACTGGAAGCTGTTGCTGATACTGCTGGGGACCTTTGCCATGTGGCTTATACTGGTGGGAACCTTTGCCATATGGCTTTGAAGGGGAACCATTGTAGTTCCTGTTCTTGTTGTCCTTCACGTAGTTCAAGGAGCCCCCATTCTGGGACTTCAGCCTTTCCTCTTCTTGCGACAACATGGCAATGGTCTTTTCAATGTCCCATTTTTCAGGTGACACATTGTAATTGACAACAAAATTGTCAAACTGTGGTGGCAGTGAAGCCATCACCAAGTGAACTATGAGTGCAGGCTTGAGCTCCAGATCAGCCTCCATGGACTTAAGCTTAGCAGCCATGTTGCTCATTCTGAGAATGTGCTCCCTTATGCCATGTGCACCTCCATGATACTTTTCTGTCACCAGCTGTTTTAGCAGCTGGGTAGCATATGTCTTTGAAGAACCAGTAAACTAGCTCTTTATCTTTTGGAGATACTCTCCCACGGAGATACACTCTTCAATTGAGCCCACAATAGCGTTCTCAACTGTGTTCTTTATAAATGTCATGCACTTTTTGTTGGTGTTCACCCACTTTTGGTTCTCTAGGGTGTATCCCATATCCACTGGAGCATGTTCCCTCAACTTTTTCTGCCAAGCAGATTCATCATTAGTTGTCTCTCTTACCGGCTCTGCTGGCCTGACTGGCTGTGGAGCATTCACAACCCAGTCAACCTCAGCGCAGATAAAAGCCAGTTCAACTTTCTTCCACCACTCAGCGTAGTTGTCACCCCTGAGCGTCGGAATGTCCTTGAGGCAACTCATCAGGTGATAACTTCCTGAAACCACAAGGATATGAGATAACAAAAAACAATTGCATGCATTAATCCAACGTTGGTATAAATCAAAACATACAACCGTTTGTGCAATTAAAACTATATCACCGTTGGGCAATAAAAGAAATAAATGCACCTTTTAACACATAATAAACAAATCATGATCATGCTATTAACAACGTTGGTCATTTAATAACAGAATCATAATCATCTTTAATATCACTTTAATCAAGCTTTTAATTCTCACTTTAAATCATGATAATGCTATTAACAACGTTGGTCAATTAATAACAGAATCATAATCATCATTAATATCACTTTATCATGCTTTTAATTCTCACTTTATTGCTTTTATGCAATTACTTTTAACTATTTGCAGCGGAAATTATGAATAAAATTCATAAACTTTTATACTTTTAACAAGTATTTTCTTTTCTTTCTTTTGTTTCCTAAACAAAATTTCCGTTGGATAAAATTGAATAGGAAAACAGAAAATATAACCAAACATGCTTCTGTAAAAAATTAACAGAAGACAAAAAACCTGTTCTGTGCGAAAAACTGAAAAGCCCACGGCCTTTTGCTATCTGTCGCGCGGCGCGACGCAGACGCCAGGGACGCGTCCCACGGCCCTGCTCACTTTCGGCCCAAAGGCCCGTCTGCGCGCTAGGGTTAGCCGCTGCGCGATCCTGGCCGTCGGATGCGATCGGACGGTCGTCCGTGATCGTCGCTTGAACAAAACCACCGGCTCAGCCCCGTCCCGGTCAAAACCCTAGCCGCAAAAAATTCTTTCTTTCTTTCCCCGCTCCCGCACGCTCTCGGTTCCGCGCGAAACGGCGGCGGAAAAATCGCGCCGGCCGTCGGCCGCGGCGCCCGCCGGAGACAGCCGCGCCGGACGGCGGAGACGACCACGCCGTGCGCTTGCGCCTCGCGCCTCCTTTCCCTTTCCTTCTCCCCTTTTCTTTCGAGCCAGAGCTAGCTGCCGCGCGCCGACGGCCGCCCATGGAGGAAAACCTCTACGCCGGCGATGAGAAGACGGCGCCCCTGCCGGCCCTTTTGCCGGTGTGCGCGAGCACCTCGACGGTGAGCGCGCCGCCGTCAAACGGCTCGGTGGTGGTGCCCTTTTGCCCCTTGCGGGGTTGTTTTCTTTGCCCCGTGAGGGGTTGTGTTCTTCTTCCGACGCCTCGGCATGCCGATGCGCGCCGGATCGAGAGGAAAAGCGCGGCTCTACAGCGGCGCACTTTGCCGGCGAGCCCGTGGCCGTCCGGTGAGTTTCTTTACCCTTTTTAAGATTAGGGTTTGGGGATCCGTGGGAGAGGATTTTGCTTTTCTCTTTTCTCTTTGCTTTTCAATTGTTACCGAAAATCAAACTAGGATCCAATCATGCTCTGATACCATTGTTAGATCCTAATAATCCTTGTATCGGTAGATCAATGTGGGAAACAAGTGTGTGTGTGTGGAAACAGAGAGAGAGAGAGAGAGGGATCGGAGAGGCAAACCTTCGTTGTGGCTCGATGTGCTCGAGCCGGAGGCCATGGTGGTCGACGGTGACGGCGGCGGAGCGGTGGCGGCGCAGTGGTGCTTCCCGTGAGCATTGCGCTAACCCTAATCGGAAGGGGGTGTCGGTGGGGTGGCTGGCAACACGGTCAACCTCGTGAGTCGTGCCCCGGCCCCCACCTCTGTTTATATAGCGCAGGCCACGGGGGCCCACCAACCATGAGTTCGGCTGGACGCCCCCGATCAGGGCGCGGGATCAGGTCGTGGAGCCGTTGGGCTCGCACGGTAGGAGATCGACCTAACAATTATTCCTGCACAAATCTGTGCACGGTATGATTTTTAATTCTTATTCTGTAACTCCGAATGAGCTCATATTTAAACTGTAATGGCAACTTTTCATCCTCTGTATGCATGAATTTTTCGGAATTTTCCGACAAAGTTAAGTAGGGTAGAAAAATACGTTTAGCTGCTGCTGTTTTTCTGGACAGATTCTGTCCCATTTTGTTTGATGCATGCTTAGAACTTTTAACATGAATCTTTTTGATCCAATTGAGTTTATGAGTAGGCATACAACATTATACATGTTCTGGACATCATATGAATTTTTGTCTAAGGATTATATGCAGCAAGAAATCTATTTGTTTATCACTACTAATGTGCCCCACAGAAAAAGAAATGGAGAAACGGTGTTTTGAAGTTTTTTCACAGGGATTAGAGGAGATGCACCAAGAGCTATCCAAGGATGGTGAAGACCATAAGCTTGGGGATGTGAAGACAACCCCACTGGACCTACACACTCTCGGTTTGCACACGTCTAACTTCTGTTTTTCGATCGAAACACTTTATCGCATAAACTTGGAGCGTCTTTTTGTTTGTTTAGTTAGATTTTTATTTTGTGAGACCACCACACTATCATTTATATATGAGAGAGCTACTGGAAATTTGGGTTGAATTATGTTGGATGCTATTATAAGATTGGGAAAAGGGATGTTAAGTTAATTTTAAAAGATACATATAATTGCATGATTCATGAGCTTGTTAATGAGTAATAATTTGCAAATATTTTATCAAGAGCTATCTTTATTCATGTTTTGATGCTAAATGTTATTCTACCTTGTTTTAACATGGATTAGTTAGTTCTATGGACACTCATGCATGCATTTAGATGGTCAACTTTCTCCCTCTTGCTAGCCCAAAAATTCCAACAAGCAAAAACTTGTTTCCAACACCTTCAACCAAAGTTTTTCCAGTGAGTCCACCATATCTACCTATTAGCTTTATGCTATTCCGAGTATGTTTATCATGATATTTGTGTTATCTATACCTCTGAATGAAAATGCTTATGTTGTTAATTGTTATGGGAAAAGTTGGTTATATAGCTCTCGCGAACTTGATGCACACTTTACTTTCATTGCATAAATAAATATGACCCATTGTGATTAAAATTATGAGTTGTGGACTTGACAAATGTCTTTGGTTGAGAGTTAGCCATATGTGCTGTCACATGGCAAGCTTTCAACATTGCACATCATCTCATTTAGTTGATATCATGTACTTTTGTTTATGGATGCTTACCATGGGTGAAATAAATGGGAAATGAAGTGAGTTTAAATGAGTTTGTATAAATGGTTAGAGAGACGCCTGGGCCGCTAATCTAAGCCATGCATCATTCATGGTGGAAATTTACTTACATGCTATGGTGAACCTTCTGTGATACACCTTACAATAAAAAGCTATCCAATGGTAAATAAAAAGGGTGTTGAGATTGTTCATTTGTTTGTTTGTCTTGTCATTTTGATATGGGCTTGTTCCATATCCTGGGACAAGAGGTACCCCAGTTGACGCTCTTAATGATACTATTATTACTTACAATGATATTTAACTTGAACTTGCTTTGTTTTCCAAGTTGAGTAACACATGGAGTAGGTACTTGTATTCAAGGGGCATGAGACTTTCAACCTGTACTTTGTCAAGCACACTACTCTATTTGCTTTCACTTTAAACTTAATCATTCAAGATGCTATGATAGGGGAATGAGAGCTTGACACCAAGGATTACCATATTACAATCATTGACTTAAGTAGAGAAGTTCAGAAGTTAGATGAAATTTATTCATGCTTTACCTCTACTCATATATATATCTTTCCAAAGTGTCCACCTTTTATATTCAGATTTTCACCAATACTCTATGACCATTGTAGGATGTTCTTACTTATTATTATGCATACATGTGGTCCATAGTACTTTTCTCTATGTTACACTTTGTGAATTATCATTGAACATCCTTGCATTGAATACTTGATATCACTTCATAAACTATCTTGCATATTGCTACTCCTTTTAAGAATGAATCATTTTACTCTATGTAGCAATAGTAATCATCTTTGATATCCATTGATAGTATTAAATTGCAAAGTCCATGTTAGTTTTATCACCTTCATACTCGAGGACGAGTATAGGTTAAGCTTGGGGATGTTGATGCATGTAAAATGCATACATGAACTTTGCATTATTTTACTTATATTCCAGTCATATTTGCATCATATAAGGGTTATATCACTGTTTTATAATGATTTTGGGAATATTTGACATGTTTCCTATTTTTATGGAATTAACCCTGCGCAGGCAGAAAACCCTATTTCTTTTTTTAATGTTTCAGGGACCCAAACGACGTCCAAATGACCTGCAAATTTACGAGCGTCAATATTTGGAAGGAAGAAGACTTGTGGGCGAAGGAAGCGAACAAACGGAGCCCGAGGGCCAAAAGAGTGGGCCCACGCGGCCCATGTACCTGGCCGCGTGGGACCCCCCATTTGGGCCTCGGAGCTCCGTTGCCGTCGATCTTTCCTCCACCGACTCCGTTTTGACCTAAAAACGCCTATAAAAATATCCCCCGACGTTCTCTGGAAGGAGCGCCGCAGAAACACAGAAACACCGAAACAGAGACCTGGAGCTGCAGATTGGAGGGGGAAAACTCCGGCGGGGCGCTGCCGGCGTGGTCTCCATCTTCTCCAACGACTTCTCCACCGTCTCCATGATGAAGAGGGAGTAGTCCACCTCTGGACTATGGGTTTGTGGAAGTAACTTATGTATCTCTCTCTCTCGAGCTTCACTAATTAGTACCGTATGAGCTGCTGAACATGATTACGGTCATCTATGTAATACCTTTGTGGTGGATCTTTTTATGAGTTAATATATGTTTGAGATTGCAATGGTTTTGTTTCAGTTATGAAAGTAGATGCATATTATGTACCCCGTTCTTATTTACTTGTTATGATCAAGCATGTTTATGAGAGCGTGTGAGGGGGAACGTGTGCATTAGTTGGAGTAACGGGGGGTGGCTAGTGCAGTGAACGTGAGAGAAAGTTCTGCGATCCACTTGGGTGTTTTACCTTACTTTGTTGCCTCACTAGGGATAAAAAGAAATACCATGCTACCGGAGATGTGGGTGTGACCATTGCCACTACTCCATGACTAGATCTAGCATGTTCTTATTTTAACTTCATGTCATGATACTTATTGCTATACTCTGAGTTATCTTAATTACTGAGGTGTTATGATTTAGTTCGCATCTTGGTGGAGTATAAGAGAGACTAATAACCAAAAGGTCTCTATGTTAGGACGTGATGCCCATATAATTATAACTTGTCATTAAACTGTTGTGTTGCAATCTCATATGTCAACTCTAGTGTTCCATTGTCTACCACTTTATTAAAGAGAGAGTGCATTTGTGAAACCATGAACCCCGGTCCATTTTTAATCATAAGAAACACCTTTCCAACCACTTTTACCACTTTTCCATTTTCTGCCATTTAAATCCGAAAATACAAAAACACTTTTACATCTTGCATTCATCATAAAAACCCAAAAATATCATTTATCATTGCTACCACCATCCTTGCATATTTATTTACCACCATTGCATATTTATTTCTTGTTTGCATTGCATATTATCTTGATATCATTCTACACCTTGTGCTTGACAACCACTAGGTGAGGTTGAGGACCAAAACATTTACTTTGTTTTGTAGGTAACCAAAAGAAGGATAGGAAGATAAATCTTCACTACTGATTCCCCGAGAGTTCGATATTAAACCCTCGAGTCACCCTCGTGGGGAAAACACGTCTTCCACTTACTACACACTCTGCACTTGGAGTCTCAACCTAACCCATTTACTTTTCACGCAGGTACCACGTGAAGGGGCTAGCAACTGTTTTCTGGCGCCATTGTGGGGTAACTACGTGAAAGGCCATCAAGACTGTTTTCTGGCGCCGTTGCCGGGGAGATAGAAGCAACACCGCAATATATCCCCTCGTCAACTTAGCGCTCAGCAGCGAGCCTGGGCAGCGAGAGAGGGCGACCCACGTGCTCCTCTGCTGGTCAATGGTCGCGGAGGAGCAGGGCAGAGGGCTGGCGCGGCGTTCTTATCCAACTTGGCAGCACGGCGACGGTCGGTGCGACGGCGAGCTAGAGGTGCGGCTCGGTCGCTATAGGGAAGACGAAGGTAAGTTTGCAGAAAACCCCCTGCACTTCCTCCTTTTCTGTTTCTTTTATTTCCTTTTTAAAACCAGTAGCATTTTAGGTATTTTATTGAGGCATCAAAACATTTTAGAAAAATCTGAAAATATTCATGTAGCCTCCTCATAACATGTAGAAGCTCCACAAAAATTGGTGTTTCAAAATAAAATGTTTTGAACAACTTTCCTTCATAGGGTTTAGATAGGTCTTTTGCTTATTTCAAATTGTTATTGTTATTGCCTTTTAAAAGTAAATACAAAAATATTATTTTGAACTCTGGGAACTTCCTTGACAAATATATTAACTTCAAATAATTTTTATTTTCATAGAGAAAATATTTGTTTGAAGGAAATAGATAGTTAGGTAAGGAAAATAATTTATTAAGCTCATTTCTTTAACTCATGATATTAATTTCCATTTGTTGAATAATTTGAGGAGTTTGTTTTATATTTAAGTCACATACCAAATTTGTTATCAAGTGTGTTTTATTTTAGTGCTAAGCACAATGGAGGAATTATCCACACAAGCAACAAACACAACAAGATCAACATCACAACCAAGACCACACAAATCAAACCACAAGAATTAATCATACCACCATTTCCACGATGCTATCTGGTGGAAAAGTGACCACTCCTAATTATGACAAGATGATGTTTAGGAAATATCTCCACTCATAACTCAATAATTTTCAAAAAGGTTTGAGAAAGGAAATATGTGGGGTATTATATTTCCCACTAGTGTTCTTTTAAAGAGGAGTGGAACTAGGAGTTTATCAAATAGGGATGGTAAATACACGCAACATAACCATGTTGAAATAATAGGGAGGAGATAGCATAAAGATCTCCATATTTTTGGAAACACATGAATTTGGAAATACTTTTACTTTCTCAAGAGTGGGTATTTTGGTGGTTGCTAAACCAAGTATCATTGAAATGGACTTTGGCCAGAAATAAGAATGGAAAAAGGTATATGGAATATTTTTCTTGTCATAACATGATCAGCAAAGTTTAATATATTTTTACTTAGGTTGGGTTCTTAGGTTAATATTTACTAGTCAAACACTCAAACAACAAGTCACACAAGGTCCAACATAGCAATGGGAAGGGAAACACAATTATCAGTGAAACATTTCAAAAAGTTTTTCGTTGGTTCTGAATTTTGGGTCTTGTAAAACTAAATTTTTATAAGTTCCAAAATTTGGGATGTGACACAACCGCCATGGAGCAACCCTGGTGGCAGTACGAGGAAGTCCCGAGCGACGACGTGAGCGCTGAAGACCGCGGTGAAGTCCCATGGTGGGATCAAGACGGGCCGCCGGACTCGGACCCTGACGACTCAGACCCGCCATCTTCACGCTCTGTAGAAGACGACTCCGACGACTCGGACCCGCCGTCTTCACGCGAAGGAGAAGACGACTCCGAAGAGGATGAGTCGCCGGAGGACCCGCCGGAGCCGTATTCTAGCCAGGAAGAATACGACGCCGACGACGACGACGAGGAGGAGGAGGCGTCGGAGGAGGCACCGGAGGAGGAGGCATCGGAGGAGACGCCGGAGGAGAAGGCAACCGGCAAGAAGCGACGCCGCGCCGCGGATGACAATGGCGCAGAGGCAGGGCGTAAGAAGAACAAGTAGAGTAGATGGATAGTTCAATTCTACCGTATCGATCCTTTGTAAGTAGGTCCAGTGTGTCAGTGAAGAGATAAAAGGAAACGGTTGTTTATTGCCTCCGTTTGCGATGTTATACTTTGTGCTATAAATGTGCCACTGCGGCAACCCTAACGCTCTCGCTCTCACTCCACAGTCACAGTGTGGCGGCGGCTTCAAGCAGCACACCAGACCTAACCCTTATCTCGCAGATCTGAGCGGCGCGTCCGGCCGGCATCGCCGCCGTGCATCTTCCCCCTGCGGTGCGTCGGTGAGCTGCCGCGCATGTTCCCCCAGCGGCGCGTCGTGAGCCGCCGCGCATCCCCCCAGCGGCGCGTCGGCGAGCCGCCGCGCATCTTCCCCGAGTATGTCGCCGACGCGGATCTACTGGTCTATTGCCGTGCATCTTCCCGGGTATGTCACCGACTAGATCTTACATTTTGTTTAAAGTAGCACAGAAAACTTGTCTAGTATTTGAAGTCTAGTATTGTGTTCTGTCTAGTATTGTAGTACTGCCGATGATGAATACACCCCTCGACACTAGATCTTACATTTTATTTAAAGTAGCATCTACCGATCTAGCATTGTAGTACTGTCTAGTATTGTAGTATTGTGTTCTGTCTAGTATTGTAGTACTGCCGATGATGAATACATCCCTCAATACTAAATCTTGCACTATTTTAAGTCTACTAGGGTAAATTAATTTCAACGCTTTGTAGTACTACCGATGATGAATAGATCCCTCACTACTAGTACTACCGATGATGAATAGATTAATTTCAACCCTTTGTCAATGTGCTAATCCTCGTTATGGTTTTGTGTAGCTAGTGTATGAAGTAATAGTATATTTCGGCGACAATGCATAAAAATGGTGAGGCAATTGAAGGTAACATCACCTTCAAGTTCTGCCTCCAAATCATTTCGATCGGACCGCAAACACACAGATATAGGCGCTTAAGGTGTAAACTGTTTTCATCTTAAATTGTATTTATGTCATGTAGCATCATATTTGGCTCTTTTCTAACTCGGCATCCATGTATTTTATATGCAGAAACGCCATGCGGATCCAAACAAGCTTTAAAAGAGCTAAATACAAAGTGGGATCATATCCGTGAACCGTCGTTGTTGTGACGTTTCGCTGCACTGTTCAAAACATTTTTTTAATTAAGAGTGTCTTGGACAGTGTGGCCGAAATGTCACAGCGGTGACGATATTATATTTCGGCGACACCGTCCAAGATGGAGCAAGCCTCGGTACGAAGAATTTGGCAAGATTAATTTTCTAAGGAGGCTTGCGAGCTCGGTGTGGTTTCTGGTTTTCAGTTTCTCCATCTATTTTATGTATGTGTGTAGCAATTTGGCTGCAGATGTGATTTGGAGAAGCATGAAACGCTACTCGAGTCTTTTGCTAGGTCGAATTCTGTTTTCGGCGCTTTGGAACTGAGGAAGAAGGTGGAGCTGGAGAAGAGTGGAGTGTCATAAAAGTTAAGTTTAGGGAGGCATGAGAATGATAGGATTAGCGAGGCATGTGTAACTCATCTTTTGATGCTATGTAATGATGACAATTCTTATATACGTTATGAATGGATTTGCTAGCAACTTTGTGCTTATGCTGTGAGATTTTGAATGTCAATTGGCAACCGCATTGCTGCCGTAGGCTTCTGAAGAAATCTCAATGCAAACGAGTAAAATAGAATTTCCGTTACTGATGCACCGATACATCGGAAACGGAGATTGGTCGGCAACCGTAGCCAAACTTATGCCTCATCGGTGACGGTTTTTTGCCTCTGTTCCCGATGAGGTCCTTCACATCAGCCACGGAGGCGGGGACACGGACCCTTTCTCCGTTTCCGAAGGGGTTTTTGGCCCATTTCCGATGTGTCGTTCTGTACTAGTGACATCTCTCCACCAAAAGGAGCCACAAGGAGGCATGGCATGCGGAACTTTCCCTGTATAGTAAGTGTTCCACAGAAGGTGTACCCAAGGCGTGTCATATTTGGAATAGAATTTATGCAAAGACTTCATGAGTGGAGCATCATTTTGAACTTTCAAGTCCAGTACTCCAAGTCCTCCCTTGTTTTTTGGCTTGCACACTTCCTTCTAGGCAATCAAGGAGTTACACTTCTCTCCATCGTCAGTTTTCTTGTTCCATAGGCAGTGCCGTCGAATTTTATCAATATGGACCAGAATTTTAGGAGGCACTTTAATAGAACACATAGTGAACATGGCAATGGAAGTTAACAAGGAGTTTATCAAAGTCACCCTACAACTGTAGGCCATCATCATAAAGTTTGTCGAAAGTTTTCTTTCAATTCTGTCAACAAGTGGCATGAGGTCCTGAACCAAGGGTTTTGTAGTACCCATTGGCAATCCCACGTAGGTGAAAGGCAGCTGTCCAATTGAGCACTGAAGAATCGTGGCCAAGTTCCATGCCAAAGTAGCACTCATGTTTAGAGGAATCATAGAAGATTTTTGACAGTTGATATGTAACCCAGTGGAAGCTGCATACTTATCCAATATTTCTTTCATGACAGAGAGCTGTTGAGGACAAGCTGGCATAATCAAGATGGTATCATCTGCATATTGGACAACAGGGTAATCCATATCATAATCAGGAGTGATTGGAGCAGTTAAGATATTCTCTCTAAATGCCTTGTTGATTGTCGATTTCAAGAGATCTGCTGCAAGTACAAAAATCAGAGGAGAGAGGGGATCACCCTGATAAACTCCACGCTTACAGTGAAACTGCCTCCCAGGTGTACCATTCAGAAGGATCGAGGACATTCCAGACTGAAAAATGATCTCAATCCATTTCAGCCAACGGCTATCAAAACCCATGCTTTTCATAATTTTCAGCATAGCTGTATGATCAATTGTGTCAAATGCCTTGGCAAAGTCCAGCTTAAGCAGAATGATTTCCTTCTTTGATGCTTCACACTGATAGATGTACTCAAAGGCCCAAGCTAAACAATCATGTATGGTTCTCCCCTTCAAGAAACCATATTGGTTTTTATGCACAATTTTAAGCACTACTTTCTGAAGTCTGTTAGCTAGAATTTTCGTTAGTATTTTTAGACAACAGTTAAGAAGTGTGATGGGTCTATAGTCATTTATTCCAACTGGAGAGCCCACCTTCGGCACAAGAGTGATATAACCCATATTAATATGCTCAATGTTTAGATTGCCCTCATAGAAATCAAAGCATAGCTGATAAATGTCATGTTTCACAATGTGCCAGGAAGACTTCAGAAACTGTCCATTAAATCCATCCGGGCCAGGGGCTTTATCTACTGGCATTTGTTTTACCACCTCATCAATCTCAGCAGTGGTGAAAGGGATAGATAGTTCCTCAAGCCCTTCAGTCGGAGTAATGAGCTGATCAAGGTCAAAGAGCATAGGAGGTGAGCAAGACTCTCCAAGCCTCTGTTTACAGGTGACAAAGATCACCTTCTCCTTTTCCACATATGACACAGCCTCAGTGCCATCTGGCAACATCAACCTACCAATTGAGTTTTTTCTATATCTCTCGGAGGCCACAGAGTGAAAGAACTAGGTGTTTTCATCACCTAGCTTAGTCCATCTGACTGTACATCGTTTCTTCCAGTATTTGTTCTGGTAATCAAGCAACCTGATAAGATGACTCTTGAGAATTTTCCGAAAGTTGGATTCAGGGAGTGATAAACCTCGTCTATCTTCAAGTCTATCAAGTTCAGTCAGTGCATTATTTGTATTCTCTATGCAAATCTTTAGCTTAGAGATACCTTTACTCCAATGCTTTATGTCATACCTCAAACGTTTGAATTTAGCATTCAAATTAGCTGCACTACTCTTCTTGTGAGTTGGTTTATGTCAGCTCTTAGCCACTGTTTCTAGAAAGCCCGGATGAGCAGTCCAATAATTCTCAAATCTGAAGATTTTGGTACCAGGGATGTTTGTTTGTATAGAAACCACACAAGGGATGTGATCCGAGGTAGGCTTGCCTTGTGGATTAACCACAGTGTTTGGAAAGGAAGTAGTCCAATGCATGGAGGTAAAGAACCAGTCTAACTTCTCCATGAGAGGATCAGCCTGCATATTACTCCAGGTGTATGCTCTACCCTTAATAGGGAGTTCAGTCAAGTTTTGTTCTCGGATGAAGTCATTAAACAGCATCATATCAGCAGCATTTCCACCTGGCTTATTTCTATTATGGGTATATCGAATAAAGTTGAAATCACCCAGGATTAGCCAGTCCTCATCATCAGGGATATTAAGATCAAACAGCCATTTGACATATTTCTCTCTGCGGTCACCCGTGCAGGGTCCATAAATATTGACTAGAGTCCAAGATTGTGCAGATTGTGTGGAGGTGAAATAAACTGACAGAGCAAAAGGTTCACAATGCATCACCATACCACTGAACACAGAACTGTTCCAAATTACAACAAGACCACCAGAGGCTCCATTTGAAGGCACATAAACAAATTCATCAAACCTTAATGGGCAGCAAGACTTAATAAAAGCAGGATCAAAATGACACTTCTTCGTTTCTTGAAGACATATTATAGAACATCCACTGACATTGATAGCATTCCACAAAGCCAATTGCTTATCTCTAGCATTCAAACCTCTTATGTTCCAGCACAAAACAAACCAAGTTTTTAACTTATTCATTAAAACAAACTAGGATTAAGATGAAGAAGAAACTTCATCTTCCTGGAGGCTAGCCAGTAACTTCTCAGATGCCACTTCAACGGGAGGAACACCACAAAGGTTGACAGCAATGTGTTGGAGCACTTGGACAGGTGTGGCAGCTGGAACCACCTCCTTACTTGCAGAATCATTGGCACCAGCCTGAACAGCAACAGTGTCCTCCTCTTCTAGGTCCTTTGCCATGTCAGGAACTTTTCGTGCTTTGACTTTTGATTTATATGGTTTAGTATCAGAAACAGTAGAACATTTGAAACCATCATATCTTGTACTTCGTGTGCTTCTTCTAACCTGGTTAGTAACAGATGGCACGAACTTTCTGGTTCTGCGAGGAGCAGTGGAAGACTCACCCACCAGAACCCTCCTAGGAGAAGCAAACATAAAGGAGTCCATGCAGCCGTAAGGAATGATAGCCAAGCAATTATCAGCATGTGACTGAAAAGCATTCAGTTTCCTAGCAACTCTGCGAGCACCAAAGCAGTCCAAAGGATGATACAACTCAGAGGAGCTTCTTTTGCCACCAATAGTATTGGTCTGCCAAATGAGACTGTCATATTGAAACTGAAGCAACATGTCAGCTAGAGGGCAAGGAATAAACATCTTCAGTGCAGTAGCTGCAAGAGATACTTGGCCCAAGTAAGTCTGGGAAGATGGCACTAAGGCAAGCGAGAGATCTAAATAGCTAGAAGCAGATGCCACAGATTCCACAGCAGGGTCAGTCAGAGCACTCTCATCCGAGGAACTGCCAGCAGGAGAAATAGAGGCATGACAGGCTTGAAGAGGATTATCAGATAAACTGAGAGGAACCCCTTGATCAGCAAAAATCTCCCTGAAAGGGGCTACCAAATCCTGCACTACTGGTTCCTGATCAATCTGCTGCTGAAAGCTCTGTTCTGCAGTCATAAAGTTATCATAGAAGGGATGTGGGTTTCTGTTTTCAGGTTCAGGGTTTTCTTGCTGTGAGCCAGAAGCAACTTGCTCGGGAGCCAAGGAGGAAGAGAATGTCTTTAGACATTTGGGTTTCCAAACCTTGTCCTTTATCTGTCCAGCTAAAAAGCAGCCATGGATCGTGTGACCAACAAACCCACAGTGCGAGCATCGGACGGTCTTCATCTTTCCACGAATAGATTCTTTAGGATTGTTAGGGCTAGATCAATCTGCATTTAAATCAGGAGATTTGCCAACCGAAATAGAATTCGTAGCACTTCCCTTAACAACCCACATAAGTATCTGTTTAGTCATAGAATAATTCCTTTCCAAAGACCGTTGCTTAAAAGCCCTTGATTGATCTTCAACAAGACAATTTCGTGCATTGTGCCCAATATTCTTGCAATTGAAACAACGAATCCCAATAGTACTTTCATTTGCTAGATGACCATTACCAAGACATTTGGAGCAGTGCTTCTTACGAGGGTAAAAGTTCTTAATAAACTTCCAAGATGGCATCGCTGAAATACCCAAGGCAAATTGGATGTCTCCATCCCCATAATTCGCCACTCGGAGATCATCCATATGAGCAAAAAGATCCCGATAAAAGATGTCGCCATTGGGCACTTGGCCTCTGAAATTTGAACCACAGAATAACCATGCACGTCTAGGTGCGGAATCAGGCATTTGAAAAACCGAGAACGATGGAGATCCTAGAGACAACGGATCACATACATAGCCAGACTCATCTTGAACTTTCAAATTTGCCATCATAGGTTCAGAAATCTCAACCAGACTAAAGGATCCAAATTGTACGTGATCAGTTGATGGGGCCGAATTACCTTGTGAGATCTGAGTGTTCTTGCCCTTGGAAAAGGAGATCGGCCCAGAAAAACCCTTTGGATCTTTGAAAATCTCAGCATTCACATCTCCACGAAATAAACTGAAGAGAATTTGAAAATCTGGCCAAGATCTTTCCCGGAGAGAGTAGATGAAATGTCCAACATGATTAGATGCCATAGAAAACCTAAATCTCTTATCACTTAGGCGAAACACACGTAAGAAGGAGGCATCACCACCAATACAGCATTGTAAAGCCAAAGCCACCGAGTCCACCGTGAGATCGAAGGATGCATGCACGAACGTAGCCACCAGAAAGAACTCCTTGGAGGTCGAGGGGGGAGAGAAATGGACCGCAGATCTGAAGAAGCGACGCACCTGTGCCGCCACTGCATGGCCGGGGGAGAGATCCCACGAGGAGAACAAATCCATTGGAGAGATCAAGCCTCGAGATCATCATGGCTAGGGTTTACGTGGAGGGGGAGGGTGGAGAGCTGGGTGGAGAGGAGAGCCATCAGGGCTGCAAATATCAATAAGCATCTGCAGCATCCTCTCCTCCAACCAGCGTTGCACCATGACTAGGATCTGCAGACCAAGCAAAGGTAGAAACATATGTGCAGCTAAACTAAATTGCCATTGATAGCCTAGGGCTTTGGTTTAGCAACGCAAAAAATTATAGATTTTTTAATGTGAAAAGCTTTAAATATTACAGTCATGTACCCAACAACTAATCTCAGTCTCCATGTATATGTTTTTGCTTGATATACCATAAGTGAAATGTAAGCACATGATGTTCATTTTGATATGCTCAGAAATAAGCCAGAAATCGATGTACGACAAAAAAAACACAATAATGGAAATTTTAAAAGTAATGAGATGAGAAGCGGTCCACAAACCAAATATATGGAGTCATATTCTATAGACCTATGAACTTGTATCAAGCAGAGAATGATATTTCCCAAGGAAAGTCAAATCCAATTTTCCTGGTTAGAATACAAACCTTGGAGCAACCAAGCAAAGGAATAGGAAGCACACATCTCACAGGAAAAGGACACCAGAAAGGAACCTGCAAACAATTTTTCTTTGCTTAGTAACCTCCATGAATCACAATAAATTCAACGCAGAAATATTATGACAGTTAGAAAGAACTCATTTGCATTAGATGGCAAGGAAATAAAATGATTGAGGATGATCTGATAATATACCAAACTAAATAAAATAAGTAAGGAGGGATTGGGACAGACAGACATGCACAATCTAAAGTAAAGGGAGATGAATGGCACCTATGCAGTTGGCATCACGATCACAACTGACCAATTCCAAATGTGGAACCATAGCAGCACAATCTAGATAAGGTTCACCTGCACGCCCCGTGAACCGTCGACGCCATCCGGCTCCGGCAGAATGGACGACCATGGTCGTCCGAGCTAGCGCCAGCCTCAACCATCGAAGCACATCAACATCTCTCCCGCCTCCATTCCGGTTGTACCTCTGTGAGCTCCTCCATCTAATTTATTCCTCTGCAGTGACCTCTTTTTTTTCATCTAGCTTACTTAGCATTATTTGTCAGTTCATTAATTTGATTCATTTTTCATTAACAAAGACATAATAGAATATCTCTTAATAAGTGACTAATTAACAGGATCTGAATGATCTGGAAAACAAAAAGGAACTGAAATTTGACATAAAAACGGGCCAACAACATTAGAAATTACCTGCATGCTGCTTCGTCCGTTGCTGCTGCTCACTCAAACACTATCCTCTCACAATCCCTGTTCTCTCTCCCGGCTGCCGGCCAACCCAGCGTTGCAGCCCCAGCCTCGCCTCCATAAAAAATTGCTGCTGGTCATACAAATATGTCATACAAATAAATTGGAAATCTACAATCCAAGAAACAAACGCCCAGCAAGCAGTCAAATATACCCAAATAATCCAAAAAGCTGCGGTAGGGTCAAGAAGAAGAAAGCAAAAGATGAACAAGAGATGGGAAAGAGCCAAAACCTATGGTAGGACTAAGAAAAATCAAATCCACGACAACATAGACCCACCTTAATTGAATCAACACCATGTAGTCTTCATAGCTCGTAGATCCACAACAACCAGAGAACGTCTCGAGCCCCAGACTGCAGCGGACGACCTTCACGCGGCGGCGCCGCCACCCTCCGTGCTGCCGTCCTCGCCTAGGACGTGCTCAGCAGCACCTCCTCCCATCCGGCTCCGTCGCGCCGCGCCTGGACGGCTCAATCTTGCTGCGCTTGGACGGGGGAGAGAAGAAGAGGAGGCGGACGAACGTGCCCTCCTCACCACCGTTCTCCTCCTTGACCAGCGGCGAGCGTGGCCTCCTGGCGCTATGCACAACGGGGCCCTCCTGTACCACCTAAGAAAAACGGGAGCTGCTGACCGAGGCCTGTCCATCGACCTCGCCGGCGGCTCCAGCAGCGCGCCGCCATAGACGAGGGGACGGGAGAGTTGGGGGAGAGGCGGCGACGGGCGTTGGCCACGAGCTGGAGGAGGAGGAGAAAGGGGATTGGGGGAGGAGAGAGGATCGCAATTGGCTAGGGTTTCACTTCGCTGGTTTTGTCCCACGCGCACCTGACGAGCGCACAGTAGAAACGCCTTTTCGCGCGGTGAATAGCCAAGGCCTCGGCCGCGCGACGCACACGGTTGGCTGATGACCTGGGCCCATGGAAAACTGGCCCCAGCGATCAGTGCCTGTGCCCCTTGGTCGAATAGTGATAAACGGATTCACCGCATCCAACGGCCATAGGTGAAACAACATCACGTTTTACCGCATCGGATGCACGAAATTGACCGATCGGGGCAAGTAGGGGCATATGGCTGGTAGGACTTGGAAGTTTATAGAAGTAATTCCGCTAGACCTCTTGTCTTTGGACTACGTAGCCCTGTTTGGCTGCTCCGGGTGTCTTTTTTTTTGCGAAATACAGTACAACGCAGACGCTTACATACACGCGCATACACTCATCCCTATAAACGTACAGCGACTCAATGATTGCATGTAGTGTGCATCATATATACACGTCGACGTCGAGGAAGCAACGACCTATACGTTCCAGCTCCCGGCGGCGGTAATCCAAGTCTCAGCTGATAGCGATGTTTGGTTTTTTGCTGGAGGGTAGTGACGTCCGTTCTAGAGACACACGTCTGGTCCGGGCAATGGTACAAGGACTTACTTTACTTTGTTGTCTTGGCGAGACGATCCTACACACACACGTACACGCGGGCCGGGGCAATTAGGCGATGGCATGGCTCACCGACCCTAGCATGGATTTTGCTTAGACTCAAAAGTTTTTTCAGCCAATCAAAACGCTTCGTTAGTTTCATTCGTCGCTAACTGGACGTTGCAAACAATAGAGGGCCGCGTCTTAACGGGTTGTATTTGTGAATCCCGACCCAAACCAGAAATAGAGAAAGCCTGCAGGTTTTGGTGTCGTCCGTCAATCAATCGTAAGGATGAAAAAATTGTCCAGTGTAACCCATGTCATTTTGGGCTTCATTTGTTTACTTTTCTGTCGTTCCCAGCTTATGGGCTAGAAAAGTGCAAGGCAAGCCTTCATCCAACTTCAAGCTATACCTTCTCAGCGCCATGATCAAAAAGGTTTCGGCACATAGTGGTCCATTCGTCACATATTTTCAGATAACTTAGAAACCAGGAAAAAGAAAATATAGACATAGGAACAATCATTTTTTGGAGAGCGCTTATCGCAGAGAGTTGCAAAAGTGACAAACACAACAACTAAGAAACAACATGACATGACTGGAATGTGATTAGCACACATCATGTGCAATCTGAAGATCAGCCCTCCAAACAAACTTTTTCCACCCATCCTTGAAGCAGATGCGTCCATCGCCTGAGTGTCGTACTCATAATGAGACTGATGTCAGTCCGCGCCTGAGGGCTTCCATTTGTGATGGTACTTCCTGTGATATTTTCTGCATGGCACACATTTTTAGAGACTGCAATGGTGACGAACAACATACACACAAAAAATGATGATATAAACAAAAGAACTGGCAAAAAAATGAAGCATGTCCCCTCCACCTCCCTGGTTTGGAACACCAACTTAAGTCTAGCTTAAGTGGCGGTTGTGGACTGGGAAGAGGGAGAGGCGATGACTTCTCGCTCCCACGCGGTTGCTTCTGGCAGAGGGTGACAACGCATGGACTGGCTGTCGTCTTTACTGGTGGTAGGCACGCTGAACCTCCTCCCGGGTTTGGAACCGGCTATCCAACTTCACTAATAAACAATTGTGATAAAAGAAATTAAGATTTAATAAAATAGAACGGCAAAGAGATTGACTATTTCTGAGGTAAATAAGAAAAATGACATATTTCAAATAAGAAACGAAGAATCTGAGCCGTTCTGACCCTAGCCACACACTCTCTCCAAATAACATGATAATCTTCAGTGAAGAATGACAAGATAATGTAAATACAAATACCGACGATAAAATTATAAAATAAATGAAAACTAACAAGTTTTGAATTGAAAAATGTCATGATAATGGAAATACGAATAATGACAAGGCAAATTGAATAATAAACAAAGACTAACAAATTATGATAAAAATTTACAAGACACATAAATGAGAGAATGAAAGACCGAAAGAAATGACCAAGAAAGAATATAGAGAATGAAAAACTGAAACAAAAAAGAACAAATAACAAAAATTCAAATGAAAGAGAAATATATAACTATGCACCCATCAAGAGTGAAAAAAGATAAATGAATGAAGAAAGAAATAATTAATAGGCTCGACTGCTCGAGAAAATGAAAAGAATGTGATCCTCCTCCTTTTTCCGGGCTTGAGTAAAATATAAGGGCGCCAGCGGAGTTACCCACGAAAAACCTCCCTCAAAAGAGAAACAAAGCACAAATCAAAATCCAACGCTCAAAGAAGAAAGACAAAGAGAAAGATGAAACACCCCTTTCCGAGACAAACGAAAGACAAATCAAAATCCAACACTTGAAGAAGAAAGACAAAGAGAAAGATGAAAATGTCCCTTTCCGAGAGAAACGAAAGAGAAACCAAAATCCAACACTCTAAGAAGAAATACAAAGAGAAAGATGAAAACCCCCTTTCCGAGACAAACGAAAGACAAATCAAAATCCAACACTCGAAGAAGAAACACAAAGAGAAAGATTAAAACCCCCTTTCCGAGACAAACGAAAGACAAATCAAAGGAAAGAGACACACAAGACCATCCGAGACGAAAAGCAGGAGCAGAAATAAAAAGACGGATGACAGAGGGGAAAGACAAATATAAAGAGAAAGATGAAAAACCCCCATTTCAGAGACAAAGAAAAATAAAAAAACAAACAGACGAGGTCCTCCAAGAGTTTCTACATCGACATCTCAAGCGCCAATCCTCAAAGTGGTCCTTTCTAAGTGCAAGCAATTCGGACTTGGCCTTTTCCGATGTCACTTGAAGAGTTGAGACGTTTTCTTGGTTTTGCCGGATTTTACCGTCGATTCATCAAGGATTTTTCCACAATTGCTTGCCCCCTCTATGAACTTACAAAGAAAAATGTACCTTTCTGATGAAAAACCCCATTTCAGAGACAAACGAAATAAAAATTAAACAATCGAAGAAGAAAGAAAAATACAAATATGGAAACTCACCTTTCAAACACAAAGGAAAGAAAAATGAATGAAGAAAGAAATGATGACAAAAAGATAGAGAAAAAATGAAGAAAGAGACACAACTGCGACCGACATCAACTGAAAACAATGAAACTTAAAACAACAAAACACAGAACAAAGAAAACTAACGGTAACTTCAAATGCAAGGGAATGAAGAAAGACAAATGAATGAAGAAAGAAAGAAGGACAAAACGAAAAAGCGCAAAAGTGACTGAAGAGAAAGAGAAAGAATGAAGGATGAGAGATAAGACAAGCAGCAATTAAACCAATGAAATAATGAAGAGTACAAAAAATGTAACAGACTGAAATTCAAACCTGAAGAAAAAGACTGACAATGACAAAAAAAACCAATGAAATAATGAGCAAGAATGAAGAAAGAAACAGAATGAAGAAAGTGACAAGGATTCAATAAAGATAACTTTACAGATGATACGGGACTGTAGAAAAAGAACGAAAAATAGACTCGAGGCCACAGAAGAATGAGAAATAGACTAACGAAGACAATAGAACAAGTTTCTTTAATAAAACTAAAATCTAATGACAGACTAGGAATGACTAACAAGAGCAAAGGCTGAGGGTGACTAAGGACGAATGACTCAAGGATGACAAGTCACAAGAAAAAAGACTGAAGAATGATGAACGATGAATCAACGAATGAAATTGAATAAAGAAAACTGAAAAATGAAGAAACATGTTATTGTTATTACAGTGGCACAAACTAAAAACCAAGAAGAATATCACAATGTTCCTGTACCATCATAGTAGGGTTTACTCTTGTAAGGTATATAACTATATATAAATAGCAGACCATCAAGCATTTAGAATAACAAAAACATACGAATATTTTTAATGTGACATGGTAGAAAGATACATACAAGACATGCCCCCAAATCTGCATTGCCACAATGCCACTCCCAACCGAGCCAATTTATTCTGGATATTGGTTTCCTAAAGATTTATCTCCAGCTGCAGTTTCTCTCTAAATACGTTATGCTAGATGCTGAAAAGAAAATCAGGCTAATTGAGATCACACATAATAGTAAGAAAAGAAAAGTTTACATACGTCAGTTCCGTTTTACATTTAATTATTTGACCTATTTTTAAGACACAAAAGTGTATCTTGTCACTATATAATCAATTTTCAAAAGAACAAAAAAAATGAAGTTTTAACACCAGAAAAAAATACAGTCCTATGACCACTCCTTTTTTTTCCTGTAAACAACAAATCGAAAATGAAACAAATCGCTCCAAAAAAATTACACATAAATTTTTCTAAAAACAATTACACATACACCCACGACCCATACAAAGAATCCAACGCTTGAACACACTGATAAAAACATTCAGCTACATTCACAATTTTACATGCGCTCTTTCCCCCCAATATGCGTTTAAAATCATCACAAGGGAGGGAATTGTCTGCATTACAAATACCATAAAGCATGACAAAGAATGAGCTTCATGGAGCAGCACATCACCTGCACGGAGCACGCTGCAGTATTGGTCATGGGATCCATCGCACACTGAATCCCTCAGCCCAGATCCATCAAGTGAGACATAGGGTAGTAGGGAATACCAATCAAGAAAAGAAGGAAAAATCAGAGAAGACTGGCTAATGAAGAAGAGGAAAATAATCAGTGGAGTAAACTAACCTTGAGTCACCGAGATGTGCGGCGTGTGCCGCTGCCGCCTTTCTTGGTAACAGCCGGCGTCTCATGGAGCTTCCCTCGGTGGTACGTGCGGACAGACACCGGAAACAGGAGCACGGTGCCTGGCCTTGGTCGCCGCTGCCGCCGCCTTCGTGAAGGATGCCGGATTTTCCCCTTGCCCTTGTTGCTCACTCTCTGCGTGGATGACGATGAGTCTGGGAAACACGTGGCATTCATCACATCAAAGGAAAACAGGAAATAACAGGAGCTGATGACGGCCGAAAATTCTAACGGGCTCACATTTGAAGCCCAAATATTCCTTACCCGCGAGCCCGATAGACAGCACAGCTAGCTTGTGTCTCCCAACGCGAATCTTGACAGAGAAACGAGCGGCCAGAAAAACGTGTGTGCACGAAATAAAAAACAGCTAGCTGTGATTTAGCAGAAACCAACTTTAAATTAACAAAGTGCTCAACCGGTCCGGAATTACAGAGTTCCAGTGACCGAACGATACAAGTACCTGGAAGAGCATCTTACAACGGAACACACACCAACAAGAATTTTTTTTTAATAATATTTTTTTAAAACTTTATTCGGAATCTAGCACGCGTTTTGGAGGAATTCGAAAAGTAGCGCGGCGTCGTCACGGTGCGTGCCGAAACAACTCGTTTCGGCACTGCCCGTACCGAAAGAAGGATGTTTCGGCCGCGCCAACGCCGAAACCCTGGTAGACGGCGTGCGCATCGCTGCTTCGCGTAACTGTTACGCGGCGCCGATGGGCATGTTTCGGCACGGCTCGAGCCGAAACATGGCTTTCCCTCTATTTTCCGCGCCGTCGTCGCTCCCGCCTTTTATTTTCCCGCCAACCTTGCTCCCTCTCCTGCGCCTATTTTCCGCGCCGTCGTCGCTCCCGCCTTTTATTTTCCCGCCAGCCTAGCTCCCTCTCCCGCGCCTATTTTTCGCGCCGTCGTCGCTCCCGCCTTGTATTTTCCCGCCAGCCTTGCTCCCGCCTATTTCTCCCGCCAATTGGTCTGTGCTCGTCCTATAAAAACCCCGGGAGGAGATGTCGAGTTGGTAAGCATAGTCCACTCACTCGAACATGTCGAGATACAATTCAGATGGTAGTTTCCCGGCAGGAATGTCGGCACTCCTTTTGAAGTTTACGGCCGAGTTCAAGGTAGACAATAAGGAGATCCCATTCGAAGATATTGTTAGTCATCCACCTCATCTCCGTGAGCTATCAGCGAAGCTAGCTAGGCATGGGTGGCCATGGAGGAATTACAAGGAAATAGAAAAAGAACTCGTGAGGCTGCATGCTAGGTGGCAGAAGAAGAAGCTAACATATCCCACTGAAGCATATATGTTGGATGCTCTTCGTACACCGATGTTATGGGTCGAGGAGAGCGAGGACGAAGATGATATCTTCATGCCCACTGAAGCGAGCAAGAGAGCTGCAGCAGCGGCGGCGGCGTCGAAGGGCAAGGGTGCAGCGTCGTCGAAACGCAAGGCTGAAGCATCGTCGAAGGGCAAGGGTGCGGCGTCGTCGAAGGGCAAGGGTGCAGCATCGTCGAAGGGGAAGAGTGACGCGGGAGGCTGTGTCGATGGTAGATGACTTTTCTTTTTCAATTTATGTTGTGTTGTCGCTACTACCACTTTTCTTGCTGTCTGTGTAAGTTGCAATGTTTGTTTAATAATATGTCTCGTACAACTTATTTTCCTCATATGTCTCGTACATAGATAATAATATGTCTCATACATAAATAATATGTCTCATACAAACATAAATATGAATATGTCTCATACATAGATAATATGTCTCATACAAACATAAATATGAATATGTCTCACATAGAAATATAAATACGGATAGTAGTACATAGATAGAAATATGTCTCACAGGTAGTAGTAGATAGTAGTATCACTCATCTCTGTGAGACGTGTCCGCGCTGTCTACGCGGTCGACGCCCGGAAGGTGACAAGCGTCTCGGAGCGCGGTGGTCACGCATCCCTCGGCCTTGCAACGGCTCCTCCTCCTGTGTCTGGGTTTCCTGCGTCGGGGGCGGCGGTGGAGTCTGGTACATCGGGTCGTCGTACAGCTCCGTGTGTGCAGAGTCGTCACCCCCACCTGTACATGTAGATGTTACGTCAGTACTCCGTCTAGGTGGACATGATAAATAAATGAGAGTATTATAAACTACTTACGGAGGTGGACCGGAATCTGAGACATCGGCATAGCAGACGGGTTCCACACGTTATGTTGAGGTGGATGTATCCCGTAACCTTGCGACATCGCGAACTGGTAACCAGGCGGCATGCCATACCCGTACGAAGGCGGCATCCCGAGTGACACAGGTGGCGCCTGCCACGTCGAACTACCAGGCTGGGTAGGATCTGGCTGCTCGTACATAAGTGGCTGTGATGGACCGGGCTGGGAAGGATCTGGCTGGTGGGACGAACTACCATGCTCGTATGTAGGCCATGGGCGAGGAGTCTGTACTACTGTATGACGTGGTCGGGGGTCCTGTCGACCTGTGGAGTGACGGGAGGGTGATACCTGTGCATCCTGAATAAGTGGAGTCCGGGAGAGTGACTGCCGCGCGGGGCGCGGGTGACGCGGGGCTGGGCCGTGGGCCGCAACGTCTGCACCGCCGGCACAAGTAAGAACAGAGTACACACGTCGTAGCTTGTCCTCCAGACGCTTGAACCAAGACACCTGTTGCGGCAGTGGGGCAAAGTCGGCAACGTCGCTCTGAATGTCTTGTATCAAGTCTGCCTGTTGTAGGAAAACAAAATGTTAGTGTCGATTATTGAGACATGCATTTACCAATATTAGTGAAGTACATACCGCGTAGTATCTGCTTCCCCCAATAGCCTCAAGTGGGTACATGTCCGTAACAGAAGGAGGTGGCAACTGATCAGGCTGGGACGTGTGCACTAAGCGAAGTCGAGTGGACTGTCTGTACGTCCGCAGATATAAGTTGAAATCATGTAGCAGAAATGGCTCATCCGCGGGCCATACATTAGCCGTCGCGTTCGCCCATTCCGCTATGTACGGATTAAGTGTCTGTAGCCAAGATGCCAGAGATCTATCTCCTTGTCGCGACAATCTGAAACATGTAGGCGTAGTGTAATTAGAAAAGTACATTCCAAATTCCTTGGTGTAAACACAGTTGATTAAAAACATACCTGTGGATGTGCGGAGGAAGGGCGGGAACTCTAGTGGGAGGCTCCGGCAATTGTCGCTTGCCAAACTGTCTCATGACACGTTGTTGGGCCATCTCCTCCACCGTGACATCGAAAACAATGCGGGCTCGAGTGAACCAGTAGTTTTCATCCCTCCGGCACAAGCTAGAAATCCCGCCGGGGTATCTCGCCTGCACCCTGTCAGGACGGTACGGCTCCCATATAACCTGATTGTCTTGCAATTGATCAAACTGCATCGTGAATGACTCGTAGCAGTTTTTAACCTGCTGGCCCGCGTACCGTCTCTGCAAATAGATAAACTAGTAATTACGTGATGTGCAAGTTTACCAAAATAAGAAGTTTGAAAAATTAAATGATGTGCAAGTTTACCTCTCTACGCCCACATACTACCAATAGTAGGCAAAGCGACTAGGTTTGCCTCAACGAGCCTGTACTCCCAGGGTGTAAGAGCGTCGACGTCAGGCCTACCGATAGGGAACCTCTCCCAGGACCATAACTGCAACAGTAGTGGACAGCCAAGAAGCGAAGCGGAACGCTTATTCTTCATGCACGCCGAACACATAGCTCGGTACGTGGCGGCTAAGACAGCTGACCCAAAACTCCGTGGCACTATGTCCTCAACGTGATGTGCCTCCGCAATCTCTCGGCCATATTGATGAAGCGCGCACTAATAGTGTCGACATGGGAGTCAATGAACATTACCTTGCCGAACAGCCACAGCAGGTATGCCTCCAGACATCTAGTAATCTGCGCTTCAGTCAACGCGGCATCCGGGTATCCTAGAACTCCAATCTGCATTGATCATACAAAACGAACTGAGTAAGTACAAGTTTGTTGATAATAAAAAATAAAACTCATAATTCTAACAGTCTTACCTGAAACTTGCTCAACCATGAAACCCGAGGACCGTGTCGCTGGTACTCTAAGAGCGGGTTTTCCGGATGTATCCCTGCGAAACGTGCCTGCATTTCGTCACGCCAATTATCTGGAGCCTGTAAAGGACCTACGACCGCGCCCGCCAGTGGGAGACCCAACAGATATGACACATCCTGAAGAGTCGGTGCCATCTCTCCGCACGGGAAGTGAAAAGTGTGGGTCTCGGGCCTCCATCGATCAACTAAGCAGCAGAGCAGTGACCTGTCTGGGTTGATGCGTCGAGATGCATCAACCTGCACATCAATATCTGGGGCCCCGAGCTGATCTGGTGGAATATGTAGCCACTCCCGCCGAGTCGCCTCAACTAGGCGCGCTATAGGTAAGAGACCAGACCAAGATAAACTGCAACAAAATTTTGGAACATAATTATTCGTCAGTGACCTATCATAAATTATTCGTCATATCGTACAACATAACAAAATAATCAATATATTCTCTTATACGTACCGATCAACCCAATCAGGGTGTATCATCCAGTTGTATGCTGGACCCGCGTACGCAAGATCTTCGGTACGTTACCATTCTCCCAAATCTTTGCACGATGTTTTCCATCGATCACCCACTGAGCAACGCATGTGCAGCCATCTGTACAAATTAAACCATACAAATTAAACCATACAAATTCATCTTGTCATCGACTCATCAAATTAGTTCGGACACTTACAAATTAAACCATACAAATTCACGTACAAATTAAAACATAGTTCGGACTTACAAATTAAAACATAGTTCGGACACGCAAATTAAACCATACAAATTCACGTACAAATTAAAACATAGTTCGGACTCTTACAAATTAAAACATAGTTCGGACACGCTCAAATTAAAACATAGGGATACACACATAGAAATTGAAATGTAGTGCTAGCCACGTTGCCCACGTCCTCGGTTTCCTCGGTTTCCTCGACCACGCACAGGATCGGGAGCAGGTCCTAGGCCGTATTTGGGACAATACTTCTCTCTATGCCCAAAAAGATTGCACAACAAGCACTGTCTAGTACATCCACCAGCTTCAGACTCGTCCATATCATTCCGGATGCGACGCGAGTTCCGTCTTCCTCTGTTAGTTCTCATAAGAGCAGGATCCGGAATATATTCTCGTTCATTTCATCCACCTTGTTGAAGTTGCCAACTACTCTAAATCCTGTCATCTCCCCGGTCCAAGTTTCAACCACTGCCTCCTTCATGTAATACGGAGAGACAAAACTGATTGGGTTCATCCCCAACTGGCCAGAAACAGCAAGGACATGAGAACATGGGAGGTGAAGCAGTCTCGGTTTGTTGCACGTGCACTCGCACGTTGGGGGTGCAGTAGCACTAATTATGACCTCATGGGTTTTCAGCTCATTACCCGCACCAAATCTTGAGGTTGGTAAGCGTACCTCGTACCTCGCTTCTTCATTACCAATACGAATGACCGTGTGCATCCGTGCCTTCTTTATCTTCTTGTCCATGTACTGTCTTATCTTGCGGCAGTAAGGTGTGTTGGGGTAATACTCAATATGCTCGACGGCTTCACGACGTCTATCTCTGAAATACGTCAATGTTCCGTGCAAAATACCCTCCACCAGTGCTGTCAGTGGCAAACCCTATTCCCTCTGAGTACAAAATTGTACACCTCAGCTAGGTTGGTAGTCATGATGCCGTACCTTGCTCCATATTGGTCGTGCAACAGAGACCACTTCACGGGAGGCTCCTTCTCTATCCACTCTTCAAATTTTTGATTCGTTTTCCCTTCTTTCTCTTCGTACCAGGAGGGTCAATTCCAGGCAAGTCACACAACCCAACAGGCTCTGAATCTGTCGTATTTGCCGCAGTACCCTGTGTCGCATCACCCTGTGCCGCAGTACCCTGTGTCGCATCACCTGTGCCGCAGCAACCTGCGCCGCAGCAAGCTGTGTAGCTAACGCTTGCGCCTGTGCAGCTTTCCTTTCCTTCACTTGCTGCCCAGTGAATTCAGTCAGTCTTTCCCACAGAAACTGGTACTTCCTCTCCTGATTCTGATTGCACAGTCTTTTAAATAGATTCATCAGCCTTTTACTCTTAAAGCATGAGTAAAAGTTAGCGCCGAGATGACGCATACACCAGCGGCTCTGCATGTCAGTCCATGGTGCTGGTTCATCCTCGGCGGGGTGCTGCAGTGCCTTTATAGCCTTAAGCATACCAGCATGCCTGTCATGAAGGATGCACACATTTGGTCGAGTCTTCACAACTGCCTTTTTCAATTGCCTGAAGAACCATATCCAGCTCTCATAATTCTCACCCTCGACGAAGGCGAAGGCAATCGGGACGATCTGCCCATTGCCGTCCACACCTATTGCGGTCAGGATCTGCCCCTTGTACTTGCCTGTGAGAAACGTGCCGTCCACGCAGAGCACTGGACGACAATGGGTAAAAGCTTCGATGCAAATAGCGAATGAGAAGAACAGTCGGCCGAATACACCATATTGAGGAAATTCCGGGAACCGTTGTAATTCTACTAAAGCATATGTGCCAGGATTCCTCTCCTTCAATGTGCTAACAAGACGAATAACATTATCATAAGAGTCATAGAAAGACCCAAACCTCTCCTCTAGAGCCTTCTGCTTAGCTCTCCAGGCCTTTCCGTACTTAATGGTGGTATTCCATCTTGCTGAACTGTTCTTATGATGTGCTTTGCTTCCATGTCTTTCTTGCTCACTATCTCACTGAACAAGAGACGTGCAATGAGAGTTGACGTTAGGTTTGGGTGATCTGTCAGCAAACTATTAATTTCACATGTGTGTGGCACGACGTCTGTCACCACCCACACCACGTCATACTTCGGCAAGTGACCATGCACCCGTGACGGACAACCAATGTCAACACAGCTCATTGTCAAATATTGCCTATTTGACACGTCAGTGCGGAAAACCCTTTGCGTGGACAATGCCCACTGAATCACGGCTTCCCTTAACTGTTGCTTCGTGCTGTACTGAGCCCCGATTTGAATGTTATTCATGTGGTACTCCCAGGACGATTCATGGACATCAGGCACGGCCGTGATGGCAGAGTTGTCCTGATTCCAGTAACTGGGAATAGGCACATCTTCATCATTGTTTTCATCAGAATCATCAGAATCAATATCTTCTGCGACGCCATCCTCGTCTTCCACCAATATCTCAGCCTGTACTGTACCTTCGTGCTCATCCGCATCAGCCTCCCCAATTTGGGCAGGTCCTGCTGACAGTGCTGGTTCATAATGAAGAGGAATTTCTGACAGTGATGGTACATAGCCAACAGGAATTTGAGCATGTCCTGCTGACGGTGATGGTTCATAGCCAACAGGAATTTGAGCATGTCCTGCTGACGGTGATGGTTCATAATGACCAGGCATTTGGGCACAATGCGAACTAGTTGCTTCACTAGTCTCTCCAGTCTGAACAGCACCGCCACCTATTTCAAAATTATTCTGCTTCAGAACAAACGACACTAGGACTTCTGGTTTTGTCCCTCGGCGTTTGCATGATGCTAGCCAAGAAACCCACTGATTTGTCCGATCAAGCGGCAACAACTCCCAGCGAATATTTGACCGGGATTTGGTCCATACCGACTGAATCCTAACAGTCCAGTAATTAGGATCATACCCAAAATTCACCGTAAAATACCACTGGACACCGCTGATTTTCACTTTCTCTGGCTCTGTCAACTGAATCTCCACATTTTCAAATTCACTAAGATCAACCCCTGACTCAGATGCACGGACTGTACCGGCACCGTAGTGCACAACAACATCGACCACTTCCATTACCTAAACAAATTTATTCCATCATTAAATACTCCACAGCGGATATATCTAAATATTACGACCGCCGAAAATAAATATGACGACCCCCGGTAAAATAAAGACTAATCAAAATATACAATACATCTAACCGACAACGTACACTAATCCTGACACCTCCACCGGCAAACTATATTAACATCTAACCGACAATATATACTAATATGACCACCTAAAATATGCCGACCAACTAAAATATTACCACCACCTAAAATATGACCACTAACTAAAATATATCTACACTAATCCACACATATGTCATGCATCCACCCTTAAATTATATTAACACTTAACCTAAAAAATCTAGAGATTAGGGTTTACCCTTGACGCGTGCGTAGCTCCCGCTGCCCGGCTTCAATCTAGCACCACCACCGCCGCACCACGCCTCTAGCTTCCCCAACACCGGCACACACCACCACTATCCACCATTGTTGACCACCATTGCTCCACCTCCACTCCCCCAAACGCCTCCACGAACAACTATCCCATCAGTAGATCGAGGATGCCCTAACCCTCCTCTACTCTATTTCTTCAATATGGGTTTGTGGGGATTTTTGTGGGGGTAAGAATCCCTGCTGTTTCGCTGGAAACGGAAGAACACAGAGGAGAGGAGAAGGACTGGTCGAGCGAGAGAAAGAAGAAGATGGGCGTCGAAGGATTCCTGCCTGCTTTCGGCACGGGCTGTGCCGAAAGGCTCGGTTTCGGCGCGGGCAGCGCCAAAAGCGCAAGTTTCGGCACGAGCCACGCTAAAAGAGGTGGGCCACGCCTGCCGCTGCGCAGGCCGACATGCAGCTCGCCTGTTTCGGTGCCGGCCGTGCCGAAACCAGTTGTTTCGGCACGGGCCGTGACGACACCGCGCTAGATTCCGAATTTCTCCAAAACGCGTGCTAGATTCCGAATAAACTGTAAAAAAAAATATTATTTAATTTTTTTTTCCACCAACAAGCACTAAAAATCCCAGAGGTGGTCAAAATCTCAAAAAACGTCGTTCACTTTGACCTGTTTGAGAATGCGAAACGAAAAAATTCTAAATCATTTCAAATAAGCCATTTGATATGGCGTTTATCAATCACAGAGACTCTGAATACGCCATATCAGTTGGTGTATTTTGAGATTCTCAGACTCCGTGAGGTTGAAAAACGCCATATCTAATGGCTTATTCCAAATGATTTAGAATTTTTTTTCCGTTTCGCTGTCCAGACAAGGCAAAGTGAATGGCGTTTTCCGAGATTTTCAGATCATCTGAACTTTTGACAACACCAACACCGTTGTTGGGAAATGAGTAGATTTGACTGAAAGTTTTTGGAGGTCATAAGTGGCTAAAAGTTTGCTTAAGAGCATCTCCAGCGGGGGACGCCAAATATGTGTCTGGCACAGTAGGGGGTGCAGCCCACAGCGGCGCCCCCCAAACAAACAAAAAAAACTTAACTTAATTCAAACAAATTGAATCGGTTTCCAAATTTCATTCATATTCATTGCATATTACAAAATATTTGAGCGAAATTTGAAAACCTAAACCTAAACCTAAACCTAAACCTAAACTACTCGAGGTCGTCCCAATTGACGTCGTCGTCGCTGCCGTCGTCGAGCACCACGTAGGTGGAGGAGGAAGCGACACGGCTGGTGGAGGCACCGTCTTGACGCGGCGGCGCACGGCTGGTGGAGGCGCCGCCGGAGGAGGAGGAGATCGCGGCCTGCGCGGAGCTCGCCAGTGTGGCCATGAGGCCCGGCGTGTCCCACTCAAGCGTCGCCACCGAGTCGGCGATATCCATCAGGAACCTGGGGGAGTCGCCGTCGTGCTCGTTTCGGAGCGGGGACGTCATGTCGTAGCCTGCCGGGATGACCTCCACCGGCCGAGGCGGCGTCCTAGGGCGGCGAAGGTAGAGCCGACCGCGCGGTGGCGAACGCCTTTTTTCGCGGCGTTCGCGGAAGACAATGCCGCCTCCACGATGCGGCGGTGAGCGCCGCTCCTGCTTCACCGCAACCGTGTGGCGCGGCGCGGCGCGGCGCGGGGGAAGGGTTGCGCGTCGCCGGTGGAAGGAGGCGGAACGGGATGGCGCTTCCCGTGGCGGCGTGCCGACGGGGCGGCTTCCATGGCGGACACAACCGTGTGGTCGGTTGCGGCCCACCACACGTGGCGCCCATCGGTGTTGTAGCGCGTCCGTAGCGCATTGGGGCCGTTGACGGTGGCGATGACCGCCTCCCGCTCACGCTCAAAGCGCTGGAGCCAACGGTCCCAGTTCGCTGGACGTCGTCGTTCTCAGGGAGGCGCTGCTCCTCCCGCGTCATCCAGCTCCGGCGGCGAGCGATGAAGCGGCGCATCTGCTCCGCCGTCTCGGGCAGTGGCGGTACGGGAGGCCACGTGGCGCCACGGAGCACCCCTTGGGTAGGCGGCAATCGAGAGGGGCGAGGAGCCGGTATGGATGTGAGGGCTTGGAGAGTGAGGGCTAGGAGGTGGACGTGGTGGATAAGCACGGCGAGGGCGCCGACTTTTATCGTGGGCGATGCGCGGTGCGGCCGGCGTAAATTCGACGGCGTGGGGAAGCCGCAATGCCGACCGCTTGGCCTGGGGAGCCGTCGTGTCGTCTGGCCGCCATTAATGGCATGCGTGTGGACATGCGCACCACCGCCTCGTCACATCACGTTGGAAACCGCCACGACTGCGCCATTAACGTGGCCAGACCGGCCTCTTGCGTGTGGAGCTCGCTGAGTCGGTCCCCTTCCAGCAAGGGAGGGACGACGTACCCCATCGCTGAGACGGTCCAGCCGCCGCCGCCGCCGCTAGGGAGGCGCATCCCCGGCGGCACGGGAATGCGCTTGCGGTAGAAGAAGGCCGCCTCGTCCTTCCGGAGGCAGGTCTTGGCCGCGCCGCCCCCCGTTGCCTCCCGCCTAGTCGTTGTGCGCCATCGATCGTCGCCGCCGCCGGTTGACTGTTTAGAAGGGAGAGGAGAGAAAAGGATGTGCGACGCGGCCCCGCGTCGCACGTTCTTTATAGGGGCGCGAAGCGCGGGAACGCTCTCCATTACTCCGGCGCCGGTCCCGAGGCGTCGTAACTCCGGCGACGCGTCAGAAAACCGCTCAGCAGCGCAGTTAATTGCGCTGACCGTCTCACTGACGAGACAGTCCCGCACGTCAGGATCCGACGTGGCCCGCGTTGCCGCGGTTGCCGGCACGCCCAGTTGCGAAACTGGGCGCGAAGCGGGGTTGCCGGACGTTCTATTGGGACGTGCCGACAATTTTTCCCCATTGGACGCGTCACTGGGGAGAAATTTCGTGCCGGCGGGCGCAGAACGCCATTTAGTACGAAAAAAGATACCCATCTCAACGTGGTGCGCGGTCGTGCCTGACCAGGGCCCGAGCTCTGCGCCGCTGCCATGGCCGTACGTAACAGCAGGTTCGGCCGATTCCCCGAGCGTGCACACTGCACGGTGGTTGTCATGGCAGCGCACGGCACGGCACGGCACGGCAAGCCAACGTGCGGGCGCGACACTACTGTTTCTGTGGTCTGCCCGTGCCTCCTGGACTGGAGGCCCATTGCCCGGTAGCTTCCACAACTCCTCTGCCGGTCTGCCCTGCCCTGGAGCAAGCCCCGATGAAAAAATCAGCATTAGGAGGTGTCCTAGTCCAGGTGGCGCCACGCCATTGGCCGAGGCCGCGTCACTACGGGCTAAAGGCGGCTACGCGATGGTTGGCCGTTCTCGCTGCGGCGGAAAGATTCCTCGCATCCCGATCCGCGCAAAGCGTTCCCGAAAGCAGCACGTCCTTCTCGCTGCACGTGGGGCCAGATCGGTGGTAGCCCCACGTGTCAGCGAAACGTACAGTTGGGGCGCACACGCGGCAGCACGGCGCGTCGCCCGCTGACGTGGCCTCCGCTCCTCCGGCGTCAAGCACGGAGGCATCTATCAAAAAGGAACCCATCCCTTACCGGTTAATTAATTAATAAGAAAATAGTTTAGTCCATAAAGAAAAGCGGGGAACAGAGGCAAAAGCTCCTCCCCCGTCCTTGCCGAGCACTGCTTTCGAATCCACACCACTGCACCACCAATCCACCCTCCCTGCCAGTCTCCGCTCCCCTCCCCCGCCGCCTTCTAGGGTTAAGGTTCCATGCGATCTCACCGCTGCGGCGGACGGAAACCCTAGGAGCGCCGTTCGAATCTCGGGTGTCCCGCGACGACCCAATGGGCAAGGGCGGGCAGGACGAGGCCGGATCCGGCCCCCACCCCGACGTCGACGCGCCGGTGTTCCCGGTGTGGGCGCGCACCCCGACCGAGTGCCTGGCGGAGCTCGGCGTCCGCCGACCGCGGCCTCACCTCCTCAGAAGCCGCCTCCCGTCTCCTCACCCACGGGCCCAACGAGCTGGAGCGCCACGCGCCTCCCTCCGTCTGGAAACTCGTCCTCGAGCAGTTCAACGACACGCTGGTCCGCATCCTTCTCGCGGCCGCGGTCGTCTCCTTCGTGCTCGCGCTCTACGACGGCGCGGAGGGCGGCGAGGTGCGCGCCACGGCCTTCGTCGAGCCGCTCGTCATCTTCCTCATCCTCATCGTCAACGCCGTCGTCGGCGTCTGGCAGGAGAGCAACGCCGAGAAGGCGCTCGAGGCGCTCAAGGAGATCCAGTCCGAGCACGCCACCGTCAAGCGCGACGGGCGCTGGAGGCACGGCCTCCCGCGCGCGACCTCGTCGTCGGGGACATCGTCGAGCTCCGCGTCGGCGACAAGGTGCCCGCCGACATGCGCGTGCTCCAGCTCATCAGCTCCACCCTGCGCGTCGAGCAGGGCTCCCTCACCGGCGAGACCTCCTCGGTGAACAAGACCAGCCGTAAGATTCAGATGGAGGACACGGATATCCAGGGGAAGGAGTGCATGGTCTTTGCTGGCACCACCATTGTCAACGGCAGCGCCGTCTGCGTCGTCACTGGGACTGGCATGGCCACCGAGATTGGCAAGATCCATTCGCAGATCCAGGAGGCCGCGCAGGAGGAGGATGACACGCCGCTCAAAAAGAAGCTCAATGAGTTTGGTGAGGCGCTCACTGCCATTATTGGAGTCATCTGTATCTTGGTCTGGCTTATCAACGTAAAATACTTCCTAACCTGGGAGTACGTCAATGGGTGGCCGGCCAATTTCAAGTTCTCGTTCGAGAAGTGCACCTATTACTTTGAGATTGCAGTGGCACTGGCTGTTGCTGCCATTCCTGAGGGCCTGCCTGCAGTCATCACCACATGCTTGGCACTAGGCACAAGGAAGATGGCTCAGAAGAATGCTCTTGTCAGGAAGTTACCAAGTGTCGAGACATTAGGTTGCACAACAGTCATTTGCTCCGATAAGACAGGCACTTTGACCACCAACCAGATGTCAGCGGTGAGGCTTGTGGCGGTTGGGAGGTGGCCTGATACTCTTAGGAACTTCAAGGTTGATGGAACCACCTATGATCCGAGTGATGGGAAGATACATGACTGGCCGAGCTTGAGCATGGATGATAATCTCCAGATGATTGCAAAGATAGCTGCGCTCTGCAATGATGCAAGTATTGCACACTCTGAGCATCAGTATGTTGCTACTGGGATGCCCACAGAGGCTGCACTGAAGGTATGCTTTGTTAATGCTCTGAGATATACATATATACAAGTGCTGCATGCTGCTCCTGTTAACGGATTTTATACCCTAATTAAAAGGGTTTTAAGATGACGTTCCTTCTGTTTCATTCATCTTGACAAACATTAGTCTAGAGAAAACTAATGTAAAATCTGCAATATATGAGCAAATGGGTGATTCAGTTGGTGCCTTTTTATTATGTATGCTCAAGGACAAATCATTTTGAAGAACCTTTGCTTGAATTCGTTCATTATTTACTTATTATAGTTTGATTATTTGAACTGTTGGGTGATTGTGTTATGCATGTGCCAGGTTTTGGTCGAGAAAATGGGGCTTCCTGGTGGATATACTCCATCACTGGATTCATCTGATTTGCTAAGTATGTTGACTTCTGTGCACGACCAATAAAATCAGAGTGTATCATTTTTTTTATAGAAAGCATCTGACGTAATTGTCATGTCTTTATTGTTTGAAGGGTGCTGCCAATGGTGGAACAATGATGCTAAAAGAGTAGGGACTCTGGAATTTGACCGTACTAGAAAATCAATGGGAGTTATTGTGAAAAAAACAGACTCTGGAAAGAATTTGCTGCTTGTGAAGGTATTTGGACTCATTCATATCATCTATTTATGTTGCAAATTAGCATATCTCCTCTTTCACATCTCAAGTAGTCTATTTGCGTCAAATGTCAATGCTCAGCTTCCGGAGTTTGATTTACTCATGTTTATTGTTCATTCCTCGTAATGTGGAAAAACAACCATGTACTGTCATGGTGCGACCACCGTGCCATTTTTGCACCCTACGTTTCTCCTGAAACTAGGGTAACATCTTTGCCATAGCATCAAATCTCTTTATCTGTTTTATCAAGAATCTTTTATGAATGCATATTTACCGTTTCTTCCATCAGTTGGTTATCTACTCAGCTACCACTTGGCATTGTACTTCTTATTGGCTTCTGTTATATTGTTGCTTGCGATGTTTTTGGTCATGTAATTTTCGGTCCGACGAATATTCATGGTAAAAGTGTACTCTTGCAGGGAGCAGTAGAAAATTTGCTAGAGAGAAGTGCCTATATTCAGTTGCTTGATGGATCTGTCGTGCTCTTGGATGACGGTGCCAAGGCACTCGTATTGTCAACACTTAGTGAAATGTCTGCCAGTGCATTGCGATGTTTGGGATTTGCATATAAGGAGGATCTGGGGGAATTTGCAACATATGATGGGGAAGAGCATGCTGCTCATAAGTATCTGCTTGACCCTGCATACTACTCCTCCATAGAGAATAATATGATATTCTGTGGGTTTGTTGGTCTAAGGGTGAGTCCTTCCCGCGTTTTTGGAACTTCTGTAAATAATATAATATGTGCGGTTCTAAGTTGACAAATGCATGTACCTTTTAACATTATTATCCACAGGATCCTCCACGAGAAGAAGTCCACCAAGCAATTGAAGATTGCAGAGCTGCTGGAATACGTGTTATGGTGATAACAGGTGATAACAAAGAAACAGCAGAGGCAATATGCCGCGAGATTGGGGTTTTTAGTCCCAGTGAAAACATTAGCTCGAAGAGCTTCGCAGGGAAGGAATTCATGGCTCTTCCTGATAGGAAGAAGGTGTTGAGGCAAACAGGTGGCCTTCTCTTCTCTAGGGCAGAGCCAAAACATAAGCAGGAAATTGTTAGGTTGCTCAAAGAAGACGGTGAAGTTGTTGCAATGACTGGTGATGGTGTGAATGATGCACCCGCTCTGAAATTAGCTGATATTGGAATTGCGATGGGCATCACAGGGACTGAGGTTTGCCTTCTTGCTCTGTTTTCAAACTATTATTGTTCTTCTTAGTTCTACTTCTATCCTGTAAATTCCATTCTTTATTGGTGTAATTCATCATTAGCTCACTTCTATAGAACAATCTATGCACTGTTAGTCTTCTAATTGTCTTCCGACACTTAAGTCCTTTGTACTTTTGCAATTATTATTATTTAGCATTTGCTGCAGTTATTTTGTGCAGTCGTTTTATGTAATATTGCTGCACCATCACAATGTTCTGTTGCCCATCGCCCCTGCATGACTAGTTTCCTCTGAATATTTATGCTAACACTTATTAAGATCCACAAAGTATGTCAGAGATGATGAATGGCACATGCTTGCATTTCCAGTAATATTCACTTCCTGTACGTTTTTGCTCGATGGTCACTCCCTAAAGTTCTGATAATCACTCCCTTTGAAATATGTGGCTTATTAATGGCCGACCAAAGGTTGCATCTATATTTGGTGGCATGCTGTGGATAAGATCTTAAACTTAATGAAATGTGAAAATCCACACATACTCATGCATCATACGTCATATTTCTGCAAAACCTGTTTCCCTTTTTTTCTGTCCAGAATCTTGGCACGCCTTTATTTATCAGTTCTTTAAAATATGTTTTGGTTGGCTGTTCTGATGCATGCAGAGTGGACTTGTGACCTTGTTTATTTTCCCTGATGATTTTGTGTTAGGTTGCAAAAGAAGCTTCAGATATGGTGCTTGCAGATGATAACTTCAGTACAATAGTCTCAGCAGTTGGTGAAGGAAGGTCTATTTACAACAACATGAAGGCTTTTATAAGGTACATATTGTTGTCAGCTATGACTTAACCTTTTCTTTTCTTTATTATCTGACAATGATAATCAAATTCTACTAGTTCACATGATTTATGTGGCATTGCAGGTATATGATCTCTTCGAACATTGGAGAAGTTGCCTCCATATTCCTGACATCAGCTTTAGGTATACCAGAAGGCCTCATTCCTGTACAACTTCTGTGGGTCAATCTTGTTACGGATGGCCCTCCTGCTACTGCTTTGGGATTCAACCCACCAGATAAAGATATTATGAAGAAACCTCCACGAAGGAGCGATGATTCCTTGATCACTCCTTGGATCCTGTTCCGGTACATGGTATGTTTTCTTGTGGATCATGTGTTTCCTCATTATATTCTTCTTAATCCAATTTTAAAGCTGTCGTGACGAGTTAATTTAGTGTATTTCACGTAGCTTTTCAGCAATCAAGGTATACACACTTTTGAACAAGCTTTAGAGTCAGCATTTTTGTGACAAGCATTTTGTTGGCATATGATATCATTAAATCTAAGATCATCAACCCGACTAAACAATTACACTTGTATCTCCAGACATAAAATGATTCTTTCCAGTATAGAATCTACTGGCCATTTGGGCACATTATTAGGGGCTAATAGGAAGTTAGATGATTAATGCTCGCCACCACGATAAATTAAAATTGGTCTTAGATGACATGTCGGCCTGCAATGGTTGGTTTAAGTGATCTACCACTGAAGCAGGAATATGTGCGCACCGAATATTAATACTTCCAGTAGGCTAATTATTGCACTTTTACTTCCATGTACTTGAAACTTATGAACATCATATATCTGTAGGTCATTGGGCTGTATGTTGGTATTGCAACGGTGGGAATCTTCATCATCTGGTACACTCATGGCTCTTTCCTGGGAATTGATCTGGCTGGTGATGGTCACACTCTTGTGTCATACTCTCAGCTCTCAAATTGGGGTCAATGCCCCTCTTGGGAGGGTTTCAATGTGTCATCATTCACAGCTGGGGCACGGACATTCGACTTCGACGCAAACCCATGTGATTACTTCCAGGGCGGCAAAATAAAAGCGACAACCCTCTCCCTGTCTGTCTTGGTGTCCATTGAGATGTTCAACTCGCTGAATGCCCTGTCGAGGATGGCAGCCTTCTGAGCATGCCTCCATGGGTTAACCCCTGGCTTCTTCTGGCAATGTCGGTGTCGTTTGGGCTTCATTTTCTGATCCTTTACGTGCCTTTCCTTACCCAAATCTTCGGTATTGTGCCCCTCAGTTTCAACGAATGGCTTTTGGTGATAGCAGTTGCCTTCCCAGTGGTGCTCATTGACGAGGTTCTTAAGTTTGTGGGGCGGTGCTTGACAGCTCGTGCCAGGAAACAATTAGGAAAGCGGAAGGAAGAGTAGATGCTAGTCATCAGTATTAGGTTTCAGGTTTGCCACGGGGTAAGTAGACGTCTGGTGAGACCCCATTATTTTGTCTCTTGAGTTTCAAGGACATTTCTTTATCGAAAAACAGGAACATGCAGGAAGTTAGGGTACTCTATAGAACTCATAATCAGGCTGCGAGTTTAACAGACCGCATCTATTCATTTGTAACAAAATTCGGTGTTATGAATGTGCTGGAGACAAGGCAGGTTTTGTTCCCCAGTTATTGCAGCAGTCTTGTACTTGTCATTCTTCTCTGAATGTAAAGACATTATGATGCATGTACTGCTTATTGGTGTGATACGTCATAATGTAGTAAGTATACTTATATTGACCTCACGTTCGCTCCTATGCCCCGGACCCGGACCGCCACTCAATCCTTGCCAACCGCCGCCCCTGGAGTGGCTCCTATTATCCACTGCCGTTCGGGGTCACTCATTATTTTAGTCGTCTCAGTTTACCGCGAACAAAACCTCCAGGGCTTCCAATACCTCTGAATCTACCTGGCCATCTGTTGGGCCGGGCCTAAAAAAGCCCGACACAGAAAACCCACTGCCCAGGCCCGCCCAGGCCCGACCAAAAGCCCGAAAGCCCGGCGGGCCGCCGGGCCGCGCTTCTTCCTGATTTGCGCAAAACCCACTGCCTAGGCCCGACCGTCGGGCCTAAAATTGTTGCCCAAGCCCGGGAATTTCGGGCCGGGCCGGGCCGGGCTGGTCGGGCCGGGCTGCCCATGCCCAGGTATGCCTCTGAAGCATCAAAGACAAAGCATGTCGGGTTCAAGCAATCAAGCTCACAAGAGAAACTAAATCACTAAGAGTATCTCCACCGGCACAAAATAGGCTCCCAGCGGCGCGCCTTATAGGCCAAAAGTTGCCGGCACGTTCCAATACAGCGTCCGGCAACCCCGCTTCGCGCCGGCAACCCCGCTTCGCGCTCAAGTTCTAGGGACGCAAGCGGGCGTGCTGGCAACGCGGCAACGCGCGTCTTGTCGATTCCTGACGAGCGGGGCCGACGCATCAGCCACACGGACCATTTCTTTTCTTCCCAACGTCCTTTGCGGCTTGAACCCCTCTCCTGCCTACTGAATCGCCGGCGCCGCCACCCCCTCCGCCTGCTCGACGCCGCCTCCAGGCACTGCTACTATCTTCCCCGCCGTGTTGTCCGTTAGTATCTTCTCGTCCGCCGCAGTTGGAGTCCGACTATACACCGCCGCCTCCTAGGACCACCCCGTCCGCAAGGTGTTCGTCGCATTGCGCAGCTCAATTTTTTTTGCTAAGTTCGTCGCTATGTTTTTTGCTTAACCTAGCCAACTGAATATAGATGGATAGCGACGACGAGCTCGAGATGGCCGGCGCATTGCTCACCGCCCATGCCGCCGCAACCGCCGTGCTTGATGAGCACTTGGTGGTCCTCACTTGCCTGCTTGGTTTGCTAGGGCAGATCAATGCCACTTCTCGGATTGGAGGTTCGAAGCAGGGAGGAGGAAGAACAAAGATCGCAAATGGATGGTAGGTCATATGACGCTGTGGCAAGACTACTTCGCCGACGATCCCACACACGGGGAGAAGGAATTTTGGCGACGGTTTAGGATGAACAAAGACCTCTTCATGGATATTGTGACGGGCGTGCGGGAGTATGATAACTACTTCAAGCTGAAGAGAGACTGCACCGGGCTGGTTGGTTTCTCTTCAATTCAGAAGTACACGGCTGCCTTGAGAGTTCTTGCATATGGAGCTCCCGCAGATGCAGTGGACGACTACCTCCGCATGGCTGAGTCCACATGTATCAGGACCATGTATCGGTTTTGCAGGGCGGTGGTTGCAGTGTTTGGGCCAAAGTATTTGAGACAACCAAATGAAGCTGACACTGCTAGGCTCATGGCACAAAACGCAGCTAGAGGATTTCCTGTGATGCTTGGAAGCATCGACTACATGCATTGGGCAAGGAAGAATTGTCCATTCGCCTGGCAAGGAGTTTACAAGGTCATGTTGGAGAGTGCAGTGTCTTACTAGAAGCTGTTGCTGATCATGATTTGTGGATCTGGCATGCTTTATTTGGTATGGCTGGAACTCACAATGACATCAAAATGTTGCATGCTCAAACGTTTTTAACCGACTATCTGAAGGCGAAGCTCCACCATGCAACTACGAGATCAATAGCCATGGGTATGACAAGGGGTACTATCTAGCAGATGACATCTATCCAAGATGATCTATATTTGTCAAGACCATCTCCAACCCTCTAGGTCAGAGCCAATCTCATTTTGCAGCAGAACATGAGGGTGCCAGGAAGGATGTCGAGCGGGCTTTCGGTGTGCTCCAATCTCGCTTTGCTATTGTCAGGTATCCTGCCCTAACTTGGTCCAAAGAGCAGATGTGGGAGGTGATGACGACTTGTGTGATCTTGCACAACATGATCATCGAGAGTGAACGTGCTGATCCTCCACAAGATGACCATCCATACTATCATCAGGGTCCTCTTGCTCAGGTTGATCATGATTTGCCTCCGGGTTTGACTGCAGATTTTGCCGTTTTCCTCACAATGAGCGCTGAAATCCGAGATGAAGTAGCACACTCTGTCTAGCAGAAAATACCTTCTGTTAGTATTTTGGACTTTTCAGGAGCTACTGGACTCGAAAAAGGGCAAGGTCAGAGAGCACGGTTCGGAAATTTCGAGACGACCAAAATGAGCTAAAGTGGGCCACCAGGAGATCAACTAGCTGGGAATTAGCACAGGTGGCGCTGCCCCCCTGGCCGCGCCACTTGTGCTCTTTTTCACCTCGAGCGTCGCCTGCCGTCCATCTTGATCTCCAGGCATTCGTCTTGATCTAAAACCGACTATATATATGACCCCCGATGTGATCTTGAAGGTGTGCGAGGCGGAGATAGAAAACAAAGAAACAGAGAGTCTGCTGGCCACCGCCGGAGGAAGATTGGAGGGGGAACCGCTGCCGGAATCGCCTCCGGTCGCCTCTCCTCCTTCACCATCGCCTCCACGCTGTTCTTCATCATGAGGGGGGAGTAGTCTATCCCCTGGACCATGGGTTTGTGGTGGTAACTTGATCCAATCTCTCTATGTATGATCATTGTTTAAGTCCATATGATGTGCCTTGCATAATTATGGAACTATCTGTGTAATTCCTATGGTGGATATTGTGGTATGAGATGATACGTGTTATGCATTTACTGTTGTGTTGAGACTTTATGGTTTGTCATACTTTGGAAATACATCTATGATACATGTAATGATTTTTATCTATGCATAATGCCTTGTTTACCTATGTCATGAGGTGCTTGACAACACTAAGTGTAGGTAGATGGGAGAGATGTGAGAAACACATACAATTTATAAATCATTGCACTAGTGCTTAGGATATGTTTTCCTTTAAGAGTATGATGTATGTGGATAAAGGGTGTCCAAGTGACAGCCGGCATATGCATTGTGTGACAAAAACTGTGTAGAAAGCATCCTTTATCTGGGGGTAAAAAGTGAGAAGTATGACGTGGTGGAGTGACTATAACCACACACTAGCCTTACACAAGGGTGACACTAGTAACACATATGGGTACTTCTTTCAACTATGTGTTTTAGGACATATAGCCGTCATAAAGTTATCATTAAAGCATGACAATTGTGTGTATTTTTATTATCTATAATATGATCATCACCATAGAAGGAGAGAGAGGATTGAGTGAACCCATGAACCCAGGTCCATTGTTTTCATAAGAGTAAAAACCCTTGTCTTGTCCTCTTGCACTTAGAGGATTGGGATACTTTTACATTTACTATTTTGTTGCCTGTTACTTCCTTGTATTAGATCAACCTCCATTGTTACTTTAAATTGTTTAGTGCATAAACAACTAGAATTGTGACACTCTAGTTGGGAGAGAGTAATAGCTTTTCCTTCTTGCTCCTGTGGATCGATACCCATACTTCCACATTGAGAGGTGCTACGGTGATCCCCTGCTCTTGGGGGTAATCAATCGCCCATACGCCTTTCGCCGAGTCGATTGCCACATTGAGAACCGTCCGGATGCAATCGGCTGCACCGAGCTTCAACACCTCTTTGTCCCACAGACCTAGCACATCTGAGAGTGTTAGAAAAGATGGATTCAACCCGCTCGGGGACTCACTAAATCAACAAAAGGAAAAGTTCAAGAGAAGGAGAACATTACCGAGGATGCTGCGGCCGCAGTCAAGGACGACCTTCTCCAAGGTGATGTACTTTGCCTCTTGCTCCTTGACGACGGAGTCAGACGCCTTGCGGTCGTCTTCCACCCGCTTCTCCGTGGCCCTCGCCTTCTCCTCCCAGCTATTCGCTGTGGATTGGGCAGCCGCCAGCTGGTGGCTCTAGGTTAATAGTGCCAGAAACAATTGCTTGTACGTCACACGTCAGTTGGGAACCCCAAGAGGAAGGTATGATGAGTGCAGCAGTAAGTTTTCCCTCAGTATGAAACCAAGGTTTAATCGACCAGTAGGAAAACGAGGTTTGCTTCGAAGGTGTTGGTGGAGGAGTGTAGTGCGGCGCAACACCAGGGATTCCGGTGCCAACGTGGAACCTGCACAACACAATCAAATTACTTTGCCCCAACTTAACAGTGAGGTTGTCAATCTCACCGGCTTGCTGAAAACAAAGGGTTAAACGTATCGAATGGAAATGATGTTTGTTTGCATAAAACAGTAGAGAACAATGATTGCAGTAGATTGTATTTCAGATGTAAAAGAATGGACCGGGGTCCACAGTTCACTAGTGGTGTCTCTCCAATAAGATAACTAACATGCTGGGTAAACAAATTACAGCTGGGCAATTGACAATTGATAAGTGCATATAACATGCATGTGTGAGCTGTGGTGTCTACTATGAGATTCATTTGGGCATTACGACAAAGTACATAGACCGCTATCCAGCATGCATCTATGCCTAAATAGTCCACTTTCCGGTTAACATCCGTACCCCTTCCAGTATTAAGTTGCAAGCAACAGACAATTGCATTAAGTAATGTGCGTAATGTAAACAATACATTCATCCTTGAATAAAGCATTGCTGTTTTACCCCTAGTGGCAACAACACATCTACAACCTTAGAACTTGCTGTCACTATCCCAGGTTAAATAGAGGTTGAACCCAACTATCATGCATAAATACCCCCTCTTGGAGTTACAAGTATTCACGTGGCCAAGGCTTCAACAAGTAACGGAGAGCATGCAAGATCACAAATGACATAGACATGATAATATAATATTCAGCTCCACATAGGTATCAATATAAGTCAGATCCCAGCAAACACAACATGTAGCATTACAATAAGATGATCTTGATCATGATAGGCAGCTCACAAGATCTAAACATGATGGCACAAGTGGAGAAGACAACCATCTAGCTACTGCTATGGACCCATAGTCCAAGGATGAACTACTCACGCATCACTCCGGAGGCGGGCATGGCGATGTAGAGCCCTCCGGTGATGATTCCCCTCTCCGGCAGGGTGCCGGGAAGAGCTTCAGAACCCCCCGAGTTAGGGTTGACGACGGCGGCGGCAGCGAATATGTTCTGGATGAAAGGCTCGGTGTTTTAGGGTTTTCGCGTCTCGGGGAATAAATAGGCGAAGGGGCGATGTCGGCGGACCCCCGAGGGGCCCAAACCACCAGGCGCGGCGTGGGCCCAGCCGCGCCCAGGTGGTTTGGCCACCTCGTGGCCTCTTCGTCTCTCCTTCGGACTCCGTGTACGTGCTGGAAAAATAGGGACTGGCCTTTTGTTTCGTGCAATTCCGAGAATATTTCCAGAAGTAACTTTCTGAAACCAAAAACAGCAGAAAACAGGGAACTGGCACTGTGGCATCTTGTTAATAGGTTAGTCCCAGAAAATGCATAAAAGTGATACGAAGTGTATATAAAACATGTAGCAAATGGTATAATATAAGCATGGAACAGCAGAAATTATGGATACGTTGGAGACGTATCAAGCATCCCCAAGCTTAGTTCTACTCGTCCTCGAGTAGGTAAAACGATAACAACAAATAATTTCTGAGGAGACATGCTTTCACACAATCTTGATCAATATATTGCAAGGCTCATGTCATGAATGAAGTGACTCAAAGCAATGATCTATAGTTTGCTAACAAATAGATAAAGAGTAAACAATGAATCATATAAGCAAAAACTTTTCATGAATAGTACTTTCAAGACAAGCATCAAAAAGTTTTGCATAAGAGGTAACTCATAAAGCAATAGATTCAAAGTAAAAGGCATTGAAGCAACACAAAGGATGATTAAGTTTCAGCATTTGCTTTCAACTTGTAACATGTATATCTCATGGATAGTTGTCAACATAAAGCAATATAACAAGTGCAATAAGTAAATATGTAAGAATCAATGCACACAAAGTTGACACAAGTGTTTGCTTCTAAGATAGAAAGGAGTAGGTAAACTGACTCAACATAAAGTAAAAGATAGGCCCTTCGCAGAGGGAAGCAGGGATTAAATCATGTGCTAGAGCTTTTTAAGTTTTCGAAAGCATATAGAGAGCACAAAATAAGTATTTGAGAGGTGTTTGTTGTTGTCAACGAATGGTAGTGGGCACTCTAACCCCCTTGTCAACCAGACTTTCAAAGAGCGGCTCCCATGAAGGACGTTATTCTACCAGCAAGGTAGATCATCCCTCTTCTCTTTTGTTTACACATGTATTTTAGTTTCTTTATAGATGACACTCCTCCCAACCTTTTGCTTACACAAGCCATGGCTAACCGAATCCTCGGGTGCCTTCCAACATTCACATACCATGGAGGAGTGTCTATTGCAAAATTAAGTTGCTTACTGATAAATCAGGGCAAAACATGTGAAGAGAATTATTAATGAAAGTTGTAATTAATTGGGGCTGGGCACCCCGTTGCCAGCTCTTTTTGCAAATTATTGGATAAGCGGATGTATATGCCACTAGTCCATTGGTGAAAGTCTGTCAGAAGTAAATGACAAGATTGAAAGATAAAACACCACATACTTCCTCATGAGCTATAAAACATTGACACAAATAAGGAGTAATAAAGTTTTGAATAGTTTAAAGGTAGCACATGAAATATTTACTTGGAATGGCAGGAAATACCACATAGTAGGTAGGTATGGTGGACACAAATGGCATGGGTTTTGGCTCAAGTTTTGGATGCACGAGAAGCATTCCCTCTCAGTACAGAGTTTAGGCTAGCAAGGTTGTTTGAAGCAAACACAAGTATAAACCGGTACAGCAAGAATCACATAAAAACATATTGCAAGTATTATAAGACTCTACACTGTCTTCCTTGTTGCTCAAACATTTTACCAGAAAATATCTAGACCTTAGAGAGAACAAATATGCATCCCAAGTCTCAACAAGCTCTACGGTAGTTCTCCACTACTAGGCTTTAACTACATGATGCAAGAGCTTAAACATGATCTACTTGAGAGCTCAAAACAATTGCAAAGCATCAAATCAAAACAAGACAATGATCTACAAGAATGCATATGTCTTTTCCAATACCAACTACTACATGTAGCATTTTCTTTCTTCCAAACAAACACCAATAATTTATTAAACATAAACTCTCCAAATGATAATATAATGCAGCAAGAGAGTATTTATAAACAAGTGCTAACAGCTCGAAGAGATGCATGAAAAACAGGAGCTAAAAGCACTGCAGTAGCTAGTTAAGAATACTCAACAAATATAAGTGAAGAACATGAGTATTCACATGAAAAAGCGGAGCGTGTCTCTCTCCCACACAAGGATTGCTAGGATCCGAATTTATTCAAACAAAAAAAAAATAAAAACACACAGACGCTCCAAGTAAAGCGCATAAGATGTGAAAGAATTAAAATATAGTTTCACTAGAGATGACCTGATAAGTTTGTTGATGAAGAAGGGGATGCCTTGGGCATCCCCAAGCTTAGACGCTTGAGTCTCTCTGAATATGGTTGGGATGAACCACGGGGGCATCCCCAAGCTTAGGCTTTTCACTCTTCTTGATCACATAATATCACCCTTCTCGCTTGATCCTTGAAAACTTCCTTCACACCAAACTCAAGACAGTTCTCATTAGAGGGTTAGTGCATAATCAAAAATTCTCATATTCTGTAATGATACAATCAATCCCAAAGCTTCTGGACATTAGCTACAGCCACCAATGCTTTGTGGAGCAAAGAAATCCACACAAACACAGTAAAAGAGCGAATGCAAAACAAAAGGCAGAATCTGTCAAAAACAGAACAGTCTGGAATGACGAATTTTTTCGAGGCACTTAAGTTGCTCAGATGGATCTGGCCTAAAATAATGAAAGTTGCGTACATATCTCAGGAATATGCGTGATTTTTCTCAGAATTTTTTGAATTTTCTACAGGGAGATAAGCTCAAATCCGTGACAGCTAAAAATCTGTCACTGCGCAGAAATCCAAATCTTGCATCAACTTTCAATATAGAACTTTACTTGGCACAACATTGCGATAAAATAAAGATACAAAGGAGTTGCTACAGAAGTAACAAAATCCTTGACTCAAAGAAAACAAAAATAACAGCAAATAAAAACGATGGGTTGTCTCCCATAAGCGCTTTTCTTTAACGCCTTTCAGCTAGGCGCAGAAAGTGAAAATCAAGTGTTGTCAAGTGGAGGAGCATTGACATCAATACCAAGGGCCATACGCCTACCTCTCTTACCCTTAGACTTACTCTTTGGTTTGGGGAATACATGGCCGCACCTTGGTGTGGAGGTAAGATTCAGAGTGCCTTTTCCCACATCTATGGTTGCTCCCATTAATTTGAGCAGAGATCTTCCAAGTGTAATTTGTCCTGTCCCTGCACATTCAATAACAAGATAATCAGTGGACACCGTTCTCCCAAGAAAGGTTGTAAACACACCCTCAGCTATCCCCTCGGGAAATATAACAGAGTTATCAGTAAGAGTTATTCCTTCTCCTCCTTCAGCAAGTCCCCAAAGATTCAAAGTTTCATAAATGCTTTTAGGCATAAGGCAAAACTCAGACATAATATCACAACGAGCATAAAAGGTTTCACCACAAATAGCAACCTTTACCGTAGGGACCCACATCGAAGGTTCAAAATTTGTTGGAACATAGTCAAAATATTCCCGAATTTGATTATAGCCATCCTTTAAACAAGATATATGTGTCTCAAGAGTGTTTAATCTAGCATGGATGCTAACAAGGGCCGAATCAAATTTATTAGTTGAGCTAGAAGTTGCAATCAACTTTTTTATGGCATTAAAAGCTTGATCCCCATCACAGTGAAGGAAATCTCCTCCCACAATAGCATCTAAAGCATATCTATAACAAAGGGCTAGACCAAAGTAGAAGCTAGTGAGAAGCAAACTTAAAGTCATTTTAGGATCAGTTTTACCAAAGGAATCATTAATTCTAGACCAAGCTTCTTTAAAATTCTCCTCACTCCTTGTTTAAAAGTGAAGATCAATTCCTCAGGTGACATAGCAACAGGCATGGAACAAGACATGATGGTGACAAGAACAAAACAAAACTGAAATAAACAAGTAACTAATTTTTTTGTGTTTTTGATATAAAGAAAGCAAACAAAACAAAATAAAAATAAACTAGGCAAGACAAGTAACTAATTTTTTTGTGTTTTTGATATAGAGAAAGCAAACAAAACAAAATAAAAATAAACTAAGCAAGACAAATAACAAAGTAAAGAGATTGGGTGTGAGAGACTCCCCTTGCAGAAGCAATTCTGTTTTCCCCGGCAACGGCGCCAGAAAACGTTGTTGGTGGCTCTAGGTTAATAGTGCCAGAAACAATTGCTTGTACGTCACACGTCAGTTGGGAACCCCAAGAGGAAGGTATGATGAGTGCAGCAGTAAGTTTTCCCTCAGTATGAAACCAAGGTTTAATCGGACCAGTAGGAAAACGAGGTTTGCTTCGAAGGTGTTGGTGGAGGAGTGTAGTGCGGCGCAACACCAGGGATTCCGGTGCCAACGTGGAACCTGCACAGCACAATCAAACTACTTTGCCCCAACTTAACAGTGAGGTTGTCAATCTCACCGGCTTGCTGAAAACAAAGGGTTAAACGTATCGAATGGAAATGATATTTGTTTGCATAAAACAGTAGAGAACAATGATTGCAGTAGATTGTATTTCAGATGTAAAAGAATGGACCGGGGTCCACAGTTCACTAGTGGTGTCTCTCCAATAAGATAACTAACATGCTGGGTAAACAAATTACAGCTGGGCAATTGACAATTGATAAGTGCATATAACATGCATGTGTGAGTTGTGGTGTCTACTATGAGATTCATTTGGGCATTACGACAAAGTACATAGATGTAGCGGACCTGCACATAAAAATTGGCAAGATCCCTGTGTATAGTGCAAACCACTGGATCGATTCATTTGCACACACAGTCTAAGATGAATATCATGCAAATGCTTCAAATTTTATTACATCGCATGATCCAGACTTACAATTTTCATTACAAATTGCATAGCTCAAGGCTAGCATTTTACAAAGTTCAGCACAGCGGAATAAAAAGTAGCAGTGAGTCTCCATCATCTTCATGTGCCACAGGCGAAACATGTTGGTTGCAGACTCGAAATCCTTATACGAAACCTCACTCATCGTCTGAACATCCTGCAACAGGAAAAATGTTGCAACAAGGTGGGTCAGAACCATATAAAATGGAACTGGCAAGTGACACTCTGTGGACACTTAGTGGAATAACTGTAATAACCTATATGCATATTTGGCTGGTGGAGTTCAAAGGCTAATTTGCATAAAGCTAGTTTTATCTTATCACTTTGTAAAACATTTTGCATCTATTAAATTGGTAACACTGGTAAAACCCCAGTGAACCGTGACAACACATGGTAAAACCCCAGTGTGTCAAATGACTACCTCCGGTAAAACCCCGGGGAGTCCCTAATGTTGTTTACTAACAAGTTTTATTTTGAAGTTGGCATGTTGGGAACCTCCGTTGACGTCCTTGATCAGCTGCTCAGAATTGTCCGTAACCGGGGACACGGCTAAGTACTTAGTTTTTAACTCTCGAGAGGGTGTGCACTTTCACCATTTGACCCAATCAACCCAAACTATCCTCTACACTCATTTAGTGAGAAGGAAAAGGAGAAGATCGAGACGAGACTTTTCAGAAGTTGTGTTCCCATGATCACCAGGAGACCACCGCCCCACCTATCATCTCTACATCTGTCGATCTCCGGACCCAGGTTCACACCAACGTACTCCGTCAAGACAGAGCCCATATAACAAATGGTTGCACGGGAAGCAATCTAAAATACATAATTAAAACTATAACTAAAATAATGTTTTACATGTTTCTGTAAATAACAAGTTAGTGCACGACTAAAATACAAGTTTTTATTATACCACTGTATTCTACACGTTCATACGAATCCATAGACTACAAAAACATTGAAAACGGACTTACGGTTGATTTGATATGGAATTAACAAGTTTTAACAATTTTCTGGAAATTTAAAACGATTTAAATGAAACGGAGCGATCTGATTGGTCCGTACCGGCGGGCGGACGCGGACAGTCGCGGGCAGCGCGGACGCGGACGGTCGTGGACGGCGCGGACGGACGCGGGTGGTCGCGGTCGCGGACGGTCGCGGTCGCGGGGCTGCCGGAGATGGTGCAGACGGCGGCGCACGGCTCGGGCTTGTCGGGGACGGTGCTCCGGGCTCGGGAAAGGCCTCCCCTGGAAGCGGCGCGTCGCGGCGGAGGCGATGGGGTGACGGCGCGCTCGATCTCCTCCTGGCTCGGGAAAGGCCTCCCCTGGAAACGGCCGGAGACGATGCGAGCGCCACCGCGCTCCTGTGGAGGACGAGCTCGTCGAACGGCTGCGGGAAAAAATCAACCAAGGTGTCAGGGAGGTGCGCGTGGTACGGTGAGAGAGATGGAGGGGGTCTCGGGCTCGGGCACTTGCTCTCGTCGCCGGAATTGAAGAAAAGGCGGCGGCGGCAGAACGAACCCCGGCGAGCTTTTCCAGCGGCCTGGCGGCGTGATTTAGATAGGGAGGAGAGGGGAAATGGATAGGTGGGCGAGGGCTTCATATAGGAAGAAGCGGCAATGGAAACGGCTGAGTAAAACGCCGGCAATCAAGGAATTGATTTGGTAGTTTCTTGAACGCGTCACGGTCTTCGGCGATTAAATTCGCCAGACTGGGGCTTTTTTTGGAGAAGGATTTTGTGGGGGAATAATGGAGGAGGTCGTGGTCTTTAATTAGGGACAAACGGCGCGTGATTTAGTGGAGTAAAACATCGGGAATCAATTCGGAAAGAAAAACGGCCGAGTTGCTGTTCTTGCGCGTTTCACGTTCGGCAGCTTGAAGACGACGCTGACGTCAGCAAATTTTCTTTTTTCTTTTTCTTGTTTTCTTATTTATTTCATAACTTTTGTTTTAAAAGTCCAAATCAACTCAAATTCGTTTCTAAAAATTTGTAAAATCCATATCTTTTATTTAAAACATTCAATCACACTTTTCCAAACATTTCAAATTTGAAAATTTCAAAATATGTTTAAATGCAAATTTGACACTTTATGTCAATTTTGAAGATAGGGTTTTAATAAATTATTTTGAATTAAATAAAATCTAGAAACTTAGTATGGGTAATATCAGTTAAAATGATATACCAAATAAATTAATTTGGCACAAAAACATTTTTTTTAAATGAGTTTGATAAATCATTTAAATACAATTACTCATTTATATCATGGTTTTATAAATTCGAATTAAAATACCACAAATACATATTTTGAAAACAACCTATTTTAAACTCATGTTTCAGATAAACAAATCAAAACAATTTTAAAATAGAACTATGTTTTAAATAATTTAAAACACTTTATAGATATTGTTTTAGAGTTTAACAAACTTCTAATTTTAAATCATATAGTTTAATCATAACCATTTTAGAAATAGGCATACTTTAAATAAGTTAAGCATTTTGCAAATAAGATTTTTGGGTTTAAACAATTAGCCAAAGTTAAATATTCAACATCCACTAATTGGAATAAAACATTTTTATAAGATGAAGGTTTCTTTGAAATACCTTGAATAAAAGAAATTAAACTAAACTCAATTTTTGAAAATAAAGCTTATTTGGAAATAAACTATTAAACTTTTTCAAGAGACCAAAGGTCTTCTATATTTGGTTTCTATTAATATTTTAATGTTTTTATTTTAATAAAAACAAAATTTTTAATTTTTAGTGATTTTTAAACATTCCAAAATATTGGGATGTTACAATAGACCGCTATCCAGCATGCATCTATGCCTAAATAGTCCACTTTCCGGTTAACATCCGTACCCCTTCCAGTATTAAGTTGCAAGCAACAGACAATTGCATTAAGTAATGTGCGTAATGTAAACAATACATTCATCCTTGAATAAATCATTGCTGTTTTACCCCTAGTGGCAACAACACATCTACAACCTTAGAACTTGCTGTCACTATCCCAGGTTAAATAGAGGTTGAACCCAACTATCATGCATAAATACCCCCTCTTGGAGTTACAAGTATTCACGTGGCCAAGGCTTCAACAAGTAACGGAGAGCATGCAAGATCACAAATGACATAGACATGATAATATAATATTCAGCTCCACATAGGTATCAATATAAGTCAGATCCCAACAACACAACATGTAGCATTACAATAAGATGATCTTGATCATGATAGGCAGCTCACAAGATCTAAACATGATGGCACAAGTGGAGAAGACAACCATCTAGCTACTGCTATGGACCATGTCCAAGGATGAACTACTCACGCATCACTCCGGAGGCGGGCATGGCGATGTAGAGCCCTCCGGTGATGATTCCCCTCTCCGGCAGGGTGCCGGGAAGAGCTTCAGGAACCCCCCGAGTTAGGGTTGACGACGGCGGCGGCAGCGAATATGTTCTGGATGAATGGCTCGGTGTTTTAGGGTTTTCGCGTCTCGGGGAATAAATAGGCGAAGGGGCGATGTCGGCGGACCCCCGAGGGGCCCAAACCACACCCAGGCGCGGCTGTGGGCCCAGCCGCGCCTACAGGTGGTTTGGCCACCTCCTGGCACATCTTCGTCTCTCCGAGAATATTTCCAGAAGTAACTTTCTGAAACCAAAAACAGCAGAAAACAGGGAACTGGCACTGTGGCATCTTGTTAATAGGTTAGTCCAGAAAATGCATAAAAGTGATACGAAGTGTATATAAAACATGTAGCAAATGGCATAATATAAGCATGGAACAGCAGAAATTATGGATACGTTGGAGACGTATCACCAGCGTCTTCGACAACTCCGTCTCGCGCTTCGCCATTTCGGCGACTCTGGCCTCCACGAGGCTATTCCCCATGTAGCCCTCACGGGCCTTCGCAAGGGTGTCATCATGGCCTTTACATCCGCCTTTAGCTAGGCATTCTCCTGCTTGAGGAGAATTTTCTCGCGTTGCAGACGCTCTATGGTCGACTGTGCATAATTGTTAGGAATAAGCAACTTGTATTCCATGGGGGCCAAAGGCCACAATATATAGTACATGTACATGTGACAAATATGCAGGAAACCCCTCATACAACGGGGAAACTATACAGGTATACATGGACACATAATATAACTCTAACACCCCCCCTCAAACTCATGGTGGATCCACAACACTGAGTTTGGAGAGATAAAATCCATGATGCGCTCTAGTCTGGGTCTTCGTAAAGAAATCGCCAACTGCAACTCGGAAGGCACATACTGAAGAGCAATAACCTGATCCTGCACACTAGCGCGTACAAAAGAAGCATCAACACCAATATGCTTGGTAAGCTCGTGCTTCACCGGATCACGCGCAATACTGATAGCACCTGTACTGTCTGACAAGAGGGTAGTAGGTGTTGTAACAGGAACACCAAAATCCTCTAATAACCATCGTAACCAAGTCACCTCAGCCGTCAAAAGAGCCATAGCCCGCAACTCTGCCTCCGCACTCGAACGTGACACTGCAGTCTGTTTCTTCGTCGTCCAGGCAATGAGAGAACCACCAAGAAAAACACAGTAAGCAGAAAGTGAACGGCGATCCGAGGATCACTAGCCCACGTAGCATCCGAATAGGCCTGGAGCTGTAACGAGCTGGAACGGGGAAAGAAGAGACGGTGTGACATTGTGCCACGAAGATATCGTAGAACACGAAGAAGATGACTGTAGTGAACAGAAGTGGGAGCAGAAACAAACTGACTCAGAATATGGACAGGATAGGAGATATCCGGACGAGTGACTGCAAGATAGACAAGACTCCCAACAAGATGACGATAACGCGTGGGATCAGATAAGGGATCACCATCAGAAGCACGAAGGTGAACATTGAGCTCCATAGGAGTCTCAACAATACGCTCATCACTAAGAGCAGCACGAGCAAGAAGATCCTGGATATACTTTTCTTGAGAGATAAAGAAACTATCAGAGGTGGAAGAAACCTCAATCCCAAGAAAATAACGAAGAGGACCAAGATCAGACATAAGAAACTGCTCACTAAGACGTGCCTTGACAAAGGCAATATACTCGGGGTCGTCACCAGTGATGATCATATCATCAAAATATAGAAGAAGAAGAGTCCGACCACGAGCAGACAGGTGAACAAACAATGCTGGATCATGAGCACTAGGAGAAAGACCAGCGGCAGTCACCACAGAGGCGAAACGCTCAAACCAGGCACGGGGGGCTTGCTTAAGGCCATAGAGAGAACGGCGAAGACGACAAACCATGCCATCAGGAACAGAATACCCAGGTGGGGGCTGCATATAAGCCTCCTCACGCAACTCACCATTAAGAAAGACATTCTTAACATCAAGCTGAGACACAGACCAATGGCGAACAGATGCCACGGCAAGAAGAGTCCGAACAGTGGTCATGTGAGCCACCGGAGCAAAAGTCTCATCATAATCACGGCCATGCTCCTGCTGAAAGCCACGAGCAACCAGACGAGCTTTGTAACGCTCAAGAGTCCCATCAGAGCGGGTCTTAACCTTATAGACCCACTTACAGGTGATAGGACGAACACGAGGAGGAAGAGGAACGATCTCCCACGTACCAGTGCGCTCAAGCGCAGCAATCTCCTCAGCCATGGCAAGCTGCTAGTCAGGATGAACAACAGCCTCACGATACGTAGTCGGCTCTGGGACAGCCGAAACACTATAGGTAGCGGGATCAAAGAAATCAGGTGAAGGACAAGGCCGAGTACGAAGAGAATAAGTCGGCTGAGACGGTGCACCAGAAGTAGAGGGTGCATCAGATGACTCGGTCACAACACGTGAACGACGAGTATAATAGAAAGGAAAAGTAGGATGAGAAGGAGCAACAGGGGAAGGCGGAGGCGGAGAGGGTGAAGAAGACGGCGACGAAGGAGGAGAAGAAGGCGTCGATGAAGGAGGAGAAGAAGGCATCGGAGTAGACGGCACCGGATCAGGGGGAGGAGGAGGAATATGAGGGACATGGGAGGAGAATCAGGAAAAGTAAGAAAAGAGAGATCCTCCACAGGAGAGGTCGAGGAGGTCGAGCGTGGAAAGAAAGGACGAGACTCGTCAAACGTCACGTCCCGGGAAATACGCATCCGACGAGCCACGGGATCCCAACATCGATAGCCCTTATGCTCATCACTATATCCGAGAAAAACACACTCAACAGACTGAGCGGTTAGTTTGGTGCGTTCACGAGGAGCGAGGAGAACATAGCAAACACAACCAAACAGACGCAAAATGGAATAGTCAGGAGAGCGATCACATAGTCGCTCGAGAGGAATACCACCCTGAAGGGCGGCAGAAGGCTGAATGTTAATGAGATAGACCGAGGTAGAGACAGCCTCAGCCCAAAAATGTGGCGGGAGAGAAGAAGCGATCATCATCGCACGAGCAGTCTCTAGAAGATGACGATGCTTACGCTCAGCAACTCCATTCTGAGCATGTGCACCGGGACAAGAGAACTGAGCGAGAGTGCCCTGCTCAGCAAGAACACCACGCAAATGTTTGGAGATATACTCACCAGCAGAATCAGCACGGAACACACGAATAGGTGTAGAGAACTGAGTGTGAACCATGGCAGCAAAACGCTTATAGATAGAGAGAACCTCACTACGAGAGGACATAAAGTAAATCCAAGTGTATCGTGAGTAATCATCTATAAAAATAATATAGTAGCGATGACCCCCTTTCGAAGCGAAGGGAGCCGGACCCCAAACATCTGAATGAACGAGATCAAAAGGACGCTCGGACACAGAGTCACTATGAGGATATGGTAGCTGAATCTGCTTACCAAGCCTACAACCCAGACAATCCAAAGAAGCATTTCCGGAGACAGACCCCAGAACACCACGATGAACTAGAGACGAGAGACGAGAACCACATAAATGGCCAAGACGATGATGCCACTGCTGAAAAGAGCTGGAGGCTGCGGCAACCTGGGTGGAGGGACTGGCAGCGGTGGCAGCGGAAGGAAGACAAAGCCAGTCAAGCTCCCATAGACCATCATGGCGTCGGGGGCCAGCACCAAGCAAAGCGCCCGTACAACGATCCTGAACAGAACAGGAATCAAAGTCTAGAGTGACCCTACAACGAGAATCGACAATCTGACTACCAGAGAAAAGTTGCATGGTGAGTCGAGGAATATGAGCGACAGAAGGAACATGAAACGCGGGACTGCTAAGAGTGCCTCGACTAGCAACGGGGATGGGAGTACCATCGGCAGTACGAACAGAGACAGGAGACTCGACAGGTCGAATAGAACTCAAGGCGGAAGAATCGTAAGTCATATGAAAAGATGCTCCAGTATCAAGAATCCAAGGGGATGTACCTGAATGAGAAGAAGGTGGTCTCTCGGTGCCAGAAAAGTCAGTCGCAGAACCAGCAGAACCTGTCGGTGAAGAGTCCCAAGTAGCAAGCAGGCATCGGAGTTGCGCGATCTCACGCGCAGTGAAAGACGCCACTGAAGAGGTCGAGGTAGATGTGTCAGCCAAGGAGGACCAATCATCCGAATACGTGGTAGCCACATGGGGACTCGAAGGAGAGCGGTCACAAGTGCGTGCACACGCCACGCGAGGAGTCGAAGAAAAGCAGCCAGAACCATGTGCAGAAGCCGCGAGAGTCGACGTAGAGCAGCGAGTCGACATAGATGAAGTCGACATAGAGCGGCCACAACAGCGGGCAGAAGCCCCGATAGTCGGCGTAGAGCGGCGAGTTGACATAGACGAAGTCGACGTAGAGCGGCCATAACTGCAGGCAGAAGCCGTGAGAGTCGACGTAGAGCGGCATGCAGACGTCATCGAGGGAGATGACGAAATAGGCGACAAGTACCGCGGAGGAGCACCAAGCAGTGACGGAAGCTCGGGACAGCGATCACCAGAAGATACCGACATTTTTTTTTAATCTTTTTTTTTAATCTTTTTTTTTTGAGAAATAGCTCGGTCAACCCAGATCAGATCAGATCGATCAAGGACTGCTCGTCAAGGACGCTCGAACCTGGACCTGACGGATCACTGGAGCTGGCCGATCGTTGGAGCTGAGCAAGACGGAGACAAGTGCACAGCCCGCACAGGCAGCTTGCTTGGACGGCTGGTTGACGGGCGGCCACGGGCGGAAGACCACGGAGGACGGCGGCGGGCAGCGGACGCGTGGCCGGAGAGCGGCCAGAGGACGGCAGCGGTGGGCGGCCGGAGAGCGGCCAGAGGACGGCGACGGTGGGCGGCCGGAGAAGTGGCAGACGCGCGGCTAGAGGACGGCGGCGGCGGGCGGCCGGAAGAGTTCCACGCGAGCTATACGTCGGGCAGCCGAAAGCTCTCGTGAGCTGTAGTGGCCGGGAATCGCGGCCAGGACGGGGTCGACCGGAGACGGACGAGGCCGGGACGGGCCGGCCGGGGACGAGGAAGATTTTCAGACGGGATAGAAGGAGAAGGAAGGAGCGACAGCGGTCGGACACGAGCACGACGGCGGCGCGACGAGAGGATCACAGCACGAGTTGCGCGTGCAAAAAAAAAAGACCTAGGTCTGATACCATGTTAGGAATAAGCAACTTGTATTCCATGGGGGCCAAAGGCCACAATATATAGTACATGTACAGGTGACAAATATGCAGGAAACCCCTCATACAACGGGGAAACTATACATGGACACATAATATAACTCTAACAATAATTAGCCTCGCGCTGCAACGATAAAAGAGAACGTCAGTACTCATTCACCCTCGAGAGTCGACTCGACACTCGGGGACCGCTCCCGCCAAAAGACTAAAAAAGAGCCTCGAGTCCCCACTACATGCCAACTCGAGCCTCGGGGACTGGAGACTATGCATATCAATGGCAAGTTTGGCGGAATCAGTACCTTCATTGACTTTCCAAGCTCCTCATGCAGAAAAGCCGAGTTGAACATGGGTAAAGGATAGAGCGATGCGCTCGGACCGCTCGCTCCGACGACGACCTCTGTGTCCAAGACCTCTGGGACCTGAGGCGACTGCATCATTGAAGATGGTGTCGCGTCGGCCTTCCCCTTGGTCGCCTCGGCAACCTCCTTCTCCTTGACTTCCTTGGTGGCTGTCTCCTTCTCAGCTTGAGCGGCGCTGGCCTTGGCATCATCGACGACCTTGTCCTTCTCGACTTGAGTGGCTGCATCTTCGCCGATCTTGGTGACCTGCGCCCCGACGTCGTCGACGTCCTTCGCCACATCCTCGCCACTCGCCTCGCCACCCGCTTTAGCCGAGTCAGGTTTTTGCTTCTTGGCGTTAGTGCATGTCGCCTCGGATGTCGACTCGCCCTTCCGCTTCTTCGGCGGGTCTCCCTTAGAGGCCTTCGAAGGGCTGACGTGGCTCTCCGGTATCTTCACCGTCACCACACGCTTCGCCTTCTTCGGAGGGCCCCTACAAGATTCGACAAGTTACAAAGTGCACTATGTAAAATAGACTGAAATAAAAGAGAGAAGAGGCAGTTTCTTACTTGGCCTTCGGGATCTTTTTCAGTCCCATCTTGGTGCTTGGCGGTGACTGTAGCTCCAGATCCATGCTGCGCATCAAGCCGCTCTCTAGCAGAGTGGCCTACCGTGTCTTTGTCACCATCTCCTCTTTCACCTTCACTTGGGAGGGGCTCTACTGCCGCTTCAAGCTCTTCTCCTCGATGATCTCCAGCTCACTGTCGAGCTCATCCCCTGACGTGCTCCGACTCGCCTCCGCCTCCGCCTCCTTCTGCTTCATGGAGCGAGTTTTCTGAGCTGTAGAGGGTGGCTCGATTTCCGAGTCGGGAGTCCTTTCCTCGGCTTCTTCATCAGAGGCGATTTCCTCCTCCTTCTCGCCTTGCAACTCCCCCGGCATCTCGTCATCGAGTGGAGGCAGCCAGTGCTACACGATCTGGAATGTCTGCGAAAACAGTCTAATTGTCAGACTCGACTCGCCAAACAAAAGAAGTTGCGAATGGAAAAAAGCAAAGTCACTTACCGTTGGGGCGGGGGTTTCATCAGGCCTGAAGGGCCTCAGGCCCTCTGAGAAACCTGGTGAAAGTCGCCGTTGTGATTCTCTTCAGGGCGTTGGTGTACGCGGGCACCTCCCACAACGTGGCAGTCGTCCTTGTCGGGTCGTTCTGACCCGTGTACTCGTACATCAGATGCCATGCGAGTCCGAGCTAGTAGTTATAGAGGTTGATCGATTTCAACCCCTCGGCCTTTAACTCTGCCATGCGAGTGCGCATCTCTCGCACAATCGCCGCCTGGTCGTCAGGCCGCTTTCTCACCTGCATGTTCCGTGGCTCGCTCCACTCCGCCGGCTGCTCCGGCATCGCCAACTCGCCTTCGGGGGTGGTCTCCTTGGTGTAGAACCAAAACTCCCTCCAGGTGCTGCTCGCCTTCTTCGGGAGCATCGGCTCGAGGGGCTCCACCACCTTGATCAGCTGTAAAGTCACTCCGCCGCATGCCACCATCAGGCCGCCCTCTTCCTTGCGGCCGACTCGGCCGTGGAAAAGAGACAGCCACAACGGAAAATATGGCGGGCACCCAAGGTAGCACTCGCAGAACGTGACGAAGATCATGATCTGTTGGAGGCTGTGAGGCCCTAGATCGGAAAGCTTTATCCGTAGAACGCCAGAAGGTACCAGAGGAAGAGTGACGAGGGGAGCGCCAGCCCTCGCTCCAAGTACGCCACGAAAGAAACGAACTCGCCCGCCCGAGGATTGGGCTCCGTCTCGCCCGCCGGCGGGATCCAGTAATTCTTCTTGGCGAGGATCCCCATCGTGATGAACGGTACCAAGACTTTTGCCATGCACCTGGACTCCACCCACGTGCCCTTCGCCGCCATTTTGTTGCCGGAGTGGCGCAAAACGCGGAGGCCTGGATGTGGGTGTGCGGAGGATCGAGAAAGTGGAGAAGATGGAGTGAGAGCGATGGGGTGTGGAATGGAGTCCCCCGTGCGCCTTCACTCCATTTTATAGCGCACCTTCCTAACGGTGCGAAATCCACCCGTTAGTACTAAACACTCGGCGGAATCGCCGAGGCGCTGTAAACACGCAGGTTACCATTATCCTCAAACGGCTAGTTTGACCGCGTCTGCCGGTCAAACGACGACTCCGTTCGATGCCGAGTCGCCTTGCACTCCGACTCGCCTACAACGACGACTCGCCGGTTAACTGACAGATATCTTCATGCATGATTTGCTCTGTTTTAGAGTTCGCCACCGATTCGACTGAAGCCTCCCGCCTGGACTCGCCTACTCCGACTGCCCGCCTGAAGCCTTCGCCGAATCCCTGACGCACTCGGGGACTACTGATGGGGATAAGCCCACCGGGGTATGCCCATAGGGTCGACTCGCCCCAAGAGACTCGCAAGAAGTCCACGGCGAGTGGGCCTGAAGGCGCACGGCGACTGGATCAGAAGGTCTAGAAGCGTAGCTACGCCCAGTCGACTAGGTCCAGCTCCGAATCTCTAACTGATTCAGTGCCTATCTTTGTAAACCCTAGTGAGGTAGCCATATATAAACCTCGCTAGGGAGCTCTCCGGAGTCTCTCACGCTATTCACCCCCATAGACGCGACTCTACGCCCAGCGCTTAAGCTCGCCGCCCTCGACTCACCCTAATCGACTCGGAGGACACCACATTGTAATCTTCAAAGCAATAGAAACTAGCAGGACGTAAGCCTATTACTCTCCGGAGGGGCCGAACCTGGGTAAAATCCCTGTGTCTTGCAATCTCGTTCCGCGGATGGTTGGCACCTCCTTCCCCAATCGACTCGATCGCTACCCCCGGTAACATCTGCCGTGGCCACTCCCACGACAGGTTCGTTGGCTGCAGCGAGGCAGGTCTCCGTGATCTCGAGAGCCTCGGCGTCCACAACCATCACATAGTCGTCGTAGCGTGGGTTCGGCTGCATGATACCATCGCACGCGTGGTCATCAGATGCAGCTGGCGTGGCAGCGGTGTGGTGCCATCGCTCTCTAGCATCGTTGGCGGGCGTCGTTGCCGGGAGTCTTTGCCGGGAGTCGTTGGCAGGCGTTGCTGGGAGTCTTCCGCCCGTGGCAGGAGTTGGCGTCGTCACTCCCGGAAATGACGCGATTCCTGGGGACGACATGGCCGCAGAGCCCGGGAATGACATGGCCACTTCAGACATTGTCGTGGCGATGCCCGGGAACATCGTGGCGATGCCCGGGACAGGGTAGGAGTGGAACTCCACATGGAACGGCGTGGCGTCCAGCGTGCCGCCCGTCCTCTCTGAGTCCCAACGTGCACTTTCGTCAAAAATCACGTCATGTGTGACGTGCACGCAATTGCCGGTGGGGTCATAGACGCGGTATGCCGCCGTGCCGGGCTCGTAGCCGAAGAGAACCATCGGCGTGCTCCGATCATCCAGCTTCGCTAGGTGTGGCTTCATAACCTTCACGTGCACCACAGAACCAAACACACGAAGATAACTGACATCTGGCTTGTAACCGTGCCATACCTCGAACGGAGTCTTGCCGTCGACGCTATTTGCACCACGCGAACGAGGCTCTGATACCACTTGTCGGAGTTGCAGCTCAACACACGATCAACCGCACACGATTGGACTCGATGGATTTGTGCTGCGTAAAACGTTGCAGCTTTTCTCGTTTACTTCCTCTTATTTGTAGATAGTTATGTCGTGGTGGATTCACGGCAGATCCCATGGGTAGGGTTAAGTTGGGGCCGATGGACACTGGAGGAATCCGGGGAGGGAGAGCGCGCTAACGAGCACACTCGGAAGCACACAAGCACGTACCCAGGTTCGGGGCTCACCTTTTTTTTCAAAAAGGGCACACCCGGCCTCTGCAGCAAAATGATGCATATGGCCTCTTTTATTACTTTATTAAAGTTTACAAATCTTATTATAACTCAAGGATCACTAAGGGTGGACACATGAATCAGCCACCTAAAAAGAAGTACTAGCACATAGCGATTTTGCTTCAGCATTTCAGCCGCCTATCAAAAGACCAACCGAATCGGTTGTATAATGCCTGTGCGACCATCTCCAAACGGGTGGACCCAGAAACCATGAACTGGCGCTGCTCCGCCGGCAAGAGAAAGGACCACCACTAGTATAGAACGACACATCGGATACCCCTCTATGGAAACGGCAGGCGTTAGGCGACGGAGAATCGCGCTTTCCGCGCGGCCAGTGCGTACAAACCTGACCTGGGCCGTGGCTGGCCCGTCAACATAGGTAACGGAGAAAGTATTAACTCCGTTACCCATAGTATTGGCAACGGTCTTAATTATGGCTCCGTTTCCGATATGTGCCTCTATAGCAACGGAGACTTTTGGGTGTCCGTTTCCAATGTGGACACGTTCCATCTTCTTGGAATTCGAAGCGAGGCGGAGTAACTGCTATGGCGTAGTGGCGTAGTGGCGCCGCCGCACCGTCCATCTCAGTACGCCACTTCGCCGCAACCATGGATACTCCTAGCAACTCCTCGGGCGTTCGCCGCAGCAGTTTCCCGCTTTCGCTGAATTGGAACCGCGTCGTCGTGCCGGAGGCCGTCGTGCAGAGGCACTGGCAATATAGGAGGCCAGTGCCCTGGTCAAATGTTAGCCTCCCCGCTGGCTGGCGCGTCAACGACAGGAGGGTGCCTATGCCGCCGGAAGAGGACGCGGGATCCTCGGGCGCCCGCGACCGCAGCCGCTCGCCGCGGCGGAGAGACGCTCGTCCGCGGTCGCCTGGATGGAACCGCTTCATCGTCGGGCAGGCCGTCGTGGAGCGGCACTGGCAATATAGGAGGCCAGTGCCATGGTCAAAGGTTCGGCTACCCGGTGGCTGGCACCTCAACCGTGCGTCGATGCCTATGCCGCCGGAAAGAGTTGAGCTGCTTCAGAGCCGCCGGCTCCTCCTCCCGCCGGAGCTGCGCGACGATCCTGCCTACGACGACGACGAGATGTGGGAGGGGCGCACGGGCGGCGATGACATCGTCGGCGAGGAGCCGCGCGACGACACGGACGACTACGCGGCTCTCCTCGCATACGAGCAGGAGAAGGCGGAGGCCGAGGAGTAGTTATAGTTATTTATTTTTATGTTCTTCAACTTCAATACTAGTAGAGATCAGTATAAGCCCAGTGTGTCAGTGAAAAAATCAAAGGAAACGGTTGTTTATACCCTCCGTTTCCGATGTTCTACTTTGCTATAAATGCGCCCTTCACACAGCCCTAAACTCTATCGCTCACTCTCAGCCTCACTCTCAAAGTGTGGCGGCGCCTCCACGCAGCACCAGATCTTAGCTCCACCGTGGTGGCGCGCATCTCCCTCCCTCCGACCGTGGCGGCGCGCATCTCCCTCCCTCCGACCGTGGCGGCGCGCATCTTCCTCTCCTCCGACCGTGGCGGCGCGCATCTCCCTCCCTCCGACCGTGGCGGCGCGCATCTTCTTCTCCTCCGACCGTGTCGGCGCGCATCTTTCTCTCCTCCGACCGTGGCAGCGCGTACCCGTTCTTTGCTCCACCCGGGCAGATTTCGTCGCCTGATCTGTAGCTGGAGGGCGCATGGCGTGTCGATCCGAGGACGACGAGGACGACTACGTACTCCTGCCGCCAGATCCAAAGGTAATACATCTATTTGTGACCGGCCGTCGTGCCGATGAACTAGGGTTGTTGTCATTGTTCTGCTTAGGTTTTCTTCCATAGGACACTCATGAACAGAACTAGAACTAGGGTTGTAATACATCCGAGGACGACCACTGGCGGATCCACCTTGAGCCAGCCGGGTGCACAGGACACCGGGAGAAGGAATTTTTCTTTGTAAATTAGCAATTTTTCATCACATATTCACCCCTAATTTTTTTTAAATGTATTGTGGTAACATGTGTGCATCCTGGTTCAATATGTTCTAGCTCCGCCACTGAGGACGACTACGTAGTGTCGCTCGAAAAGAACATAACTTGCACAAATCGGTAGTGTATGAAACTCATGGCTGACTTATCTCCTTTGCAAAACAGATGTACATTTCGGTGACACTGTATAAAAAGCCGGGTCCTTAGCCAAGGTGCGCTTGTCGTCCGGCATAATTGTTGGTACACAACAACTATGCAATGGATTTGTAAATTTGTTATTCTGTCTTATGCATCCTTTTGTGTTGTATGTCATTTATGCTAGATGTATAGTGAGCTAACATGGAGTCATATATTCTCTCTTTGCATTTCAGTGACCACTTTACAAAAGAGGCACCTTCAGTACATCAGCACTCGCTTATTGCACTATGTGCAGAGCCTGGTGCTGATCCGTTTAGCTCATTTAAATGAGCTAAATACAAGGTCTGGGGCAAAGCGGCGAGTTGATTATATTTTGGCGACACCGTCCAAGAAGAAGATTGAATTCATGAACTCTAACAGCAAGTCATAAAGATAAATTAAGTTGGAAATGACAAGGATAAGTTTAGAGAGGCATGACATAGATAGATTTAGCTAGACATGTCAATGATAGATTTAGAGAGGCATGACAATGAAGATAAGTAATTGGTTGTCTTGTGATGCAATGTATCGGTGACATTTGTTATACCTTATGAATGAATGAATTTGTTAGCCTTTTTGTGCTTCTGCTGTGAAATTTTAAATGTCCAGTGCCAAATCTATTCCTGCTCTAGTCTTATGAAGAAACCTCAATGCAAACGAGCAGAAACAGAATCTCCGTTACTGATGTTCCGACACATCAGAAACGGAGGTTGTGCACAACCGTTGCCAAACCGACGCCTCATCAGCGACGGTTTTTCGCCTCCGTTACCGATGAGGGCCTTCACATCAGTAACGGGGTCGGGGACACGGACCCTTTTTCCGTTTCCGATGGGGTTTTTGGCCCGTTTCCGATGTGTCGTTCTGTACTAGTGCACGTACGGATCCAGTGGGATGCCAAAGGGATAACCTGCAGAAAAGATGGGAAACTTGTTTTGTTAAAGATAAAATTGTTCCTAACATGCCATAAGGCCCAAAGTAAAGCACACACACCCACTCGGATATGAGCTTTATCTCTCTTATTAACTCCATTCAACCAATTCCCAAAAAGATTTGATGTGTTTTTAGGTGGAGTTAAATTAAAAGCAAGGTGAACAATTCTCCAAATCACTTTGGCAAAAGGGCAATCAAAAAACAGGTGTTGTATTGTCTCCTCATGATCACAAAAGCAACACTTTTTGCAGCCCTGCCAATTTCTTTTTGCAAGGTTATCTTTTGTGAGAATCACATTTCGATGAAGGAACCACATAAAAATCCTAATTTTAAGTGGAACTTTAAATTTCCAAATATATTTGCGTAGAAACCTGGTATGACCGTTTAGCATATCAAGATACATAGATCTAACTGAAAACTGTCCTGATGTAGTTAAACCCCATATAAAGATGTCTTGATGCTCGGTTAACTGAACTTGCATCAACCGCTGTACAAGATGGTCCCAACGAGTCCAATAATTCCCGGTCAACATTCTCCTAAAACCTATGTTTAGAGGAGTAGTTGACATAACATTCTCAACCGAAACTTCTTTTCGATGAGTGATGTTGTATAAAGATGGTTATTGCTCAGCTAGTGGTTTATCCCCTAACCAAGTGTCTTCCCAAAATCTAGTCTTTGACCCGTTGCCCACTTGGAAAGAGCCACGCTTAAAAAAATCGTCTTTAACTCTCATAAGACCTCTCCAGAAAGGTGAATCGGTTGGTTTTGCTGAAACCCGAGAAAGAGTTTTAGAATGGAGGTATTTATTTTGTAGCAACTCCTGCCACACTCCCTCTTCATTGAGAAGTTTAAAAAGCCATTTGCTAAGTAAACATCTATTTTTTATTTCTAAAACTTCTACTCCCAACCCACCCTGATCTTTTGGTCTACAAATAATGTTCCACTTGGTAAGCCTGTATTTCTTTTTATGTCCATCACTTTGCCAAAAGAATCTTGATCTAAAAAAATCTAATCTATTTCTTACCCCTTTAGGTATTTCTAGAAAGGATAGCATAAACATGGGCAAACTGGTGAGGACAGAATTTATCAAAACCAAGCGGTCCCCATAGGAAAGCAATTTACCTATCCAACTACTTAATTTTCTCTCAAAACGGTCTTCAACAGGTTTTCACTCGCCATTCTTGAGTTTTCTGGAATGAATAGGAATTCCGAAGTATCTAAACGGTAATGAACCTATTTCACACCCGAATAGAATTATGTATTCTTCCTCAAAATCTTTGGCCTTACCAAAGCAAAAAAATTCACTCTTATGAAAATTAATATTCAGCCCCAATAATTGTTCAAAAATACATAGAATAAGTTTCATATTGAGAGCCTTTTCCAAGTCATGCTCCTTTGCACGAGCAATCAAAATGGCAAGCATATCCGCAATAAGATTAAAAAGAATTGGGGACAAAGGATCCCCTGACGCAGACCCTTTTTTGTTTGAAAGTAATGACCTATGTCATCATTTACTCGAATACCCACACTCCCTTTCTGAATAAAATTCTTTATCCATTCACACCATTTAGGGTCAAAACCTTTCATTCGAAGTACTTGTTGCAGAAAAGACCATTTTACTTTATCGTAAGCTTTCTCAAAGTCAATTTTGAAAAGAACGCCATTCATTTTCTTCCTATGAAGTTCATGTATGGTTTCATGTAGAATCACAACCCCTTCCAGAATATGTCTACCAGGCATGAAGGCAGTTTAAGTTGGTCTAACCACTGTCTCAGCAATTTTTGAAATTCTATTCGTCCCCACCTTAGTGAAGATTTTAAAACTAACATTCGGCAAGCATATAGGGCGGTATTGCTGAATTTGGGTAGCATTCTCTTTCTTAGGCAGCAAGATAATTGTTCCGAAGTTAAGATGGAAGAGTGGAAGTTCTCCCTTTTGAAAACTAACAAACAATTCCATCAAGTCAACTTTTATAATATTCCAAAATCTTTGGTAAAACTCAGCTGGAACCTGTCTAGTCCCGGAGCTTTTTTCTTTTCCATTTGCATAATAGCATCATGTACTTCCTTTTCAGTGAAATCTGCTACTAGAATGGCATTTTCCGCATCTGAAAACTGTTTAATATCGTGAGTAATAGACTCATTCATACTCACATTACTTGGTTCAGGGGCTCCAAAAAGGTTTAGTAATATTCTGAAATGTATATCTTTAAATTATCTTGACCAACAATAGTACCTTCATCTTGCTCAAGCTGGTATATTTTTTTCCGCCTATGTTTGCCGTTTGCAATTAGATGAAAATATTTGGTATTGTTCCCTCCCTCTTGGATGAACTTTACCTTTGCCCGCTGAGCCCATTTGGATTCTTCATCACGCATTAAGGTTGCCAATTTAATATTTGCGTCATTCATTTCTTTTCTTTCAAAATGAGAGAGTGGAATAGACTCAGCTTTGCGGTCTAAGAAATCTATGATAGCAAGAAGACGTTTTTTTTTCTTTTTTATAAGCTCCACTAATATTGCGAGCCCACCCCCTAAGAAATTGGCGCAGGTGGCGGATCTTATTCTACCACCTCTCCATCGGGTTATTGCCAGAAGCGATAGAAGCCCACTCTCGAGCTATCATCTCGTAAAAACCAGGAATTTTCAGCCAAGATAATTCAAAAGAAAAATTTGTTTTGTTTCCCAAAAAAGCTTTGATCTCCAGAATCTAACAATAAAGGTGTGTGATCCGAGCCCGAACGAGTTAGGGCCCTAACCGACGCCAACGGGAATTTCTGTTCCCATTAGACACTCATATTCTATCCAACTTCTCATAAGTCGGCGTATCTCTGCGATTAGCCCACGTGAATTGCCTTCCTTAGAGAACTAATTCTCTCAAATCCAGGCTTTCAATGATAGCATTAAAGACGAAAGGCCAACGAGCATTAAAATTATCATTATTTTTTCCTCTTGCCTCCTTATTATATTAAAATCGCCACCAACTAGGATAGGTAGAGGCTCATCCTCTGAGCCTTGTTGCCCATTTTCGCCGAGATCCGTAGAAAGAGATAGAGCTTTTTCAACCATGACATTTTCTTGTCTACTTTGTTCTACAGATTTTTGCTCTTCAATTTTCTTAAGCATGATCAAAGTACGAACATTATCATTTTCTTTGATATAATTAATTGTCTCCCCAACTCTATTAGGTGAACAGCCCATCGTTACTCCTAGAACATCTACTCTAGCAACGACAACCTCATTCGAAATAGAACTTAACGAAAATTTCGAATGAGATGGAGTACCTGAGAATGCCAAATTCTTAGACATGGCAATCTGCTGGGCGCGTTCCATCTGTGTAGCATCCGCATTTGGCTGGGCCCTAATGCGGTCACTCAAGCGCTGGAAAGAAGATGGCGCCTTAATTCCGCCGAAGGCCTCCACCTCCGCTTGTGAATACCGGCCACCAAGGAAAACACCAGTGCCCTCCTTGCATCCTCCAGAAGATAAATGTGCAACAGAATCCATATCTGCAGAAACAAACGAGCCCCCTCTTGGAGCTGTTGGCGTGGTGACCAGCTTCTTAGACGAAGAAACGAAGCTTACTAATGGAGACGTAGTAGCAGTCTCATCTGTAACCAGGGGGTCAGCCGCAGCAGCAAAAGAATTGAGCAGATCAACAGCGACAGTGAGCTTGTTCTGTGCCGCAGCTTCAGGTGCGGTAGGGGCATGTCCCGCAGCAGCAGGTGCGGCATGGACGTGTGCCACAACGGCAGGCACGGTAGGAACCAGAGGGACAGGCGCGGCAGGTGCTGAGCTGAAAACGCAGGCGCAGCAGTAGCAGCAGTATCCAGCGTGGCAGGGGAAACAGCTGCGGCAGGAGAACCATGGTGTAGAAATGGTGGTGCCGACTTTACTAGAGGCGACGGAAGCGACTCTTCGTCCTCCTCAACACGGTCACCCCAGCGACGAGACAAGGACCTCGTCTTAACCTCCGAAACACTCGAAATCAGAGGAGCATCATCATTACCGTATGTACCAAATTGGATCATAACCGCATTTTTAACCGGAACTTGCTAGTTTTTTTAGGAGCTTTCGGTGCTTCCACCGAAGTATTTTCCTTAGGATTTTCCTGCTGCTCATTGTGACCATCATCATCACGATTGCCATCCTCATTACTTTTATCATGGTTGTCAGCATCATGCATTTCAGCATCAGTAGTAAAACCTTGGCCTTCTTCAACATGGAAAAGAACTCCATGACCCTCACCCTCATACATATGTTGTCAAGATCCGAGGCAGACCATTCTTCAAACTTTAAAAGCATGTCGGTGTCCTCAATAGGGATGTCTGGCATTTTTTTCTGGCGCATCAAAGAGGCTTTTGAACGGAAGACAGCTCTAAAAACATTGTCCCCAACCGATCTTACATCCCATTGGTGTTCAACAGGAACAATCCACTCCAGCTCCTTAATGATCTCCTTGGCAGTCATAGAGCCATTAATAACAGTAATCCTTGCAACTTTTCCGCTGTCATGCTTAAAATGAATGTCCGGAGCCGACGGAACCTCATAGAAAAGCAGCTCGGTACGGCAATACCCATAGACAGCCACTGATGGCTTGGGCATCGCATGAAGATGACAGTCCTTAGATGCATGTGTAGCCTTCTCACAATAGATACATAAGATTGCAGAACAGTCCATTGCCATATGTCCTGTTTCCCCACATCTGAAACACAAGGTCTTGTCCCCCTTCTTCATTCCCTAAGAAGAATCACCAACTCCTGAAGCAGAAGTAGTCTTTGTCACTCCATCAACGAGTTTCTGCCTTGGCTGAGCCGTTGGAGGAATGACAACCTCCGTGTTCGCCGAAGTGTTAGAGACCTCGGCCTGAGCAGGAGGCTTAGTAATAGGAGCTCTGTATCCACCACGGCCTCCTCCACGGTAACCAGAACCAACATTGCGATTCCCATTGTATTGCTGCCGAAAAGGTTTCCTAAACCTTGGATTATTCCTGTTGTAATTCTGACCAGAAACTTGACCGCCATCATAGTACCCCTGGTCAAAATTTCCATTGAATCCATTATCATACCCAAACTGATTGTTATTATTCACGTACCCTTGATTATTGTACTGATCATAGTTGTTGCTGAAGCCTTGATTCGAACCAGAGCCAAAATCAAACCTCGCGTTGTTGTTGTTGCGGAAATTGTTGTTGCTGTTGCGTGGAATGTTCGGCGGCAAACCCTGACCACCCTGGCCATCAAAACCGCCTGCGCCTCTCTCAGCAAAATCCTCACGCCCATAACCAGAGCCATTAGGACGTGGGTTCTGCAGCCTTCGAGGAGGAGGCTGGAAACCACCGCCTCCACCTCCTCTCGGTTGAAACCTGTTGTCTCTCCCCTCCATCGCCCTGTGAACCTCGCAGCCGCCTCCTCTTGACGGCGACAACGAGGGCAGGAGGTAGGATTTTCGTGATCGAGCTATCGGTAGCCCTAGATGAATACGCTGCCCACGAACGATCGGAAAATCACGATTGACCTGGCCCTCATGGCCCTTTCTTTGACCCGTAAGCCTTTGGGCCTCATGCCCAGTTGGCCCACATGCAATCACCGATGACTCGGAATTTTGAAAACGATGCGATCTATGTCGATCCGCCAGATGCGGGGGCGATCGCCGGCGGCGAGTAAAGGTCGACGATAGCCTTGCCGGAGCCTGAGCTCTCTTGCTAGCCACGACCTTGTTTTTCCTCCTCTGGACCTTGATCCATTCAGCAGCGTTGAAGCTGTCCAGAAAGAAAGTCGACGGAGTGAGAACCGGAGTCTTGAAAGATCTTTTCTCCGGCGATCGACGAGGCACAAGAGACGAATTATTTACCTCCGGCGATGATGAAAGCAACTCCAGCGCGGCAAGCTTCTGATTTCTCCTCCTCTCCAGACGCTTGAGTCCTCTTGAAGAAGGAAGATTGATCTCCTCCGACGATGCCCACCACCGACGCGGCGACCTCTCCAAGCAGGGAGAGCCAGCAGAACCCCGGTCGTCATCCTCACCCTCCGGCGAGGAGATCGCCCAGAATTTACCGCCGGAGAAGCGTCGACGGCATCACCCGTGGAGTCGCCACGCCCGTCGCCTCTAACGGTCATCAGTTAGCAAGTGACATGATATCTGTATTTAACTTTCAACCCGTTCGGGGCTCACCTAGCGTGATAATACCCCTACTCCTGCATCTAGATGTATATCAATGGAGATATCTCAGTTACAATGATGGATTGGCCTTCTCTGTGAGAGCTAAAGAGCTAGAGGAAGAAGGAGCTCGTGAGGGAGCACTACAGGACGCGCCCTCTGTGCCGACGGTGATGTACCGTCGGCACAGATACCTTCCCCGTCGGCACAGGGCTGTGCCGACGGCGTCGGCACAGGGTCGTCGGCGTAGGTGCCCGTAGGCATAGGCTATCTGCCGTCGGCACAGCACTTTCCCGTCGGCACAGGCGATGCCTACGGTGAAAAAATGCCCGTCGGCACAAATTTCGTCGGCGTAGGTACGGTGGGCCCCACCGTGGGCGAGCTCGCCTGCACATTCCCGTCGGCACAGGGCACACGTGGCGGCGCCTGGACAGTCCAGGCGGGGGCTGTGCCGACGGTATTCCCGTCGGCACAGGCCTGACCATTTGGTCACACGGCCACACCTGTGCCGACGGGAATACCGTCGGCACAGCTCTCCCAGATTTTTTTTTGCAATTTGGTTCCAGCCGCTCGTTTTTCCAGCAAAAATGGCAGAAAATAAAATAAAAATCCTGACAATACCATCACAAACAAGATCACACATAGCTCCATATATCATCCCAAAGCAACATCATCAAGTAAAATGCTATATCATCAAGTACATACACACATAGGACCATCATCATACATAGCTAAATGTCTAGAGGCCGAAAGCCCTACATCTATTGCGGCGGCGATGGGGTGTACCCCATATCTGCCCGGGTGAGCATAGGCAATCGACGGCTCGGCGCAGCAGTAGAACCACCAGAAGAAGGCGAAGCACCAGGAGAAGTCGAAGCACCACGCGAAGCACCAGGAGAAGGACCACCGGGATGTACCGGTGTGATCTCACGCGAACCCGGCGAAGCACCAGCGAAGGATCAGCATCAAACCTCACCATCTCACGCGAACCCGGCGAGGCACTAGGAGAAGCACGACCAAAGTGTGGGTTTTCCGACGAGCATCCCGTTCCCTACATGTTTGAGCAAGAGTTAGCAACTTGCGAGGCAAAGGAAAAGCGGTAACTAGTGGTTTGGCATCAAACTTACCGGGGTCGATGAGTAGTAGGTGAGAGCGAACTCGTCCTTCGATGGAAACCGTGGACACGGCCCCGGCTCCGGAGGCTCCTCCATAGAAGGGGGGACCCGCACTCCAGTGGTGAAAAAGTTCAGCACCGACTGCAAGATAGTTTAGATGTTAGACGTTGCCAAAATAAAGGTTCAAACTAGGGAAGTGGGACTTGTCATATTAGACAAAAATAAAGGTTGAAACTTACAGCACGGAACGACTTTTGATACGAGGAGTAGGCTGTATTCATCTCCAGCCACTGGGCATAGGCCACCTGATACTCCGCATGAGCGGCAGCGTAGGCTGCCTCAAGATCGGGCTACAATTTCGAAAATATGGTATGGAACTGTCAACTTAGCCATGCAGGAACGAATGTCGGAAAGAGGATGAAAATGAGAAAAACTTACATCGGTGGAAGTGGGTCGACGAGGTCGTGGACGAGGCGCGATAAGGGGGCTGCCGTCAGGGAGGGTAGCTTTTGCCTGCGTGAAGCTCATGGAAGGCCTGACCACATTCTGAAGAAAGAGATTACGGCCATGCGGCCTTCCATGCCCCGAGAGGACCATCGACCTCTCGTCGACCTCCTGGCTCAAGGGGTCATCCACCTCCGGGTGAAAAGACTGGAACGTCGTGGAGTACCTCTCCAAGTTCTCCTTGGCATTGTTGTAGTACTCAGGAAGCTGGGGCTGAGGCTTCGATAGATCGCGCTTCTTCTCCTTCATCTTCTGCCACGATTGCAACTCAGAGCTTACCTCCCCCCTATCGGCGTCCTGCATCGCGAAAAGAAATGTCATGCGTAGCAAGTAGAAACATGAGGGGAAAATAAATGGAGGTCGTTCCATGTATATATATACCAGCTTTTCCTTGAAGCGGAAGATGTTGCGGCTTCCCGCACTGTGTGTTCCCTCGGTGCCTCGGTTTGCCTTGTTCCGCTGGCTCACGGCGTCGAACTCGGGGTCTCCCCCGACCCACCTCGTAACCAACGCATCCCATGCGTCTTCTTTGCCGTCGGCCCAGTCGGGCATAACCTGAAAATGCAATTCAAGAAGAGATAATGCAATGGCAACTTAGCAGCAATATAGAATTTCATTGACAGTTACTTACCGAAAGGAATTCCTCCTCGTCATCTTCTGTGCCGTCTTGACATTCTCCTCCTTCTTGGCCCTCTTGCCCGTCTTCTCATACGTGAAAGTATTGGCGGACGTATGCTTTTGGTTGTAGAATTGTTGCCGTGTCAACCTCACACAATGAGCACGCAAAGTGCTAGCCGCCCTCTCTATGCTCGTCCGCCACCCGAAAATGCTTCTTCAACCATGCATAAAAAAATGAGAGTCATGAGTTAGCACGGTGGAGTCATAAACTATGAACGGAACTCGAAAAATATGTCTTACCCAAAACCCGGTGATCACGGCGTCAGCAGCTGTCTCGAAGCCCGGGATAGGGGCAGCCTCATAGTCCACCCATTTATAGGCTAACTTTGCCTCGGCGTCGGGACCGACGGTGTACAAGCCCGGCCAATTTTGCCTAATTAGAGCTCCAAGCAAGCTCCCAGGAGTGCGGGGAATCTTAGGTGCTGGCCATGTCCATTTGCTGCACAATAATCAAACATTAGTACATATGCCAAATTGTTATGAACACAATGAAATTACATGTTCAAAATTACAAAATTAGTACACTTACTCAACGCCCTGAGGAACAATGAGGGCTTTCGCCTCCTCGCTCCTAGGCTCCATGTCCTCGTCGGGGACTCCCGCTTCGCCACGCATCCGCGGCCGCTTCGGCGCCAGCTCCACCTCGTCCTCCACTCGGTACTGGGAAGCCACGTCGCCAGAAGCGGAGGGCAACTCCACCTCGTCCTCCACCTCGTCCTCCACCTCGCGCACCCTCGTCCACGGCGTAACGCGAGGTGGAAGGTCGTCCACTCCGTGTAACTCCAGGCTTCCGTACCATCATCTTACTAATCTTACTAAGCAGGGACGAGGAGTTTTCCTTGCCTTGGCTCATATTGTTCAATCACCTGCATTGAGAAAGAGAAAACAAGTAAGCATAAAGACATAATAAAATGTAGACAGTAAGCATAAAGACGTAATGCAATGACGAAGCATGTTGAAAAATAAATACTAAAGCATAAAGACATAATAACATGTAGACACCAAGCATAAAGATGTAATGCAATTAAGAAGCATGTTGAAAAATAAATACTAAGCAAGACATAAAAGACGCTCACCCCGAATAATCACTCTCATAATTTAGTTGGTTCTCATTCTCACTATCACTATCACTATCACGTGTGTAGTAGGTTGGAGGCTCATCGCACGGTGGAGGCTCGTCATCGGCGGCATTGTCCGCCTGTAACTTCGAGAGCATATTTATGTCCTTCAGATCCACCACTGACTCACCACGAGTGTGTGCATCGTTCTCGAGGTCCTCAAGACCACCCGTTTGTAAGGCAAAGTCCCCGAAGTCCTCTTGCTCTTGATAGAAAATTCCCTCGTATGTTTTAGGGTCAATGTTGTTGTAATCGTCGGCAGAGGGCATGGGTAGCTTACCATGTGGCGATACCCGGAACACGACTTCCCAGCCCTTGAGGTTTCTTTCTGGCATGGGTAGGGCAAATAATAAACTTGCTTGGCTTGGTGAGCCACAACAAAGACATCGGCTCCACTATAGGTGGTTGAAGGCTTAACTTCAACTAACCCAATGGAAGGGTCACTTCTCTGTCCACCGTGTGGTCCAGTGTGTGGGTCGAACCAGTGGCACTGGAACACAACGAGCTTGAGTTCTATGTTCGTACGATTGAACGTCAGCTCGTATACCTTTTCTAACCTTCCGTAGTAATCTACGTAATCGGCTCCATCGGCGGAGGAGGCGGTGGCTGACCCGGAGAGGAGAGCACTAGTACAGAACGACACATCCGATACCCCTCTATGGAAACGGCACGAGTTAGGCGACGGAGAATCGCGCTTTCCGCGTGAGAAAACCCGCCCCGCCAGGCAAGCTGGCCCGCGTCCCGCCTTCATAGGCAACGGTCGCGAATTATTAACCGTTGCCGATATGTTGGTAACGGAGTTTCTTTCGACATGTTCTTCAATTGCATCGGACATGTATTAGACTCCGTTTGCGATATGTTCTTCAATTGCATCGGACATTTGTATACAACCGTTGGTGAGGTTGCTTATATAAAATTCTTTTTTAGCACTATCTTGGATATTATAAAAGACTGTCGATTCGCCCTTGTTCCTTCGCTCCAGCTTGTTTTTACTCCGCACTCGTGTCCTCCATGGCCAAGAGCATGAGCTCGTCGGGGAGATCGAATGCATCCTCCTCCTGCGCCGCCGGGGCCGGGTCAGATTTGCCGCTTGTGAAGTGCGTTTGCTGCCGCTGTCGAAACGCGATTCGTCAAGTGTCGCGTTCGGATCTGAACCCAGGCCGGATCTACTTCAAGTGTCCAAATCACAGGGTTAGTTCGACGCTTCGACCAGTTTTGATTGATTCTATTCTATGTGTGATGCTGATTTGCCTCTGGATTCGATTTACCATTTGGCAGGGGAGGGGCGAAGAGTATTCTGGGAGCTGTGATTAATTTTTTTTGGATTGAAGATTATGTTGAGATGCTGCTTGCTAATCAAGAAGGCGAACATGGAGATGAAGCCGCACACTGCAGCAGCTCTAGCTGGTTTGGCATGGAGCCCAACAAACACTTCGACTAAATCTGACCATGTTGTTGCTGTGCGCAAGGAGCGGCATAAAGGAACAGAAATAGCTCAGTTAAAAGTTCTTGTGAGCATTGCTAGAATGATTTTGTGTGTTTGTGTGCTGCTGTTAGGTGTGAACTTGTATGCAGCAATGAAAATCAGTAGAATGTATTAGGTTCGTATGCAGCTATGCGAATCAGTACAATGTATTAGATTCGTATGCACTTTGAAAATCACTAGAATGTATTATGTTCGTATGCAGCTACGGAAATCAGTAGCACATAGTAGTTGTGAACTTGTATCCAATGGAAACGGTTATATAAAATGACCGTTGCCAATTGGGTGCCTATAAATGTACTGGCGAAGCAAGCCCCATCAGTCTCATTCTCAATCCCTCACTGCCCATCTTTCAACCCTAGCCACCCCACATTGTAGCTTTCTACTCTCCTCACTCTCTCATGGCTTCCTCTGCCGGCGCTTCTAGATCTCGCCATCGCAGCCGCGGCTCTAGCGGCCGCACCGATCTAGCTGCATCTGTTCGTGATAGGGCAGATCTGGAGGCGGCTGTGATGCGGCAGGTGCGGGAGCGCGTCACGCGTCCTCTGGGCCACGTGGAGCTGGATCAGATCATTCATCGGGTGGTGATGCAGCAGTTGTGGCGGATCCGCCGTCGACGGAGGCCGCCGTCGACGGAGGAGGAGGTGGCCGATCTGGAGGCGACGTCCCCGGTGGAGGAGGTGGCGTCCACGGTGGAGGAGGTGGCCGATCTGGAGGCGACGTCCCCGGTGGAGGAGGTGGCGTCCACGGTGGAGGAGGTGGCCGATCTGGAGGCGCCGTCGACGGAGGAGGAGGTGGCCGATCTGGAGGCGACGTCCCCGGTGGAGGAGGTGGCGTCCACGGTGGAGGAGGTTGCCGATCTGGAGGCGCCGTCCACGGTGGAGGAGGTGGCCGATCTGGAGGCGCCGTCCACGGAGGAGGAGGTGGCCGATCTCGAGGCGCCGTCCACGGAGAAGAAAATGTGAGGTCTAAATCGCTCAGCTCATGAACTAGTTCATCAATTGGTTTTATATAGAACTTGTCTAGTATATAGAACTTGTCTAGTATATAGAAAACTCGTCTAGTACCTTGCACTTTATTGTTTCTGTCTAGTTTTCTAGTCTAGCATAGAAAACTTGTCTAGTATCTTGCACTATTTTAAAGTCTAGTAGGGTGAATTAATTTCAACTCTTTGTAGTACTACCGATGATGAATAGATCCAGTCACAACTTTTTGTCAATGTGCTAATCCTCGTTATTGTTTTGTGTAGCTAGTGTATGAAGTAATAGTATTTCGGCGACACTGTATAAAAAATGGTGAGGCTCTTGAAGGAAACATCACCTTCAAGTTATGCCTCCAAATCGTTGGATCGGACTGCAAGCACACGGATATAGGTGCTTAAAGGTGTGAACTGTTTTCACATTAAATTATATCTATGTCATGTAGCATCATATTTTGGCTCTTCTCTAACTATCAATCCATGTATTTTTATCCAGAAGCACAAAGCTGATCCGAACAAACTTTAAATGTGGTACTTATAAAGTGGGATTATATTTCGGCGACACCGTCCAAGATGGAGCAAGACTCAGTACGAAGAATTTGGCAATTTGGCTTGGTGTAGTTTCTGTTTTTTCAGTTTCTCCGGCTATTTTGTGGATGTGTGTTTAGGAAGCAAGCCTTAGCTGCAGTTTAGGGAGACATGAGAATGATAGGATTAGCGAAGCATGTGTAACTCATCTTTTGATGCTATGTAATGGTGACAATTGTTATATAAGTTATGAATGGTTTTGCTAGCAACTTTGTGCTTCTGCTGTGATATTTTGAATGTCAATTGGCAACTGTATTGCTGCTGTAGGCTTATGAAAAAACCTCAATGCAAACGAGCAAAACAGAATAACCGTTTCTGATGTCCAGATACATCGGCAACGGAGACTGGATGGCAACCGTAGCCAAAATCAAGCCTCATCGGTGACGGTTTTTCGTGTCCGTTGCCGATGAGAGCCTTCACATCAGTGACAGGGTCGTGGACACGGACCCTTTCTCCGTTGCCGAAGGGGTTTTTGGCCCGTTTCCGATGTGTCGTTCTGTACTAGTGGAGGGAGGGGTGGGACGGCCGGAGCGGAGCGCGGCGGCGAGCGTGGGTGGGGATCGAGCGGCGGCGTGCGTGGGTGGGGATCGAGCGTGTGTGCGTGTGTCCGTGTGTGTGGTGTGGAGGAGGACGGGTACGTGGGGTTGGGGATAAGGGTGAACACCTATGCCGATGGTTTTATCGTCGGCACAAGTTTCAATTTTTTTTCATTTTTCATATTATTACCTAATTTATTAATATTTAAAAAACATCATAATTTATTTCATTATCTATACCTAATCTATACCTAATAATAAAGGCATTAAGGTTTCTTGTGGTACGTCATTTTTATTTTCGAATTTACCCCTACCTGTTAGAAAATATTACATGATCTGCCACCGCCAAATAAGAAAGGAAAAAAAAAACAATTCCGTCCAACGCATCGTTTCGCTTCTGTTTTCTCCCCAAGAACGAGCCTCCCGAACAGAACCGCCGCCGCCCGGTCGATCTCCGACCACCGGCAATGCTCCTTGCCCCTCAGATTGAGCCCGTAGACCGCCACCCTCTGCCACCCGCTTGAGCCCGGCGACGGCGCCGCTCTCCTCCAGCAGGAGGAACGGGAACTCCGCCACAGACCTCGCCCATCCCCGCGTAGCCTGCACGCGCTCCCGGCGCCGCCGCCCTCGCCTGCGAGTTCCGTCGACCTAGCCTCCGCATGAGAGCACACCATCACATGGGAGGAGAGCAGACGGACGTCGAGCCGGGCCTCGCGCCGGAACTCGAGCCGGGGCCCCTCAACCGCTGTTGCCTGGACCCGACCTCCCGTCCCTCACCTTTGTCAAGTCCAGCAAGCTGTCCCAGCCCGAGTTCGTTGTTCAGGCCATCCCCAAATCTCACCGTCAGTACATGCTCCTCCTATATAATCTTAACTTCTTCTGTCCGGTGGTTATTCTGAATTTCTGATGCGAGCCGCTGAACTGGTTTCAGGATTACCAGCAGCCGCTCATCTCTCTGTACTTTTTTTTTCAGATCTGGTTGTTCTTATCGTTTTTGAAAGATTGGTTATTCAGATATGAGGTGCTGAACTGGTTTCGGGCTACCGACGAGAAGTGAGAGGAGGAAGAGCAGCTTGTTCTGACTGCTGCACGAGATGAGGTGAGGCGGGCGCCATCACCGCATCAGGCCTGGACTTTTAACTCATTTCTTAGCAGCAAAAAGTACCAGCACTAGCTCTCGTGCTGCTTAGTCAAACTTGGAGACGCTAGAAGGATCTCATTGTCTACAATTAGGATTCCATATGAAATAAACTTCACAAAAATAGATTGCTTAGGGAAAAAAATTCTTCCATGTATTTTGGTGAAATTCATTTACGTGCTTTGGTGATGAAGCACTTTAGAACGTGCATTTCAACAGATAGTTGCATTTGGACATTGGGGGTCAACATCTAAACTAAAGAGTATACTTCATCTTTTGTCTGCTGTTTACTCCAATTTAACCTCTCTGAACTGCAAACTCTGAAGCCGGAGAGAGCAGCCTTGGAATTTCTTTGCAGGATCTTACGAGTGGTTCAGATATTTGTATTCGATGGAGTGTTCGAATGGGATAACACTGGGTTGTTCTACTGTATCTCATTTGAAAGCGGGGATGTCGCTCTCGATATAGGGGTGCCTGTGTGAGCCCCAGGATGTTTACGTGCTTTAGCTTTTTTTTCCTTGTTGCTTAGCCAGTTTTCTGTTGGTAACTTTGTAAGAATTGGTGGTTTCTTTATATGAAATCGATGGGGAGCCTGTTTAGTCTAAAAAAAAGAAGCATTGTATGATTTGCTAAGCTGGGCAAAATATTTGAACTCCAACATTATTTGCTTCTAAATTGAATAAAATTTGTTTAACATGCATGTGCACACAATTCTCCAAATTCCTTATGCTTAAGCACGGCCAAAAACAGATTGTGAACGCGTATTGATTTGCTTCAGACCCGTTGCAACGCACGGGCATTTTGCTAGCTGTTACATGGCTGATTCAGGTGATTATGGTTCAGTTAGAGAGCTGCAAAGACATCAAATGGCACTTTATGAAATCCGCCTTTACCTACTTCAGATGAACCTTCAAGGATTTTCTAATTAAAGTTGAATCTTGGAGAAATCTTCAGGGATTCCGGTGAGTGTAGAGCCCTTTGGACCTCATTGGTTTGCCATTATTTGTAATATTACCTGATGCTATGCCGCATAGTATTTTAGTAAAATCACCTGAGGAGAATGAGAATAATTGTGCATATCTACAAAACATATGGGATTTCTGAGTTCCGTCTACGATTAGTATTTGCAACCGTCTCGTCACTATATTTTCCTCATCCCGTCGCAATGCACGGGCATGTGTGCTAGTAATAATAAAAGCATTAAAGTTTCTTGTGGTACGTCATTTTTATTTCCAATTTTACCCTTGAGTTGTCAAAAATATTACCCACCACGGCCACCATAAGAGTTAGGTACCGATTCGTTTTTTTGGTACGTCTATCGATCCGCTTCCTAGGTCATGTGCTTCTCGTTCGTCGCTCCGACTATGCCTAGCCAGTCCCGTAACCAACCGGTTTGTAGCTCTGTAGCCAATTCTTGTTCGGCTACTTGGTTTGATCAACACGTGTTCATGGTGTGTGTATAAATAGACGAGTTGATCAACGAGTACGATGCCAGAAGAGAAAATTTGATCGATCGGTGCATCCTCTCGCCGAAAAAGCTATCGAAGACGGAGACGTGCGAGTCGGCGGTTCTTATCCCGTCCCGATAGACAAGACCTCTACCTACTCTCGACGGCGGCCAGCGGGACCTTCCTCTCTAGCGCGCCGCCGTCGGGCGCTTCTCTCCGGCGAGGCACCTCCGGCCGCAGCCCAGACGCGGCGCCCTCGGGAGGCACATCCTTCACCGACGTGCCGCCGCCTCAGGAGGCCGAGATCCCCACACAGCCGCTGCCCCTAGGAGGCCGAGTGCGGCCCACGATCGGAGAACAAAGGTGGGCGGCCGCCGGCTGCCGGCCACGACAGCGCTGAGGCGGAGCGGAGCTCCATGGCGATGCGGAGGGAGAAGCTAGAGAGAGGACAGAAGAGGCGGCCGGCGGCCGGCACGTCGGAGGGAGGTGTAGAGAGCATCGCCGATGGCGGCGCTCGATGCAGGAGGTAGCCGTCCCATGGTCGCTCCCCTTGTGCGCCGTCGGCCGTTGTTTCTTTTCTCCGTCCGCGTACAGAAGCAGCAGCACCACACACCCATCCGCCTTCGTCGAACTGAACCTGCCAGCTAATAGTGATACCGGACCTCGCATCACCACCGGCAGCGACGGTGTCCAAATTCAGGACGACCTCCTGCCAATTGACGTGCGACGTGACGTACGAGCAAGTGGATCTCTCGTCACCATGACCATAGAAGCCGAAGGCGACGACACCGATCTTAGTTATGATGAACAGAGAGCTCTCGTCACCACCTCCGAGCACGACACAGCCGCAGACCATGGCGGTAAAACAACAAAAAAACGCATATATAGGAGTTTGGGTGCTGTCTGGCACCAACAGGTGGGCATGTTTTTTTTTTAAACCCGGCAAGAGGCTTGCCTTTTCGATATATAGAAGAAGTGAATTGGCCAGTTTATAAGGAAAACTGGCCGAAAACCGGATACAACAACACAACACACCACGCCGGCCCCGAGGCCACGCACCACACTTAGTCGACAGCCTAACCGCCCAAGCGGCCAAGGCCGACACCCCTCAACGCCACAGCGGAGGCCCTCAACGCAACAGCGGAGGCGAAATCCGGAGCCGCCGCTCCGACATCCACGCTGGCCACGGGCCACGCTCCACACAGGTCGACGACGAAACCGCCCAAGCAGGAAAGGTCGACACCCACACACCTCGACGCGACGCAGCGGAGGCGAGATCGGAGCCGCCGCTCCGACATCCACGCCGGCCCCAGGGCCACGCACCACCTAGCCGAAGACGAGAAGATCGTCACCGCTGGCCACCAAACAACCACGGGTCCCTCTGGCCGGCGAAACATCCAAGACGAGGCCCCAAGGAGAATACGACGCCGAAGCGCCGCCCTCGCCCGATCCACGGAGGATCTGGGGTTTCCCCCGGAAGTTTCCGGACGGAGGAGAGGGAGCACCGCCACGACGACGCCTACAAGTTGGAAGTGGCGCCCGGGAGCGTCACCGTCGCCTGCCCTGGTCGCCGACCAAGGCAAGGTTTTCACCCGGCGGTCTCCGTCCGCCCGCCCACACGGGAACCGACCAGCCCACCAACGCAGACCTGCACGCAGACACCGCCAGCCCCGCGCGCCCGACGGTCCACGCCCACCAAACAGAGCTAGACGCCGGGGTCTAGGTCAGTCTCGCGCTGAGCCACCTCCTAGCTCAGCTCGACGCCACCACCAGACCGGGGCCGCCGCCCCGGCGTCCAAGTGCTGCAGGACAGCCACACGCCCAGCCGCACGAATGCCGCCGCCCCCGAAGCCAACACGACGCGTCAGCCAAGGGAAACCGGACGGGGAGCCTCTACCTCCCGTCGACGACGCTGCAGCTCCTCGAGCACCACCGCGCAGCAGCAGCCAGCCCCGTGCGAGGCACGGGAGGCCACCGAGAGCAGCGGCCCGCCGAGCCCATCGAGGCCCAGAACGGGCCCTGGCCGAAACCACCTGCGGCCGCGCAGAAGGACGCCGCCACCACCTGCCGCACCCATCCCGGCCACGACGACGCCGAGCCAAGCCGAGCTCGCTGCAGAAGCCGCGCCGCCGCAGCACCACCTCGTCGCCGTCGCGGGAGACCGGGAGCCCGCATCGCGCGTCCACCGCGAGCTTGCCCCGCACAGCCCTTGAGTAGGCCGGGGGCGCCACCACCGCGGCCCGGCCGGCGGCAGCGGCGGAGGAGGGGCAGGGGAGGGGCGGGTCTTGGCGGCGGCGGGTCAGGGACGCCCCGGTGCTGCCCCAGGAGCAGCACGGGAGCGGGGATGTAACCTAATTAAGCATGGAGATGTACAGGTGGGCATGTTGCTCACTCTGGGAACCAATGGCGGCAGCTGATGGAGGGAGGTAGAAACTAGAAAGCCCTCCGGCGATGGTCCTTCAGCCGCACAGCGACTGGTCCGGAGCACACGATCGTGGAGTTCAACCTTGAGAGTCGAGACCCAAGAATGGATTTCGCCTGACGGTTCTCTGGACCAAAACCAGAGGTCAATTGCATATTTCCGTAGTCGACACATGCCACGGCCGAAGCGTCAAATTCGCAATTCCGTTGGCGCTCATTATTGCTGTTTCGCCATCCTGTTGACCTTGCCGGAACTCCGTTAACACGTGCTCCCCAAGGTACGCCGTTCAGTCTCGCCGTGTGTGCCTCGAAATGGTTGTTGCTGGTTCATGCTTGCTTCCTGACAACAAGGCTGCTTCCTTAATCTTGCAAGAGCGTGATCCATGATTTACAGTAGTCGTCGTAGGAGTAGCAGTCTAATTTGGAGAAGTTGATCTTCGCGTGACATTGCAGCATTTAGTGGACTATGAAGTAGTATCGTATAATTTACAGACATCTATCTACTGTCTATTTTCTGTAATCTAGCCATCTAGGATACCAGGTGGCTCAGTTGCTAGATCCAGAACTTTTTTTGTGTCCGAGTTGTGTAGCGGTGCTTATAGGAAAAGTAGAGAGAGAGCTGGGTGGCTTAGAAAAAATACGATTGGGCGAGGATGACACGTTGGTACAGCCCTGACGTGTATAATTCAGGTCAAAATTGTGAATCATAAAATTTGTGTCCTTTCCAACTAAATACTCCAAATTATGGTGTTTTGTGCTGGATCATGGTTTTGGTTATGTGGGAAAAAATCCTTCTAAATTTTTCCGTCTCCCGTGCAACGCACGGGCACGTGTGCTACTCTATAATAAAAGCATTAAGACTTTTTCTTCCAAATTACACACCACTGCCACCCGTAAGTCAAAAAAACGGTTCGGCCCCTCAATCAACCAATCAATCAGTCAGAGACCACTTCGTTTCTTTTTTTAGGAAAATAAACGCACGTAAAGCAACAACGAGCTGGTTACGAACTCTTCTCCCGAATCAATTTCTATTCCCGTGTACTCCGTAGATCGCCCTGTTTTATTACTTGCCTAACCCACGCAATCGACCCATATATAGTCCATCTTTTCCTCGCATGATTCTCTCCAAATTCTCGCACGAAGTCGCCAAGATTAGCTCTCCTCCGATCGATGTCCATGACGTCGCCGATTTTTTTAAGATAAAGAGCATATATTAATATCGCGGAGATACCAATTACACCCAGCCTCTGCAACAACGCAATAACCGAAGGTATTACGGATGCACACAGCCGAAAGACAATAAAAAGAACAACTAAAAAAAGAAAAGTTCCGCTATAGAGTTACATGCCTTGCAGCAGCAGCACAACCACCACCAAGCCAACACCTGACGTCCAATTCTTCAAAAGCAACGCCTTCAAGAAGGAAACAGTGCCAGACACAACCAATTAAGGCCAGACCTTGGGTTTTCACCTTGAAGATAGTCCCCGCTCTTAAAACAATGTCTTCAGCAAGACCATTGACATGCACAACCAATTAAGGCCAGACCTTAAATTTTCACCCTAAAAGGTAGAACTTGGACTTCACTTGTGTTGTCGCCCCCGCTTACATACTGCTACCACGATTCTGAAACTCTGAGCCAGTTCCTCATCAACACAAAGACAAAGGCTCCGAACACCATTGTGAGTCCTTCGATCACAGCTTCCATGACATTCTCCCTCTGGCTTCACCATGGATTTGTCCATGATAGCAACAGAGCAGAGCTTCACACCGCTAACTCTGGCACGACCGAATACCACCCGATCTAGCAGTCTCCAGGCATTAGCCAGTTCGAGATCGCCAGCGGAGCCTTCCGGAACCCGACACTCTGGCCAGATCAAAGATGACCGGCGACAATCAGATCTTCGTCTTTGTGCGAGTTGAAACTCTAGGACCGCCACCATTATTTGAGCACACCGGCAGGCCCCCACGCCGCCGGTCGGAGCAGCAAAGGAGGCGGTAGCAGATTACTCGCAATCGCCACCAACTCGCCGCCCCGGCTAGGAACCACGGCCATGGCCGCCACCCTTCCGGATTCGTTGCAGCCGCCAAAGGAACATGCCAAGATGGCAGTTCCACGGCCACCGCACGTCGTCCATCTGGAGCTGCCACCTGCCGCTGCACGACCAGGAAGCCCCCTGGCCGCCGTGCACAGCGCCCATCCCGAGATGCCCCAGTCACGTCCGGGGGGCGCTGATGGAAGCTGCTGCCCCAACGCCGCTGGCATGCACGGCTAAACGACTCCGTCTGCATCTTAACCCAGCCGTGGCCGCCGCAACCTGCCAGCATGCATCGAGGCAGGACGACGCTGCCGCCGCCGTCGCCCTCTCAACGGACGCCAGTTGCCACACGCATCACCTTGGGCTGCTAATGATCATGCTATGTTCTGTGAGTTTAGCACGCGCGAGCTTACCTCCAACCTGGCCCTCTTGGCTCCAATCGGCCCGCTCTCTAGGAGGGCGACGTCGCTGCGAGGTGCTGGTTTGCCGATGGCCATGATGCTGCTACGTGTGCCGCCGACCTGGATGGCCTCCGACGATGGCCACGACCGTCCCCGTCAGCTTGATGAAGGAGAGGCACAACCGCACAACCATAATTAAAACTGTACAGCACGCCGGGTAAGCCGCAAGCGGCGCCGAGGCGTCGAATCGGGCGTGACCGACAGTTCGGCGAGGCGAGCGGCGACTCGAGCCGCATATATTACTCACGTTTTCACGGTACGCACTGCACCTCAATCTGACGAGCGCCAGGCCATGTCGACGAAGAAGTGCGCCGCGCTTGGTCCTTTCTTCATGCTAATTAACTCCGGGCGGTGGTGGTTCTTGGATGTGTTCACGACTCGGTCACCGACGGCTTCCGCTAACCTGTCGGCCTTGTCGAGCGACCCTCCAAGAATACATCTTCTACATCCCCGTCACCATGTATCCTGGCGGCCTGCCGCCCTTTTGCTTCCGGCCTGATGCCCGTTGCTAGGTACCCATGGTTGCGCGCGGGATCCATGCAGAGGAAGAAGTTAGAACTGAACACAAGCAAGGCGACCGATTTCAAAAGCTAACATGCGTGTATGCTTCTACAGACTCGTTACATGTGCATGAACCACAACATTTTATATTACATAGGTCAGTCGTTTTACTTGCAGCCTTACAGGACTACGTTTTCTTCTCCTTTCTCCCATCTTAAGATTGATCTGAAGGTAGGTACGTACGTTAGATTTTTAGCACTTAGGCTTCAGATATAGACATGGTTCAGCTCAATTGAATGTATGCCTGTGTAGGGAGTTGTAGATTTTTTTTCTCCCGTTGCAACGCACGGGCACGTTTCCTAGTAATTTTATAAAGTTTTATTTTAATTTATTCTATTATATGGTAGGTCCACACGTGAATTATATTTTATATTTTTTCTTTTTTAGATTATATTTTTAAAGGAAAACAAATATTATTTACTAAGTTAATTATTCATGAAAACAAATAATAATTAATTTTATATGATTTATTACATTATATTCATGAAATTATTTTATATCTAAGCGAAACCCTAGACCCGTTGGTAATCAGTTAAACTTCCCGTCTACCCCCTAGACCGGTGTCGAAAGGGGGTAGGCCAGTGGAATTTTTTGCTTGTTTGTGTTAGGTTAGGCCATGTGAACATAGCAAACCAACTTTGGTGGGGTTCCGACGCTCCGGGGCCCCGCTTCGGCGAAACCCTGAATCCGCTGGAAAAACCCTAACGTTTCCGTCTACCCCCATAGACGTGCGTCGAAAGGGGGTAGCCCAGTGGACTTTTTTGCTTGGTTGTGTTAGGTTAGGCCATAGGAACATGAGAAACCAAAGTCTATCCCAAATCGATACAAGATTCCATCCGGTTCGCCCGAAAGGGAGTTTTCACCTCTAAGTGCAGAAACTCACTAGAGAGAAAGTGAAGCCGGTGAAGCCGCTCACACCTAGGAGTAGGATATTGCACATTTACAACACACAACAAACTTTTATACATATGCTATGGCACAACCTAGATTTGGGTGGGGTTCCGACGCTCCGGGGCCCCGCTTCGACGAAACCCTGAATCCGTTGGAAAAACCATAACGTTTCCGTCTACCCCCATAGACGTGCGTCGAAAAGGGGTAGCCCAGTGGACTTTTTTTGCTTGGTTGTGTTAGGTTAGGCCATAGGAACATGAGAAACCAAAGTCTACCCCCAAATCGACACAAGATTCCATCTGGTTCGCCCGAAAGGGGAGTTTTCACCTCTAAGTGCAGAAACTCACTAGAGAGAAAGTGAAGCCGGTGAAGCCGGTCACACCTAGGAGTAGGATATCGCACATTTACAACACACAACACACTTGTATACATATTGTATGGCACAACCTAGGTTTGGGTGGGGCTCCGACGCTCCGGGCCCCCGCTTCGGCGAAACCCTGAATCCGCTGGAAAAACCCTAACGTTTCTGTCTACCCCCATAGACGTGCGTCGAAAGGGGTAGCCCAGTGGACTTTTTTGCTTGGTTGTGTTAGGTTAGGCCATAGGAACATGAGAAACCAAAATCTACCCCAAAGCGACACAAGATTCCATCCGGTTCGCCCGAAAGGGGAGTTTTCACCTCTAAGTTCAGAAACTCACTAGAGAGAAAGTGAAACCGGTGAAGCCGGTCACACCTAGGAGTAGGATATTGCACATTTACAACACACAACACACTTGTATACATATGGTATGGCACAACCTAGGTTTGGGTGGGGTTCCGACGCTCCGGGGCCCCGCTTCGGCGAAACCCTGAATCGCTGGAAAAACCCTAACGTTTCCGTCTACCTACATAGACATGCGTCGAAAGGCGGTAGCCCAGTGGACTTTTTTGCTTGGTTGTGTTAGGTTAGGCCATAGGAACATGAGAAACCAAAGTCTACCTCAAATCGACACAAGATTCCATCCGGTTCGCCCGAAAGGGGAGTTTTCACCTCTAAGTGCAGAAACTCACTAGAGAGAAAGTGAAGCCGGTGAAGCCGGTCACACCTAGGAGTAGGATATCGCACATTTACAACACACAACACACTTGTATACATATTGTATGGCACAACCTAGGTTTGGGTGGGGTTCCGACGCTCCGGGCCCCGCTTCGGCGAAACCCTGAATCCGCTGGAAAAACCCTAACGTTTCTGTCTACCCCCATAGACGTGCGTCGAAAGGGGGTAGCCCAGTGGACTTTTTTGCTTGGTTGTGTTAGGTTAGGCCATAGGAACATGAGAAACCAAAGTCTACCCCAAAGCGACACAAGATTCCATCCGGTTCGCCCGAAAGGGGAGTTTTCACCTCTAAGTTCAGAAACTCACTAGAGAGAAAGTGAAACCGGTGAAGCCGGTCACACCTAGGAGTAGGATATTGCACATTTACAACACACAACACACTTGTATACATATGGTATGGCACAACCTAGGTTTGGGTGGGGTTCCGACGCTCCGGGGCCCCGCTTCGGCGAAACCCTGAATCGCTGGAAAAACCCTAACGTTTCCGTCTACCTACATAGACATGCGTCGAAAGGGGTAGCCCAGTGGAATTTTTTGCATGGTTGTGTTAGGTTAGGCCATAGGAACATGAGAAACCAAAGTCTACCTCAAATCGACACAAGATTCCATCCGGTTCGCCCGAAAGGGGAGTTTTCACCTCTAAGTGCAGAAACTCACTAGAGAGAAAGTGAAGCCGGTGAAGCCGGTCACACCTAAGAGTAGGATATTGCACTTTTACAACACACAACACACTTGTATACATATGGTATGGCACAACCTAGGTTTGGGTGGGGTTCCGTCGCTCCGGGCCCCGCTTCGGCGAAACCCTGAATCCGCTGGAAAAACCCTAACGTTTCCGTCTACCCCCATAGACGTGCGTCGAAAGGGGGTAGCCCAGTGGACTTTTTTGCTTGGTTGTGTTAGGTTAGGCCATAGGAACATGAGAAACCGAAGTCTACCCTAAATCGACACAAGATTCCATCCGGTTCGCCCGAAAGGGGAGTTTTCACCTCTAAGTGCAGAAACTCACTAGAGAGAAAGTGAAACCGGTGAAGCCGGTCACACCTAGGAGTAGGATATCGCACATTTACAACACACAACACACTTGTATACATATGTATGGCACAACCTAGGTTTGGGTGGGGTTCCGACGCTCCGGGCCCCGCTTCGGCGAAACCCTGAATCGCTGGAAAAACCCTAACGTTTCCGTCTACCCCCATAGACGTGCGTCGAAAGGGGGTAGTCCAGTGGACTTTTTTGCTTGGTTGTGTTAGGTTAGGCCATAGGAACATGAGAAACCAAAGTCTACCCCAAATCGACACAAGATTCCAACCGGTTCGCCCGAAAGGGGAGTTTTCACCTCTAAGTGCAGAAACTCACTAGAGAGAAAGTGAAGCCGGTGAAGCCGGTCACACCTAGGAGTAGGATATTGCACATTTACAACACACAGCACACTTGTATACATATGGTATGGCACAACCTAGGTTTGGGTGGGGTTCCGACGCTCCGGGGCCCGCTTCGGCGAAACCCTGAATCGCTGGAAAAACCCTAACGTTTCCGTCTACCCCATAGACATGCGTCGAAAGGGGGTAGCCCAGTGGACTTTTTTGCTTGGTTGTGTTAGGTTAGGCCATAGGAACATGAGAAACCAAAGTCTACCCCTAATCGACACAAGATTCCATCCGGTTCGCCCGAAAGGGGAGTTTTCACCTCTAAGTGCAGAAATCACTAGAGAGAAAGTGAAGCCGGTGAAGCCGGCCACACCTAGGAGTAGGATATTGCACATTTACACACACAACACACTTGTATACATATGGTATGGCACAACCTAGGTTTGGGTGGGGTTCCGACGCTCCGGGCCCCGCTCGGCGAAACCCTGAATCCGCTGGAAAAACCCTAACGTTTCCGTCTACCCCCATAGACGTGCGTCGAAAGGGGTAGCACAGTGGACTTTTTTTCTTGGTTGTGTTAGGTTAGGCCATAGGAACATGAGAAACCAAAGTCTACCCCAAATCGACAGAAGATTCCATCCGGTTCACCCGAAAGGGGAGTTTTCACCTCTAAGTGCAGAAACTCACTAGAGAGAAAGTGAAGCCGGTGAAGCCGGTCACACCTAGGAGTAGGATATTGCACATTTACAACACACAACACACTTGTATACATATGGTATGGCACAACCTAGGTTTGGGTGGGGTTCCGACGCTCCGGGGCCCCGCTTCGGCGAAACCCTGAATCCGCTGGAAAAACCCTAGCGTTTCCGTCTACCCCCATAGACGTGCGTCGAAAGGGGGTAGCCCAGTGGACTTTTTTCTTGGTTGTGTTAGGTTAGGCCATAGGAACATGAGAAACCAAAGTCTACCCTAATTATTATCTTATTTTATATTTATACTTATTTATTTATTAGTATCAATTATTTTACTACGGCACTCCGGCGAAGGAAACACACAAACTCCAACCGCTTGATCCAACGGCTCCCAAGCTCTCGAAGGAAACACACGATCCGCGGACTTGTTCCTGATTGGCTAGCCAAAGGGAGTCATTCGCTTGATCCAACGGCTCCCAAGCTCTCGAAGGAAACACACGATTCCCGTACTTGTTCCTGATTGGCTAGCCGAAGGGAGTCATTCGCTTGATCCAACGGCTCCCAAGCTATCGAAGGAAACACACGATCCGCGTACTTGTTCCTGATTGGCTTGCTGGAGGGAGTCACTCGCTTGATCCAACGGCTCCCAAGCTCTCGAAGGAAACACACGATCCGCGTACTTGTTCCTGATTGGCTAGCTGGAGAGAGTCACTCGCTTGATCCAACGGCTGCCAAGCTCTCGAAGGAAACACACGATCCGCGTACTTGTTCCTGATTGGCTAGCCGAAGGGAGTCATTCGCTTGATCCAACGGCTCCCAAGCTCTCGAAGGAAACACACGATCCGCGTACTTGTTCCTGATTGGCTTGCTGGAGGGAGTCACTCGGAGAGGCGGGTCTATAAGAGAGGCAGGAGTACACTTCGCATCCATCATTGGCAGTACACGGGTAACAGAGAGCAAGATTTCTGAGAGACAGGAGTTCCTAGAGCGGAGGCTGAAGGTGAACCCTCCCCTCGGTCGGATCCAAGCAGCGGCAAGGATCTCTGATGATTAGCAACATCCCCAACACTTGTTCGGACGGTTGCAAATCATCAGAGACATCTTGCCGCTGTTTGGATCGAAGGCCGATTTGCCGTCTCACGACCACGCGATGATTTGCCGATTTGCCTGTCAGAGTGGCCACTGGAGAAGGTAGGCAACTTCGATCCGACGTGGTTCTGAAAGGGGCATGGTTAATTTAGGTAGTGCTTGCGCATGGTTACCATCACTGGATAATATAGTTAGAATAGTTAGAATAGGATGTGCTAGAATAGGATAACTTAGTTAGAATAGCAAATAGAAGGTTGGTAGATGCCATATCTAGGTCCCAACCTTTGCTTTACAGATTTGGCCAGCGCTATAAGATTTTCTATTTTATGGCTCGAGGAGAGCGAGGATGAAGATGATATCTTCATGCCGAGTGAAGAGAGCAAGAAAGCTGCAGCAGCGGCGGCGGCGGCGTCGTCGAAGGGCAAGGGTGTTGCGTCGTCGAAGGACAAGGGTGCTGCGTCGTCGAAGGGCAAGGGTGTTGCGTCGTCGAAAGGCAGGAGTGATGCGGGAGGCTGCGTCCATGGTAGATGAATTTTCTTTTTCTAATTTGCAGAGTACCATGTATCTTCAATTTATGTTGTGTTCTCGCTACTATCGATATTTTCTTCTCTGTGTAATTTATGTTGTCAATGTAATTTGCAGGGTTTGTTTAATATCAATGTGAAAAGTAGTCCAAAGGGGGTAGCAAAGTGAAATTTGTTGGTTGCTTGTGTAAGGTTAGCCCCTAGGAACACCCTAAACAAAACTTGCATGGGTCCCTAATATATGTATAAGGGTGTGTTGGTAGGTTGTGGGAACCAAGATACAACTCCGTGGTGCGACCCCCTTCACCGACCCCTCTTATTCCGTAGTAAGTTCCGACACTTAGAGGTGAAAACTCCCGTGTCGGGTGCCGAGCACGGAATCATGCGACGAAACACATGAAATGTTGGTTCCCCATGGTCCTATGTACCAACCTAACACAACCAAGCAAAAAAGTTCATGCGCCAACCCCCTCTCGGCGCCGGTCAAAGGGGTAGATCGACATGAAATTTATTTAGATATTTCCCGCGAAATATTGGGGTGCGCGGCAAATTTGCGGATCCTAGTCAACTATTTTTAAACATATTAAACTTAATTTACAGAACATTAAAAATGAAGAAAATAGGACTTAAATGAAAAAAATAGGGAATCTGTGCCGACGGTTTTACCGTCGGCACAGGTTGGTACGGATACACGATGTAGAAGGGGGGAAAAAATAGGGAAACACAGGTTTGTACAAATGCACGAGGTAAAAGAAAAAAAAAGGAACCTGTGCCGACGGTAAAACCGTCGGCATAGGTAGGTGTCGACGTCACCTTTTCGTTGACGGGAACCTGTGCCTACGGCTGACTTTGTGCCGACGGTCACCGTCGGGATAGTATAGTTGTGCCGACGGGGATATCTGTGCCGACGGCCAGGATCATGGGGTGGCCTCGTAGGCACCTGTGCCGACGGCCCCGATAAAAAAACGTCGGCACAGGTCTTGGCCGTCGGCACAGGTGAGCTCTCCTGTAGTGAGCTGGGTAAATGACTGAGGAACTCTCGATCCCTTACCCTAGAGGCCCTGGGTCACCTTATATACGGTGCCTAGGTTACAACGGTTAGAGACACACTTCGGGGAAAAGCCCCTCTCTACGGTGCCATGTCTTCACTGTGACCTGCCAGGGGTTGTCGCTTGTCTCCTGGTCGCCTCCGGATTGTCCTCGATGGGACACGCCGACCGTAGTCAGAACGGCTGACCACTGTACCCACGTACTAGCATGCTCAGAGGTAGGGTGGAGGCGATCCACTGTTGGCATGATGATAATGATCCTCTCCATGATCGCAGGGATCTCACAGGAGCATTGACTTTGGAGCCGGCATATGATCGTAGGTCATACGCCAGCCCTTATGTCGGCCTTCTCGTACTCAGCCAAAGTATCTCGGCCGAGCCATACCTGCACAAAGGAAACAACCAATGGTCATGCCGACATAACCTTGTATGTCGGCCGGGATATGTCGGCCTATGTCGGCCACACTATGTCGGTCAACCATATGCCGGTCAACCTCTTGACCACACTTTATACCATGCCATGACCCTACCGGGGGTCAACCCCCCGACAAGTTACATGCAAACAAACGATCCTAAAAACTAGGACATGACCGAGCACTAAGACCGTGCCATCCCACGATCACTCGATGATATCCATGACGTGCCGTGCGTCGTGCGTATCTCCGTGCCATCCCACGGCGCAACGAACACCAGCTACTACTTGGTCAGCTCGAGAACAGGCTCTCAGAACTGACCCTTTTTATTCAGCTAACTAACTGTTTAACTGAACCTAGACTAACTGTCACGAAACAACAGCAACTTGAAAAACTACAGTGTCGTCAAGGTTAAGCTTCAGAAGCAACAACCCCGATGCTCAACGTGGCCAAGCTGCTCCACGCCCGCGGCTTCCACGTCTTACCCCAGAGCGTGAGCCGCCAATATGGAGGCTGTCCATGTTGAGCACACTCTCCACTTGGTCCAGCTCGATGACGGCTTCGATAATTGCGCCACAGAGGTCCTCGTCGTCGTTTGCGTTAAAAAAGCAGCCTCTCTCCTTTGCATCCACCACTATCTTCCGCCAGACCGTGTTGCTGCTCACCAGTGTGGTCGCGTTCCCTACAATCCAGAGACAGTGCCTGCAAAAGAAGACGGCACGACAATCATATATATTTGCGCGCAGTTTCATCCATGCATGGGATCCAAGAAACCAGCCGGCCAGCAGAACTAACTTGGCGCGTGTCAGAGCCACGTTGGTGCGGTTCACGTTGTCGAGGAACCCGACTTTTCCGACGTCATTGCTCCGCACGGTGGAGAAGATGATGATATCCTCCTCGGCGCCCTGGAACCCGTCCACAGATCGAACCTTCACGGAGAAGTCGCTGTGCGTTTCATACGCCCTCCCGAGCTTCTCCTGGATGGCACGGACTTGTCCCTTGTACGGCGACACGACTCCCACGCTGAGCTTGCTCCTTGTTTCAACGCACTCTAAATTAAGCAGAGATAGATCAGTGATGAGAGTGAAAGCAAAAGTTATACTCGTAATAATGAACAATATTGAAGGTAGACGAGGCTGTACCCTTGGACAGCCTTTGGACAATCCGGATCACCGCGGCGATCTCGACGGTGTTGATCGGGCTCTTGTCGTGTTTGCCCGAGCTCTCCTTCCCGCACTCGATGTTGATGAACGAGTAAGAACCGTACATTGGGCCAGTCAGGTGCTTCCTCTCGTAGTCTCTGTGCAGGACGTTCTCACCATCAGCGATCTGGCCGCCGTAGAAGCTTGAGACGGGGAATTTGCTTATCCCCGGGTGCATCCTGTACTGCACATCAAGGAGGTGCTTATGGTGGCCCACAGAACTCAGCCTCTCGAACAGGCTCCTTCCAAAGTCTGCTTCCCCACATACCTGCAAGAGAAATAAACTAGGGATCGATCAACAAGATTCATGCTCAACTACATATATATATATATATATATATATATATAGCTGGTAAGGACATTACTAAGATCACCTTGCTCTTCACTAGTGCTGGTAGCTGGTATTCATCTCCGATGAGAACAGCAAGACGTATGCCAGGGATCTGCAGAGGTATCAGTGATTCACACTCCTTCAGCTGCGCCGCCTCGTCAACAACAAGGAGGTCAAACGGCTCAGCCTTGTGCACGTGGTGCAACCGAGATGAGCTTGAGGCAGTGCAGAGTATGCTCTTGCTCTTCTGCAGCAAGAACTCCTCGATTGACCGCTTGTCAGAAACATCTGGAAGTTTAAAGTTGATAGACAAGTAATTTAGCTTTTCAATGCACAGGCCTCTTGCCTGCTTAAGGTCTGAAGGCACGCTGTCTTGCGCATGTAACACCAGACTCTGAAACAAGCTACTGCTTTTTCCATCCGAGGCGTCTCCGAACAGTGTTTGCAGCTGCTTGTTTGGTTCAGACTGCACGAGTTTCCCAAACTCTGTTAGCAAGCTCAGAACCTCTGTCATGTAACGAAAATTTTGTCCAGGTGTAGCAGATCTGGGGAGATCATTGCAGAAAGTCTCGATAGAGGTGCGCAGATTATCCTCAATTTGTTTGTAATTACCAATAAAATAGTCCTTGAATGACATTTTCTCTATGCTCTTTTTATTAAATTCCTTCTTAGCAATATCCTCCTCCATCTCCACCTTTTTGTCCTTTGCCTTGTTAGCAAGTTCCTCTTTTTCCTTGTTAGCAAATTCCTCAGCCAGCCTTTCAATTTGCTCAACATAGGAAGCATACTGAATCAAGGGTTCCTTGAGAATTCGTAACATGGAACTCAGACAGTTGGTCCACCCTGAACCTGGCAGCAAACACTTGTGGAGACGGCAAACACGCTTCTCTAGGAAAATCTTTGAGAGGTTCTGATCCACGTTCATCCGATCCACATTTCCGAACAACACGACATCACTCACGAAGCAGTTATTTCCACTGACACCAGATGAATCCTCGAGGAGACCGAGGACCCGGGACGCAACCTCCACTACTGCAGTGTTTGTTGGGGCGCAGGTAAGTGTTCTGTGGTTCTTGATTATCATGGACCGCAGGAGAGTGCTAATTGTCTTGGTCTTGCCTGTGCCGGGAGGTCCCCATATCAGACGCACCGGATACGTATCTTGCTGCTCCATTGCTGAAACACAGTCAAGTACTGCCATCTGTTGTGACTTGTTGAGGTTGAAATTTTCAAGTCCAAGTGCTCTGTCCGGCAAATGTAAAGGTCGTAGTTCTGAATTATCCTCCTGGCCAACGAACCGTCAGAAAAGCAAACACACACACATTAATTATACATAACTCAAAAGATATCAAGTAGTGCTTGGTAGTAAAAAAAAGTACAGCATGCATGTCAAAAACAAACTGGAGGACATACCCTTGGAGCATAGTTTACAATCTTCTCGATGATGCTAGTGTTCCCAAGGTTAGCAACATGCAGATCCAGTGCATTCCATATACGATTGTACGTCGTCATGTTGATCAGGAACACCGCGACAAGAGGCGGTACAAGGTCTCGTCTCCTGCCGCGTCCTCCTGCAGAAGGCCCACCTGACAGCCTTACGATCGCACTGCCGTTAGCTTCCTCTGCTTTCAGCACCGAGGCAATCACATAAGGCACCTTGCTGCGTCCCAAGTCCGAAATATGCCTCGGTTTCCGATCTAAGAAAACAATTATATCGGCATCCTTGAGGGCAGAGACTTCTTCCCCCGGATTTGTAGCCTTCTTGACCCAGATACTGAATATGGACTGCTTCGAACAAAGTTCCTCGATCCGTTTCACTTCAGTCGCTGGTGCGTGCTTGATGCCCTCCAGCGCAGCGTAGAGGTCAGCACGAGTTTCTTCAATCAGTGGTACGGTAAATGATCCCTTGTACTCCTCTAGTGAAGTGAAAGTTGTTGGTACTTTCTTAACCTGAAGTTGAGATTAGCAATTAATTATGGACACGTGCTCCAGATTAGTGTTTCGTGGGCACGAATTTAATATGGTAACTCAACCAGGCTGTCACGTGGGATTTTTTTTCGTTTTCATACTTTAAAATGTTTTATCTTCTAAACCGTAAATCAAATTCACAACCGTTTTCACGGTTGACTTTCTCGCGACGAGATCTTCGAAACTAGATCCGTGTTGATATGTTTTAACAACATTTTTTTCTGAGCCTAGTTACCAGATTATAGTCACTTGGTCACCAGGTAGAGTGCAGTTGGTTACCAGGTTAAAATCAAATGATTACCAGGTTTTTTGAACTTCGCTCCTGACCAATTTAAGCCTTGGATGATGGTAATGTCATCTTTCAAGCGTTTAGAGTGCATCAAATACTCACTTTCTGAACATGTAGGTCACTTCTATGACAAAAATATGTAAAAATAATTTGGCGACTGTGTGTTATTTGCATGGTAATTGTTAACCAGTAATCTGGTAGGTATAGTACAGTAACCTAGCAACTGACGATGAAAATTGTTTTTTGTCAAAACATATTAAGATGGGATCTTGTTTTGAAGTACTCGTCGAGACAAACTCAACGGTGAAAACGGATCGTCAATCGGATTTACGGTTTAGGAGATAAATCATTTTGAATTTACGGATTTAAAAAGATTCCATGCATGCATGCAGTCCAGCCTCTACGTGGGATTTTTTTGGTTTTTGAAACTTTAAAATGTTTTATCTATTGAATTGTAAGTCGAAATTCAAATCCGATTTCACGGTTAGTTTTTTCACGACGAGATCTTCGAAACTAGATCCCATGTTGATATGTTTTGACAATATTTTTTTTCGACCCTAGTTTCCAGATTATATTCCTTGGTCACCAGATAGAGTGAAGTTACTTAACATGTTAAAATCAAATGATTACCTGGTTTTTTGAACTTCGCTCATCTCCAATGTAAACTTTGCATGATGGTAATATCATATTTTTTACGTGTTTAGAGTTGATTAAATAATCACTTTCTAGAAATGTAGATCATTGTTATTAAAAAAACATGTTAAAATTATCTGGTAACTGTATGTTATTTGGCTGGTAAGTGTTAACCAGTAACATGTTAGCTGTAGTACAGTAATCTGTCAACTGACGATGAAAAAAAAATACGTCAAAACATATTAAGATGAGATCTTGTTTTAAAGTACTCGTCGAGACGAATCTAGCGGTGAAGACGGATCATCAATTGGATTAACGGTTCATAAGATAATTCATTTTGAATTTTCGGATTGTGCAATTAAAACGGATGATGTCATCATATTCTGTGCATGCATGCAGGGTGTCAGCACCACCGCCCTTATAGGCGCGATTTCTAACGCCAATGCGCCGCACGGAAGAGAGTAGTTGGGGCACGGGCCCTTGTTAGAATTACCAATTAATTATACGGTTTGCTTACATGCAAGAGAATAAGAAGCATAGAGCAAACAACACACAGAATACCACCGATTAATATAACACAGAATACAGGACTGGGTTATCTGTGTAATTGTAGACAAAAACGTACCCTGCAATTGCACGTTACTTACCTTTGGATTTTTCTTGGTTAATGATCCGCATACCCGAAGTTTCCAATTAATCAATTACTCACTGCTTAATATATATAAGTGCTAACTTAACGACAAGGCCACTGGATTAAGTACAATCTTTTTATATTATTAGTATATAGAATTTAAATCTTACAGTTATTCAGAAAAACCTTTTAGATCCGAGAGAACAATTAAAGTATAAAATATATATAGGAGACAGAAACTACGTACATACTCCATGAGTTTTGCATGGGCTACCGGTCAAACATATTTATATATTTTTTCCTCCGTGAACGTGTATTTAAACTTTACATCTTAATTAAGACACTCACAACGTATATATTATGCTCAAATTGATATCTTTTTTTTTATCAAATCTTATTGTTCAGTTATGTTTCCTTGAGATACATAGTAGTACTCCCTCCGTCCAATAATAATTGTCTCAAGTTTATCAAAAAGTGAATGTATCTAGACATAAATATGTATGGATACATCCACTTTTTATCAAACTTGAGACGGATATTATTGGAAGAGGGAGTACTATTTTGGCAACAAGCTAGCATTTCAGATATTTATCTTAGAACACCGAACTGTCGTACAAATCATTTTAAGAACTTGCTGAAATTTCATGAAAAAGATGTAGAAGAACATTTCATGAAGTATTATAGAACACTAAGAAGTCTATGACCAATCTAACCGCACAAAAGACAGACAATTGTTTTTGACGAGCAAAACACGGAATGATCGGTTAATCAGAAGTAGAAGCGGTACGATTTGTTTTGTTCATACTCCCATTAATTAAGAAGATAATCAGATAAGCTAGCTGAAAAGACTTGCCTTGTTCTTGAAGAGGTTCCAGTTGCGCACATCGTCAAATGACCACGAGAACATCTGTCGCTCCATCTCGCTCTGCGTCCAGGTACTGTACCTGCTGCGATCATTTTCGTTTCGTCGTCCAGGTACAAGCACGAGGTCGTCGTCGTCGTCGCCGTCGTAGGAGTAGAAGCTCATCTTGCCCCTCCCACGCCGACAAGCTTTGCAAATGCGTGGCTCGGATGCGTGATGCAGCGAGGCGTCGAGGATTTAAAGGGCACGGAGGGGAGCCGCTTTAATTAATTAACTTTGCATCCCAAAGTTAATTAACCTCAATAGGCGTCGGTGGCCCGATCCGCGCGCCGTCCAATAAAGAGCGCTGCAAGCTTTGGTTCTTTTCCGCCCACTCTGTGGCTTTTGTCGCGTGAGTGGAGAACGTGGCCTCCTCTTCTTTGAGACCAGCGAGAGCTCTCATCGGTCAGTTCGTTCGTAGCTTAGTAGTTAAGTTAACTGCAAGCTTAGGGAATACACCAAATGATTTAATTCCATTTCTTGAATTCTTGTACTCCTATGCTACCTTAATTATATTTGTATCAGCTATTTTCATCAGAATTCTCCAAAGGCTGTATGTATTGTCTTGTCTCCGGCAGAAATCTGTATGTATTCTCCAAGGGTATTCTGGACCGTTATGAACGGGGCACGGGGCAATTGGTTAGTCTTGGCAAATGCTCCATTATGTACGGACAAAATGTGGATGGCCAAGTGCAAGCTGACATCAAGGATCTCCTGAGATACGATACTGAAAGTTTCGAGGAGAAGTATCTTGGTTTACCTGTCCGGAAGGTCGTATGAACAAAGGTAAATTCCAAACCCTCCGTGAGAAGTTTCATAAGCGGCTGTGTGATTGGACTGAGAAATATCTGTCAAGCGGAGGCAAGGAGGTTCTTATCAAGGCCATTCTCCAAGCTCTACCGACCTATGCTATGCGTGTGTTTCAGTTTCCGACGAGTCTCATTGAGGAATTGAACCAGCTGATCCGGAACTTCCACTGGGGCGACGAGCATGAGCGTCGTCGCATGCACTGGCTGGCGTGGGACAAAGTGACGCAACCTAAGGCGTGTGGTGGAATGGGCTTTCGTGACTTCAAGATTTTTAACCAGGCCCTGCTAGCTAGGCAGGTGTGGAGGTTATTACAATTCCCGGATAGTCTTTGTGGTCGTCTGCTCAAAGCTAAGTACTACCCGTCAGGCCACCTGTTAGATACCGTGTTCATTCAGAATGTCTCGGTTACTTGGCAGGGAGTTATGCATGGTCTTGAGCTGCTGAAAAAGGGAGCAATTTGGCGTATTGGGTCGGGCTCTATGGTGAAGATTTGGCGTGACAATTGGCTGCCGCGTTCGGATAATCTGAAGGTCTCCGGAATGAAGCAGCGGTGCAGACTGAAATGGGTATCCCAACTCATTGATCCAGTGACTAGGAGCTGGGACGAAGCCACGATTCGCAAATTCTGCTATCCCCATGATGCTGCTATAATCTTGCAAATAAAGCTGCCTAGTCGACAGGTCAAGGACTTCGTGGCCTGGCAGCCGGAGCCGACAGGAGTGTTCTCGGTGCGCAGTGCATATAGACTTGGTCTGCAGCCCAAGATCATGAATATGGGGCGTGGCCAGAGTAGTGCAGAGCTGATGGTGATCAGAGCATATGGAACCTCGTTTGGAAAGCCCGTGTTCCGCAGAAGCTTCGTGTTTTTGCGTGGAGGCTTGCTACTGATTCGCTAGCAGTCACTCAAAGCCTTCATCGGCGGATGCCCAAAGTTGATCCGGTCTGCTCGATTTGTGGAGTGGAAGAGGAGGATGCGCACCATGCGATGGTCCGCTGCACCCTGGCTCGTGCCCTGAGATTCAACATGCGTGAACATTGGAATCTGCCTACTGAGGAGGCTTTCAGATATACAGGGCGTGGCTAGTTTTTCCTGCTCCTTGACAGTCTCTCTGCTGACGGGAGAGTCAAGCTCATCTTCCTGCTTTGGCGCATTTGGCGTCATCGGAATAATGTGGTTCATGGCGACGGCAAAGCTTCAATCGCGGCCTCGGTGCCGTTTCTGCAAAACTATGTCCAGACTCTCCAGGGTGGGGTGCCTTGCGCTGACACCAATGGCAAAGCGCCTGTCACTCCCATAACCCTCCCTACCACAACGGATCAACTACAACAACCTTCGAACTGGACCGCTCCTGTTCACGGGTGGGTCAAGGTCAATGTGGATGCTGGGTGGGATGCTGCTTCCTCGTCTGGAGGCACCGGCATGGTGGTGCGCGACACGAAAGGCACGGTCATGTACTCGCAATGGAAAACCCTCATGGCGTGCGCTAGTGCGGAGGAGGCGAGGTCCTTGCTGTGTTGGATGGTCTTCGGTACCTGGCGGCCAACCCACAGGCTCCGGGAGTGATCGAAACCGACTGTGCTAGAGTGGTGATTGTCCTTGACTCGATGGAGAGAGACAGCTCTGGACATTGGCATCTGTACTTGGAGGCGAAAGCTCTGATGAATGTTTTGGCAGAGGTTCGGGTTAGCAAGGTGGCTAGGGTGAGCAATGGTGTGGCACATGACTTAGCTCAATTAGGCAAGCGTGAGTGTGGTGTTATCCATGGGGCAATTCCTTCCTGCGCGTCGGAATCCCTAATGCGTGATTGTAATAGCGCTACTGCCTAGTTCTTAAAGCTCACTCATAAATTCAAAAAAAAAAATCTGAACAATACGAGCAAGTGAAAGTTAGTTTGTACCTGAAATATTCAGGTGGGGATCTATTCCCACCCCCGGCCGGTGAGCATTAAAAAAAAATTGTAGCTGAAAGATGGTTTTGATCGGAATCTGCGATAATTTTTTTGGTTGACTTTCTTTTCTTGAGAAAACAGGGAGGACGTGTAACGACCCAATCTGTAGAAACCTTGTGTCAAGGAGCTTGTCACCATCATGTAATATATTGCACTTCATATCATGGCATCATGGCATCTAGTTGCATAGCTAAAACCCTCAAAACTCAAATTTTGCAATTATGCTCAAATCTGCCTTCCCATAAATCTTGCAGAGGAAATGTCATCAAAAGCTTGGCTGGTATTTTTCCTAGGTCCTATATGTGACCCCTAACACCTCTGATTTTTATAATAAAAAAATTGGACACCATTTGGCATTTTAATTGATCCCAAAACAGTTATTTTCAAATAGGGGCAAAACTGTAATTAAATTGTTTGGTGATGACTCCCTCCATGAAAATTCATGAAACTCCATATATGGGGCTAATATGTCAGCTATCAACCCCAGTAATAAGGGCATGATTTTTGGAGGCATATTTCACCTACTTGTAGTTCAAACCCAAAACTAGGGCCAAATTGAGTTTAAATTCAAATTGTTGTCAAAAACATTTTATAAAATTATGATGAAATTTACAGTAGTGCAACATGTCATGTTGAACCCATGTGAATTTTATTAGATTTTATTTTAAACGTTTGTGCCCTCAAACATGCATTATTCCTTGACTGCAAATATGATTTTATAAAAAGAAAAAAAGGAGAAAGGTCCTAACCTAACTGGGCCGGTTTCTATTCCTGTTCAGCCCATTCCCTCCTCTCTCTCTCTCTCTCGCTGGCCGGTGGAGCCCACCGGTCAGAAGCTCCGTCCTCAGGAGACGGACGCCACGGGGCGTTGTCTCCCTGCGCCCGACGGCACGCCTCCCCTATCTCCCCTCCTTCTCATGTTCTCTCCTCACTTCACCATTCTCTCCCAAACCTCGCCGGAAGCTCCACCGCTTTGATTCCCGCAGAAATCGGAAGCCGCCATCACCTCTCACCCGAGAACAGTGCCTGCGCTCCGGACGCCAACATGCAGGCCTAGCCTACCCCGCCATGACCGTGTCGTCGTTCCGGTGAGTATCAGGCAAATCCGAGGGGTCCCTGAGCTTCTCCTCCCTCTCCTCTTTAGATCGGAGCTCTCCTCGATCATTTTCGTGCAGCACAGCGTCGGATCGACGCCGTCTCCCCGCACCTGACCGTCGCCGCTGTCGATCCCAGTCCCTCGTCGCCTCCGTTCTCCCCTCTTCTCTCTGGTAACTGAGGCGAGACGCGGGACTCCGTCCGCACCTGTTTGAGCAAGGAACCGAGTAGCGGGACCCCTGCCGCCTCTTCTCCAAGCCCATCGTCAATGTCGCCGCCATTGCCGAGCCGAGCTCCTCCACACTGCCGCTCCGCCTCCTCCCGCTCCGTTTCGAGCCCGAGGCCGAACCTGGGTGAGGCCCCGCACCCGATTCCCGGTTTCTCCTCCTTCCCCCGGCCTCCCAGCGCTGGATCCAACGAGACATTGGAACGGCCGTGCGGCCAACTCGTCGGCGCTGACGTCACCAATGATATCAGCGTCACTTAACCAAAAATCAATAAAAATCTGACAGGGGGTCCCACCTATAAGAAATTTATCTTTTATAGTTAGGATTTAATCCGGTGCTGGAGAGTCCCACTCCTGGAGCCACATGTCAGTGACTGTGGCTAGATACAGCTAAGTGCAAAAGGTTTGTTTGTGAAAATTGATATTTTAATCAGGAAAATCCAGAAAATGATTAAAAGTGCTAAAACTTGCAAAATTCATAGAAAATTCATCCCAACTCCAAATGAGATGAACTTTATATGTAAATTCATGTTTGACATGTACTATTTAATAAAAATATGTTTGGTGTCATTACTGTTAGAAAATAAGTTTTATTGAGTTAATAGAAACCCTAAAATTGCCCCATTAAACTTAGAAAAATCATAACTTTATTTCTAGGGATCCAAATCAATTGATTCTAGTTGCATTAGTTTCGTATTTCAAATTTCCATGTCATTACATGCATTTCATATTTTTGCATATGGTTGTACTACCTTATTGATTTTTGCTCTTGAATGTCGTTTCCGGGCATTGTTTCGATTATTATCGGTAGAGTCCAACAACGAGGATTTCTATGAGGGTGACATCGCTCAGTACCAGACTTTGATCAGCAAGGTAAGCATCAGCTTGTTGAACTCCTATCTCAATCTCATTTATATTGCTCTATGTCTTTACTATTGTCGTCATTGATTCTTCATGATTTTGGTTGTGTATCTTTATTGTCGTGGCTATTGTCTTTGCTTGAATCATGCTTAGGAGTTGCTTGTTGTTCATGACCAGAGGGTCATGACATTAATTTTGACTAATAACTATGCAACTTAATAAGTGAGATGTGAGCGTCGGGGATTGATACCAACAGATGGATTGTTTGACGGGTGGCTCTCTCGTCTTACACCGGTATTGTTGGATCCTTCTCTTCACCCATGGCGGAGTGTTGGAGTCAATGGCATACGTTAGTCAAGGGTGGCCACCCCTGAACTAAGATTGACCATCAAGACACTTTTGCGTTGGAATTGGGTAGTTAACCCGGTTCTGACCTAATTAAATTGAGGCTTTGGGTGGGTAACCCAAACCTCGTTGAGAATAAAATGGTTGATTGTTGCACCTTGTTTGGTGCTGGTATGGATCAGTGGTAACATGTTTTGCTTATAGTATACTTGGTGTGGTCTTCTATTCATGAGAATTGTTGACTATGTCACTTGTTGTTGCTCAAGTTTCGATGCCATGCTTAATTATGAGTTATATTAATTTGATATACATGACTTGCTGTTATTTACATTCATTCAAATGTATAAGTCTTGAGAGTATGAAAGTACTCATTGGAATTCCAACTCCCAACATTGTTGTAGGTGAGCCTAGTCTAGGCGATTACTTTGATTCCGGTTCCATGGGCGACGCCTAGTTGCTTGTTTCACCTGGTTGGCTTTACGATCAGGGTTGTGGTTGTTAAGATGGCGGGGCTGCCATCTTGGTCCTTTGTTTATCGTTTTCGCTACTGTATTTTGAAGATGGCCTTTGAGCCTCTTTTGTAAACTTTTATCTATGTTCCCTTGTAAGAGACTTTAAATATGTATATGTAATCTTCCTTTAGAGTTTGTGTTGTGGTACCAAATTTGTTTAAGCATGCCATGCACCATGTGTGTATGTTATGAAGTGCATGGTATGCGTTCCGAAGTCTGGGTTTCATCTGTAGGTGCCGGGATGGTCATTGCAAGACGGTCGCTCCGACATCTACACTTGAAGGCCTTACTCTGGAACAAAAGGTCTTTGGAGTTTTTTCAACTGTTTGGGGGATGCAACCTGTGAAATGGTCTCGATCCTGGTGTGAATTCATGTGCATTGAGGCACGCATGTGACTGGACGAGTGAGAGATTCTTCCGTCAGGGGCATACGCAAGCGGCGTATATTGAACGGCTAACTCGGGCCCATGCACCGTTGTGAGGTCATACATGCTTGGCTTGTATGCATAACGGCATGGGGTCACCGACCATGGTACATTGTGTCGCCGTTAGTAGTTGCAATAAAAACCGGGTCCTGACAGGTTTGGTATCAGAGCCGAGCTGACTGTAGGTGAACCTTGCAGGTGGGCGTTAGCTCATAGGACTTGGTTAGCCAAGAAAACTAATTGCAAAAACTAAAATGAATTTTCAAAACCATGAGTGGATTTTTTTATTCCTTTCCCTCGGAACTCTTAAATCTGAAATTTGCTTTTGTCCCTATGTTTGTCGTTACCGTGTGGTTGACCTAGGGTTGTTTTCCCTTGGTGGCAGATGGCAGAAGTACCTACCACTTTGGTTGCACCACCCATTGCCAGGGAGTTAGTGGCGCTCCGGCGCTTCTTGTGATCATGGTGATGGTCGCATCTTCCACCTCTAGTTTCCGATCATTCGGGAACGCCACTATGTGTCTCACCATAGCGAGGTACCCTTGTTGGCCCTCGTGCTCCATGTCTGGGAGAGACTCTGGATCGTTTCCGTGCACCCGTGCCCCTTCCTCCTGGACCAACACTCATCCCTTTTGGCATGTAATATTAGCACTTTAAGATGTACTTGTGGGTGTAATTAATAGTTCACATCGTGTTGTTTATCTCGCTTCAAGGCGTCGTAAATTACAGTTGTATGTAGGACCTTGTATGCTATCAATGCAACTTGTGTTAAATTTTTGTGCTTGTGTGCAATCATCGAAAGGTTCATTTTCTTGTGAAGATGCTACTGAAATGATGTGAATTTTATCATGACCTTGCTGCTGGTACATGTTTTAAATCGTTGCACATATTTGTTGCCCCGATCTTACCTTGTTGCGATGCCTTGTTGCAACAAGATGTCTGAAGGTGCGGGCCAAGGTGGCAATGGGGACCTTCCTCCTCCTCCTCGCCCTCCTCCAAGCACGGTGGAGCTCTTGCACCGTATGGAGAATAACAAGCAAGTCACAAACCGCATTCTCAAGAAATTCGTTCAGTTTGTGGCAGCAGCCCCAGGTGGTGAACAAGGCCGTGGAGGTTTGCTGCATTTAACAAACCAATCCTCCTACTTTCCCCCACGCGATTGACCCACTTGAGGCCAATGATTGGCTTTGCTAGGTGGAGAGGAGCCTTAAGATCAACCATTGCACCGATGAGGAGAAGGTCCTCTTTGCAGCGCACCAACTCGAAGGTCCCGCTGCAAGTTGGTGGGAGAATTATCTGAGCATGCAAGCTACTAGAAAGGTTGTCACATGGGCCAATTTTGTGAGGCTTTTCATCGCACTCATATTCCCGAGAGTGTGATGGAAATGAAGACTCAGGAATTTTGTGACCTCAAGCAAGGATGTGTCTGCGTTGGTGATTATCTTGACCGCTTCAACTACCTCGCACGATATGTGGTGGATGAGGTGTCTACGAACAAGAAGAAGCAATTGAGGTTCCGTTTGGGCCTCCATCCAGAGATGAGGATGGAGTTGACCCTTCTTGAGCCTCGTAACTTTGAGCACTTGGTGAATGCTGCTCTTTCCATGGAGAATGAGCGCAAGGAGGTCGAGAAATATTGCAAGTGAGAAAGGGAGCATAAATTTCTGCGCGTGGCGCTTCGCAGAATGCGCCATGCACCGCTTCCTCCACAATGGCGTGGGCTCCCCCACCTCTGCGACACCACGGGAATCCTCCCCATCCTCCTCCATCTAGCTCTCAACCAAGGTATGGTGGAGGGCAGCGAGGCGGCCCCGAGACATTCGGGATATCAAATGCTTCAATTGCGATCAAAAGGGGCACTATTCTAATAATTGCCCTAATCCGAAGATGAGGGGAGCTCCCAACCCACCACCACCACCACCACGAGGACCTTTAGGTTTTCGTCCTCCTGCTCTGAGGCATCTCCCGCCCCTCCTCCAGCTGCTGGGCGGGGGCATGCCCATGACATTTCAGCAGAAGAAGCAGAGGATGCACCGGGTGTTCTTGTCGGTACGCTGTCCGTCAACTCAACTCCCGCCGTTGTGCTTTTTGATTCTAGAGCATCGCATTCATTCATATCTAAGGAGTTTGCTAAGCATAACCATATTCCATTAAGGGCAATGCATATCCCTGCGGTGACCCAGCACACCACTGCATGTTGTAGTGCGCAAGTCGTTGATATAATACTCACGAAAGTCCCCTTCCGTAAATATCACATCCCTCATAGTGGTACAACAGAAACATTGCGGGTCCGCAACTTTACATGTTCATAATCAACAACCAAAAGTGTACAAAAGTTTCGAGATCATCCTCGGTCCATTGAGGATTCACGATCGGAAACAAATTCAAACTAGCAAATCTATAGAACAATGATACTATAAGACTAAGTACCATTAGAGCTCAGCAACTTACTAACTATCCTATTTATGTCTACGCTTTAGCTTCCAGCTCCACCTCCTCATCGCCAAGTCCGTAGATGATACGGTAGTCGATGCCTTCGACTCCTCTGGAAAGATCCAGCTCCTCGTAGTAGATCTCGTCATCGTCGTCTTCACCTTTCTCAAAGCTTAACTCGTAGCTGTTCTCGCAATCTAAAGCAAGGTTTTCAAAGATACGATTGAGTACGAGCGTACTCAGCAAGTTCTAAGGAATTTGTGTAAAATGCAGTAATTGCTGCCTGGAATCGGAAATTCCAAAGGAATGCAAGTTTTGAAAATGTTTTGTTGAACAGGTCAAGTTTTAAATTAATGAAAAACTATGTCCATCACTCTTCATGGGTTGTTAGAACTTTTCGATAGTTCCTTTCCACGCTACGTTCGCAATTCTTTCCCGGAATAGGGAGTAACATGTCACACTTTTATACACTCTGCAGAGGTGCGCTACTTTGCCCACAAACGTCCTTGGCCATATTACCAATTTCATACTTCCTAAGGTATGAGGCCAGTTACCAAGTATAGCCGAATCATGCCGAGCACTACTTCATTCCGTAATCTACCCTTTGCAACGAACCCAGTCATGACCGGCATTAATTGCCCTCTCTGCTAAGAAACTACAGTCATTACCCTGCAGCACAGGATAGGGACGTTACGGGCTCCCACCCGCTACCATTCCTCAAGTGGAATACAGCCCGACTAAGCCTCCGAAGATATACGGAACTCGGAAGTAAATTCTGATTCGCTTGTCCCATACCAAGATCTGTGGTCAGCGTGGTTTATACGGTGCCTTGGAATGCCTGAGTACAGTTGTTATTAAGTCCTATACATCTTTCTCGGTACAATGGAATCTCTACCTCACGATACTCCGATCATGCAATCACAATCCATGATTCCATCGCCCACCAATTTCATTTATAAAACATATTTGCTTTGATGTAGTGGTAATATAGTACTTTCAAATTAACTTTCTTTAAAATAAGTCAACGACATGAGCAAGAATGAACTTGCCTGGAAATTGCAAGATAGTGCAATTCGAAGGTTCTACTTGACCCTGGACCTCGGGTTCTGAAAATATCGTCATTGTCCGTTAGAAGACAATGTTGTAAAATCCAAATTATTTGAAGAGATGTTCCAATTTATAGTTTTGGTCAAAACCCTTTCCCCGTATTTGAGTGCATTTTAGTTTAATTTGAATTTCACTTTAGAATTTTCATATGAATTTCACTTTAGAAATTTTCATATGAATTTCACTTTAGAGTTTTCATATATCTTATAATTCCATCTTATTTACAATTCATATCTTTCTTCACTATAGAGAGACCCATTGAACTGAAGCACATCTTTGATCAATCTACCGGATAAGCTATGAGCCACTGGACGGATCTTAGATAGCCAGAACTCTGTATCAAAATCTCTCTATGCTGCAAAGATCAATACTTTTGCAACCTCGAAGGAAAAATAAAGGTATTTTTCTTAAATTTGATTTCAAATATTTGTATCACTTTGAATATTTTCATATTCAAAATATACTTTTAAGTTCAAAATAATATTTCCAAAAGATTTGAAAATATCATCTTTGTTGTGGGTGATATTTGTGGTATTTGAAATACCCAAGTCCTTTATTACAAACAAAACAATGGCTAGAAAATTTTATTTTCAAAAGTCTTCACACATAGCACAAATGGGTTAGTCACATTTTTAGCTTTACAAAAATATTTTTCTTATAATTTGTGGACATTCCTAGCTAAAGTTATGATTTTTGGCATTTTAGGGTATTTGTGAAATGACTAAAATACCCCTGGCCCTACTAGTCAGACCTAGTGGGTCAAAACTGGTTCGAACCTCTCTCTCGCGCGCGTGCTCCCACGACACCGTGGTCGCCCTCGCCGTCGCCGGCGTGCTCTGGCCGACTCCGGCCGCCTTAGCCCTCGCCCCCGCCGCCAAAACAATCGCCGCCTCCCGCTCTACCTTCTCATCGAAGGAATCGAGCTCTAGCGCTCGTCCTCGGCCTCGCGCAACCAAACCCTAGGTTAGGGTTTTGGGACGGCGTCGCCTTCTTCCACTCCGGCGAAGTAGAGGCACTTCCTCGCCTTCCCATGGTGTGGTGTGGCCCTTCCACGCCATGCAGATGTTGCTCGGCCGTGCGCAGGTCGTATCACCCCGGCGTGGGTGTTCCCTGTGCCGCCGACCACCGTCTCCCTCTGCTCCGGCCACCGTGAGCTTGGCTCACTGCTGGCCAAGGTAAACGCCTCCTCCCCTTCTCTCTCTCTCTTCCTCTCTCTAGCTTCTCTGTTAGTCGGAATTCCCCAATTCGAAGTTCTAGGGTTCCTATTGTGTAGAGTACACCCGATTCTAGCTTGATTTGGGATGCAATTGGACAAGCTTGGGTGTTCTTTTACTGCTGATTAGCATCCTAGACTACTTGGCTGGCTTAAGATGCCTTTTCGATGCATTGGCATCGATCAGTCCGAACCTTAGGTTCAGTTTCGATAGACAACACTTCTCCCCTCTTTCTGTCAGACTAAAATGTCAAAACTACTTCTACAAGCTATTAGAGCTTGCAACTATCAGTGCAGGATTGGGTAGCATCCTAGTTGTTTTTCTGAATCTTAAGATTCAGTTAACTACAATTCTGTTGGTTAACTCATGTGCATTTGTTTGCAGGCTACTGAGCCTTGCTGTGGTATCCATCTTCTCATCTTTAGGTTGATCACTAGATTTACCTGAAGATGGTGGATGGATATTGCTAGTAAAGCTCAATTTAATTAACCTAAACTTAAAATCTAAGGCTGTGCTCCTAGCTAGTAGTGCATGGCTGTGGTGTTCATCCATAGGATGATGCACAGCTAGCCAATGGCTAGTGCAGTGCTACCATTGCCCTCTCTCTCTCTGCTAATTACTGAGCTTAAAAGGTTGACAACCTTTGGAGTTTCCTAAGTCTGCTTGATGTAGAAAATTTGGGCAGCACCTCCCTGCTACCTTCTTCCTTGAGCTCCTTCCTCCAACTATCTAATTTGTGGGCCTCTCACAGTGTGTGAGCAGCACCTAGCAATTCTCTTTCTCTCAGCATCTGGCCTGAGAGTGTTCCTGTGAGCTTTTAGCTTGCTTGCACCCAACCTCTGGTCTGAGTGATCTTGAGCAAACTGCTCTTGAGAATTGTGAAAAATTTGTGAAGGATCTGGGGTATTTATAGGGTTGGCCAGGTGATGTGGGGTTGACACATGTCACATGCATTTAGTGACTAAGGTGTATGCTTCACCTCTTAAAATGCAGGTGTCAAATTCTAAGAGTTTGCCTAATAAGGTAGGTCGATTAAGGGGTAATACTGTAATTTCACATGCCTTTTTGTCAAAGACAAGTGTTAGCTCTATCTTGAGCTTCAATTCTGTCATGGTTTTGGTCCATTGGCTTCTAGGTTTTAACCTTAAGATTTTTATCTTGCTTCTGTTAAAATGTGGGCTTGTAAATTGGTGATCTTTTAAATGATCATTTAATTTACTTTGATCTTTTTACTGAATCCATTAGCTTGAGTAGTTTTCTTTTACTGCTGTTAATCTTTGTTGGCTATCTATCTATCTGCTCCTTGATGGTACTAAGCTGGCTGACACTTTGGCTTTGCTATGGATGTTGATACTCTGCCTTACTGCAGCTTGACCTTGCTGTGCTCCTCTACTGCTGGGTACTTTTTTCCTGGTCTTATGATCTAGATACTATGGTATCTGCCTGTGTTTCTGGTTGTATACTCCTGGCATTGTCTCTCTATGATTTTGGGTTGCTGCTGCCTATGCTGGTAGCATTGCTACTGCTTGTGCTGTTGCTGCTGCTGCTGCCATACTACTCTTGTTTTGGCTGCTGCCCTACTACTGCTACTATGCTGCCTAGACTCTTATGCTGCCAACCTTTGTTTTCTGCCTATAATTGTGTTTTAATTGCCAAATGCTCAAGCTTAGGATCTTATGACAAGTTCCTAAGGTCCAAATTGGATTCAAAATCAAAATGATTCATCTTAAGATGGATCAAACATTTTAATCATAACAAAAACTTTTCTTTGTTTAGTGTTTTGCCTTGCAGATTTGGAGAAGACATGAAGATAAGAAGAGCAAGGAAATAGATAGATAGGTTTTAGCTAGTTTTCTTCTCTTTTTTTTGGTAGTTTGTAATAGGTCCAATTTCCTTTGTATTTTCTTTTATTTACTTGTGTAAATAATCCTTGTAAGAATTATTCTTATTAATAAAGATCTTTCTTTTGAGCAATGAGTCCATCCTTGAATTACTTTGCTTTATTTTGAATTATTATAAAATATTTGAACTGAAATCAAGTTTGAATAATTCAAACCTCAATTTTGAAATCACTCAAATAATTTTAGATGCTTTTAATTTTTTTGAAAATAAAAGGCAAAAGATTTGCCTTAATAATTAATTAAGAAGGAGTTTTACAGCACTTTTACAACCCGGCCGAACGAGCAAGAGACGCTCGAACCACCCCCAGCGTAGCGAGGAGAAACAACTCTCGCACGCACACAAACAAAAGAAAAGCTATTCTCCGGGCATTATGGATCCCAAGTGTTTAGCTCCTGCGGCGCTCCACAACGCCGCCTCCGTTTTAATCCGCTCAAAAATCACTGTTGGCATGGTAGAAACATGGCGGAAAACGCGCGCATTCCTCTCATTCCAAACCTCTCAAGAAACGAACATAATGAGGGAAGCCAAGGATTTATGCCGGGTTCCGTTGGTGTAGATGACGGATTCCCACCAAGCATGCATGGAGTCGAAGGTGTGCCACTGGCTAGTGCTGCACGTGGATAGCCCGAGCCAAGAGATCACCATGTTCCAAATGCGGATGGTATAGCGGCATTTGAAAAGGAGGTGCGTGGCGGTTTCACCCTCCCTTTTGCAAAGCTGACAGAGACCGCAGTTTGGCCAACCACGAAGGTGTAACCGGTCGGCCGTCCACACCCTGTTTTGGAGAACAAGCCAAGCGAAAAGCTTGCACTTGGGAGGCGCCCAGTTCTTCCAAACCATCTCCGGCATGGTGGATCTTGTCAGGCCTTCGAATTGGGGCTTGTAGGCGGAGCTCGCCGTGTATAAGCCGGAGTTGGTGAACTTCCAAGTAATGTCGTCGGTCGTGCCCTCCACTAGCTGAAACTCACTCACCTTCGTCCAAAGATCGACGAATTCGGTGATATGTTCGGCCGTGATGCCCTCATTCATGTAGATGTTAGTGATCCAAAACTCGTCCGTGATCCCCTTGTTGACGGTGAAGTTTTTCTGATGGATAGGGCAAAGATGGAAGGGGCCACCTCACTCGGTTTCAGCCCGTTGAGCCACGGGGAGTGCCAAAAATTGGCGATGCGGCCGTCACCGATGGTGATAGTGGTGGCAGCATAGAAAAAATCCATGTCCTCTTTATTGCAAGGGTTTTCTTTGCCAATCCACTCCTTGTTGGGGTCCTGATGGCTACTTGTTGGTGAACCCCAAGAGGAAGGTTATGATGTAGACAGCAGAAGTTTTCCCTTGAATAATCTACCCAAGGTTATCAATCCAGTAGGACTTGACGATCTATCGGAAGGTTGTTGATGTTGACTCCCACTGGCGCTAGGGAGCTTGCACCAACGTGGAATCTGCACAGACACAAACCAGAACTTTGCCCAACACGAAACAGAGAGGTTGTCAATCTCTCCGGTCTTGCAGAAACAAAGAGTTAAACGTATGGTGTGGAAAACAGCAGGAAACACAGCAAGTAACAGGAAACAGATGATTGCAGCAGGTTGTGTAAACAGTATGAGGAAATTGGACCAGGGTCCACAGTTCACTAGTGGTGTCTCTCTCAGAACAGATAACTAGCATGTTGGGTAAACAAATTACAGCTGGGCAATTGACAAATAGAGAGGGCATAACAATGCAATACATGCCAAGATGTCTACTATGAAATCTAGTTGGGCATTACAACAAAGTACATAGACCGTTATTCCAACCGCATCTATGCCTAAATAATCCACCTTCAAGGCAGCATCCGCATCCTGTTCAGTATTAAGTTGCTAACAACAGATTATTGCATGAAGTAAAGTGTGTAATGTAATCAATACAAGTGCCCTTGGACACTGCACCAATGTTTTATCCCTAGTAGCAACAGCACATCAACCATCTTAGACCTTTCTGTCACTGATCCAGATATCTAGAGACTGAACCCACTATCTAGCATAAATACCCCCTCTTGGAGTCACAAGCATCTACTTGGCCAAAGCATCTACTAGCAACGGAGAGCATGCAAGATCAAGAGCACATAGATAAACAACTTGAATAAACATGGTATCAATATTCATCGATCCCAGCAAACACAACATCTAGCATTACAATAAGATGATCTTGATCATGTTAGGCAGCTCACAAGATCTAAACATGGAGGCACAAGGTAGAGAGACAACCATCTAGCTACTGCTATGGACCCGTAGTCCAGGGGTGGACTACTCACGCATCACTCCGGAGGCAGGCATGGTGATGTTGAGCCCTCCGGTGATGATCTCCCCTCCGGCAGGGTGCCGGGAAGAGCTTCAGAACTCCTCCGATCTGATATTGACGATGACGGCCGCGACGGAACTTTTCGTGGAATATGATCGACCGTCATAGGGTTTTCGCGTCGCGGAGAATATATAGGCGAAGAGGCGGCGTCGGTGGCCGAGGGGGGCCACCACGCCATAGGGGGGCGCGGGCCCACCCTGGGCCGCGCCCTAGTGTGGCGTGGCCCCCTGGTGGGTCTGCTCCGACTCCCCTTTGGACTCCGTGATCTCCTCGTGATATTATTGACGATGTCTTTTGTTTCGTCCAATTTCGAGAATATTTCCTTAATAGATTTTCTGAAACAAAAAACAGCAGAAAACAGGGAACTGGCACTGTTGCATTTTGTTAATAGGTTAGTCCCAGAAAATGCATAAAATGATATAAAGTGTAGCCAAAACATGTAGCAATTGATATAATAACAGCATGGAACATCAAAAATTATAGATACGTTTGAGACGTATCAAGCATCCCCAAGCTTAGTTCCTGCTCGTCCTCGAGTAGGTAAACGATAAAAACAGATAATTTTTGAAGTGACATGCTACCAACACATTCTTTGATCAAATAACAATGTAATGCACATGATCTGAATGAAATGATCTAAGCCAATGGTCTATAGTTTGCAAGCAAGTAAATAAAGAGTAAACATAAGTGATCACACAAGTGCAAACTTTCATGAATAACACTATAAAACATTTAGAGATATAATAGTCTAACATAATAGTTAGCTCACAGCAGCAATAATTTTCAACATGAAAGTGTTTGTATCAACACAAAGGAAGATAATAGTTTCAGCTTTTGCTTCAACTTTCAATATGTATATCATATAGATAATGTCAATGCAAAGAATATGATCAACCAAACACAAAGTTATGTAAAAACTGTTATACTGGAGTTGACAATGATGTTTGCTTAAGTAGACAGAAAGAAGTGGGAAAACTGACTCAACATAAAAGTAAAAGAATGGCCCTTCGCAGAGGGAAGCAGGGATTAACATCATGTGCTAGAGCTGTATTTCCCAAAGGCATATAGAGAGCATAAAATATTGTTTTGTTAGGTAATGCTAGGCTGATAATGTACCAACAAAATGTGTGGTTTTGTATTGCGGAACCATGCACGTGTCATGGTGACATTGGTTACAGTTTCTAGGTGGGACCATATGTTACTGCCAATAAGTTTCCAGTTCATCGAGCACCTTTGAATTTTGCAAACTTTGCTTTGCCAACTTTGTTCTCTTTGCAGTTTCTTTGCTTGTTTGGTGAGAGTGAGATGAGAGCAGTAGGTAGGCGAAACCCTTTTTCTTTTTGAGCCCTAGATCACCCAGAACACGGCCATGCCGGTGGTGTTCCAGGGGATGCCGATGTCGGCATGCCCTAATCTTGATCTATCCCTAATCCTGCGCGCCCCCGCCCTCGTCCAGTCCCTCTCCCGCGCCAGTGCTTCCACTGTGCGGTTCCTGTTCTTCCAGTGCGACGCCGCCGCTCGTTCCCAGCCCTTCCCCTTTCCCCGTCGACTGCTGCAGGGAGAGCGCGTGCGCGCGGCCGTCACGTCGCTTTCCGCTGGCAGCTTTCGGCGCCGTCCTCCCTGGTGCCTCCCCGTGTCGTCTTCAATGCCAGCCCCCCCCCCCCCCCCCCCCCCCCCAGGCTCGACTGGAGCTCTGCTGGAGCCTCGCAGGCAGGCCTCCGCCATTAATTCCGTTCGGTGCAGCGACCACCTCCTCCCTGCTATATAAGCACCCCCAGACCCCCAGATCTCACACACACCTCCCTCCCTCCCGTAGCAACCTCTCTGCAAGATCAATTTTGGATTGGTGCTTGTTCCTCTCGTCCAGAAAGGAAGTTGCTGCAAGCATTCCTCAGATGCTTGCGAGCAATTGCAAGCTTCATTGTCCAATTCCTCTTACAGAGATACTCTCCTTGATCTCCTCTACCTTCCGGTGGCTTCCATTCTTTGTTTAATGGTCTGTAGCATCGTCACCTTCCGATGCCGCCATTGACGGTCATCGGAAGCTCGGCGGTGCTGCAAGCCCTCTCCCTCCACCCTGAACCTCTCCCCTAGCGCGTCGCGTCACGGCGCATCCGACCCTGCCTCTTATTCCCTCTGGCGTGCCCCAGAGCTCCGGCAATCGCCGGCAGCCTGCAGCTTCTCACGCGCGTCGGGCTCGTCTTCTTACCTCCTCGACCGGAGGTAGGAGACGGTGACCTGGCGCCCAGCGTGGCAGCCTCCTCCCACCGACAGCCGGGCCAGCCCGGCCCCAGCTCTGCTGAGCTGGTTAAGTGGCAGCGCCCTGCCGCTGTTTCCGTTTCCTACGCGCGAAGGCGTCTTTCTGCCCAGTGCGCCAACCTCCCCAGCCCAGTCAGGTTCCAGCCCGGCCCGTTTTAAATTAGCCCAAGTCTGTTTTTTTCCAGAAAATCCCTGAACTTTTCCAAAACTTCGAATCACCGTAGATTCCAAACCGTAAGTCGGAATCGGGTGATTCAAAAGCCCAAAATTTTGTTTTGAAAAACTCTATCCAATGGTATAGGTTTCACATTTTTTTGAATTAGTTGTGTGATAGGTGTATGAATACACTTGTTTAGGTATACCCCGCGGTGACGGCACCCGTGCCCGAATCCGCGATGCGGCCGAACCCCCCCCCCCCCCCCCCCAAGCCAACCGGTGATGTTCTCCGAAAGGCAAGCTAGCAACTTGCTATAAACACTCCTGCGATGTTGTTTGTGCTTTATTTTACGATGTTATGTTATGTACCTATGCCATGTTTGCATCCATATTGCATGTGACCAAGTCACTTGAGTGAACCCCAACTATGCCCTGTATTGTTTGGTTCCTATGATTGTTTGCCTCTTCCTCTTCGTCGAAGTGAGGTGCGGACGAATGTCGGCTGATGATCTTCGAGGTTGGGGTCATTTGCCGAAAAATGAGTCGTTACCATTTGTTTTTCCCCCGGTCAAGTGTGGCCGGTTCTACCGCTATACCCTTGACGCTTGGGTTGCCAGGAAGTTACCCCACGCCGGTGAGTTCCGTGTGGAGGGGAATACTATCCTTTACCCGTGGATGTGCGTCATGAGATATCATGACTTTGCGGAGCCTACGATGCCCCGAAAACCCCGTTTCCATGTCAAAGGCTGGACATAGGTGCCGCCGCAGACGTGATGGCGTGGGTGAGGGAAACCATCAGGCAATTCACTGCCTGACCCCAGCCAGACTTGCTGCATTCAACTACAAGGAACCAAAGCTCAACCAGAAGAGGACCAAAAAGCTGATGCCCCAAAGGTTGACAATATTATTAAAAAAAGTAACGGAAAGAAAGGCCTGTGTGTCCGCGTCCCCAGAAAACGCATGCTCTTCAAGGAGATGTGTATGGAGCAGATGCTAACTTAAGGCTTTTTGCCACCCAGTGATTTTGTTCCCAGTTGTACTGAGCAGAACCCAGATTATTCATCACATTCTGGTGCATCCTTTCATCAGTTCTACTACAAACTTGCCTACCAAGATCGAAATTCTCAACCTCCTGGTACCACTGATCATCTATCCATACTGCCACCTCGGGGTTACCCATCATTTGAGTTGTTTGAGCTCTTTGCAAAATGGAACCTTCAAGGCTTCCAAGCATAACAATTCTGTAGCTCGCAAGTCAAAGAAGAAAATTCAGGTTCAGGCTCTGCCTCTGTCTCACAGGAGAAGCTACATGCAGAAGAAAAGAAAACCCCGAGAAGAAGATAACGACCAAGAAGCAAAATGAACCACCACCGTTGCTTATCCATGCTGAGAAGTGCTCAAAAAAGTATCGGCCGTTCCCCTGGACCAGCTGGTACCACCGCTACACTCTCCTCATCATCTCTTGCAGGAGAATTACGCTCTCGAAACAGGCTTTCGCCCCGTTTTACAAATAAAACAACATGCCAAGCAAGTCAATACAAAGTCACCAGCACGAGGGAGAAGCTAGAAAAGTTTGCTGGGGCAGCAGCACAAGTAAGCCCAACACCATGAAACATGAAAAAAGAGCTAGAGGCGCGGGGGGAGGGGAGGAGGGGGTAGGGTAAGGTAGGAAGAACTAAAGTCGAGACCCTCCGGCGCTAACTGCTAGAAGTAGAGAAGAGGCGGCGTGCGGTCCCCATAAGTCTATCGAGCATGTCATCTAGCCGCCCCTGCCTCGCTGCCTAGAAAGCGGGTGCCACTGCTGCAAGAAGCCAGAAATTTAAACACGGAGTCAAAAGCACGCCGAAGAAACATCCACTCAATCACCATCTTATTACGAATCGTCCAAAGAGTCCACGTCATCACGGCGAACACCAACCAGAAAAGGCGTCGCTTCCTCCCCGGTATGGTTCGCCTGGATCTCCTGGAACTCGCCGAGGTCTGGGGCCTGCCAAGCAGGCCAAGCGCCTCGTGGACGAAGTTCCATAGAAACCTGGCAGCAGGACAGATGAACAGGATGTGGGCTCCTGTCTCGGGGATCCCACACATGGGGCAAAGGCCATTCCCCGGTCCACGTCGCTTACGGACCTCCACCCTGAGGGGAGGCGGTCCCTAAGGAGTTGCCACAATGGAGAAGCCCAAGCTCTAACCGGATTACTGAAGAGACTCCGATAAGCCGACTTTACGAAGAAGGTCCCAGAAGGCGCCAAGTGCCATGACACGTGGTCTTGGCCCCCTGGCAGCGCCTCTGGGAGCGAACTCTGTAACTCCGTCCATGTTGTAGCCTCGGCATGTCCAAATGTTCGTTGGAACGAGATGTTCCAATTCCCATTATGTACTGCTGAGGCCACCAACTGCATCGGGTCCGAACAGATAGCAAAGAGGGTTGGGAACCTATGCTGTAACGGGATTTTATCAAGCCAAGGGTCAAGCCAAAATATGGTGCCCTCTCCATTACAACGGAGAAGCGGGCACCCTTCCTAATCTCATGCTTGATAGTTTGAATGGATCGCCAAATTGGGATCCATCCCGACGGTCACACGCAAGGAGGGGACGGCCTTGCAGGTATTTCGCTTTGATTAGCTGCAGCCACAGCCCCCCCCCCCCCCCTCCTCTCTAAGTATCCGCCAAACCCACCGAAACATGGCGCGACATTCATCTTACGAGACGCTAAAATGCCATGCCCCCCATGGCCCCATGTCCTTGGAAAGTTCTGATCCATGGAAGGTTATTGTCATCTGCATGCTCCTCAACTTAGCGCAGGGTCATCATGTTCTTTCAAACCATGTACTTTCTCCATAAATATCTTACTGTCATGCGGCTTGTTGAAGATATAATTTGGCTGCTAGGTATTTTTATAAGCCAAATTAATTTGGATGGTGTTGCTTAGATTATTAACTGATATATATTTGAACGTGCTGTTTAGTTTGAAAATGTGATGCAGCCTTGGTTGAAGTCCAGTGCAGATGTCGCAAGATCAAGCAAGTTCTGAATCAGGAGTGGCTATACCGAGGACAAATCCAGTATGTATTCAGAGATGCGCTGAGTTAAACTGCAGATACCTAGCACAAGTCCTAGCAGGCATCGGTCAAATGCCAGGCTGAAGACGTATTGAAGATTGGTCGATCACATACGGCAAGCGTACCAAGGTTCCATGTTTGTTAAGATTGTACGTACTAGTACTAGCCGGATTGATTAGAAAATTAGGAATATTAAATTCGGCTTGGATGTGAAGGAAACGATTCCTTGCCCTACCGTATTTGCCAAGTCCAGACTGCCTTAGGCATACGGCGATACAATCAAAAAACCAATCTTATTTTCACGTTACTTTTTCCGTTCGTTTTCTCCTCTGCCGAGCTCTAGTTCCCTAGGATTTGGTGATCTTTGTCGCTTTGCACTGAAAAGCGGCCGTATCTCCTTTCCGAAATCGAGTAACTCTTTGTTGGTTTGCTCGGAAAGCAATCGTTTCGTCGTCACGAAAATACGACAGTTATCGTGGTGTCGCGCGGCAATTTTGCGTGGCAACACAATTGGCGACTCCGCTGGGGAAGAAGAAGAAGAACATACACACGATGAACACCGACCCCAAGAACGGTAGCGACTTCGACCCCGACAACATCATCGCCGTCACACTTGATGATCTATCCGAAGATGATCGGCGCGAGTTGGAACGGGTGCTTGAGGAAGATAAAACTGAGAGGATAAAACTGACGTTGGCTGGATTCCAGAAGACAAGGAACGGCGTCGTCAAAAAGGTAGCTACGCTGAGTCCTTCCGATCTACTCGGCGCCGAGGTAAAAAAGCCAACCGATGAAATTGCTCATCTTATTGATGTGTCCGTAGCTAGTAAATATGGTTCGGACATAATAGACATGTCACGCACAATTACTCGAGCTGTAGTTAATAAATTTAAAGAATTTAAGGAGCAGCTTGAAGATAGTATACCTCGTCATGTGCGTTCAGTAGTACTAAAAATTAATGATGAAAATTCTTCTAAGAAGGCGATGCCTCCTGAAAGTAGCAAATTACTTAATCTTTCTGGTCATACGCACACACCAGGTTCATCGGTTAGTGCTGCACAGCATGATCACGTTCCTTTAAATAATAATCTAGGTGGACATGCTAGTAGTTTGGCAAATAATTTTATTTCTAGTGCTGCTCCTCCTATTGTTTCAACTTCGGTTGAAAATAACAAGCTGGTCCCATAGGATATGCCACCCAAGGGTTAAAACTCCACTGCAGAAATTGTGGATACATAGGAGATGTACCATCAGTTCCAAATTTCTGGCCTCCGCTACTGCATGGATTCCTCTGCTGGGCAGACGTATCAAAACCAGGTCTGAACCCTATAGCAGATGAACTCGTTGATGTTTCCGAGTTACTTATTTTCATGACTGAATGTGTACGTGTGCTAACTGAATCAAGTTTGTGACTAGTACTAGAAGATACAACGAGTGTATTGCCCAAACCTTGGTCTTGCGTACCAGCATTCTTTTTCTGCACCGATCCACTCCTACTGCACGAGTGCATGTTGCTTCTGTACTCTCACCATTTTTAGATGATTGGCCTTTTCCCTGTCTCAGAGCATGAGTAGTATCTAAATCATCTGAATTTTGTACATGCTTAGGTCCAGCACGCTTCACGGGCACCCAACTGAACTTGCGGCCACCATTATAATTTCTGCCATCTGGATTGTGCACCGGTGATCGGTTCCCTCGAATAACAATTGCGTCACGTGGCCGAGCTTCTCCATTGAACCAAGCTTTTTTCTCACGTGAGTGTGGTCTGAACATCGGCCTCGGTGGAACCCATTCTGGTTGAAAATGACCTGCTGACCTGTAAGATATGGCGTCCAAGGAATAAAATAAAACCCCACGGAGGAAACTGTGCATATATAGGAGGTGCACCGCCGCAATATGAAGCTGTATTGAAAAATACTGCTGCTGGTCATCTAAATTTCTTCGCCATCGCTCATGACCTCCAGGTCCTGAAGGAGACCTAATACGCTTAATGCCTCCAAACCGACTAAATACATTGTTGGCCTTGCGCGTAGTGTATTTGTCCAACGACATGCTAACTTTCGGCTTTGGTCTTGGAGTTTGTCTCTTACCTCCGTTGACTTCCGACACCCCTACTTCTGAAGATAACTGTCGTACTTAGCCAAATTATATCTTCAACAAAGGTTGTCAAACAAGTAACTCCATCTGTGAGAACTACGAGGGCATCTAGCTAGTGGTAGTATCATCTATAACGGGGAGTGAGAATATTGGTATTCTCTATTCCAGGATAGTCGTTGTAAGTAGAATTTTTTCTATGTTAGCGCTAATTTGAGCTTAATATGTCAAGCAATGCTATGAACCGGACGATTAAGCTTTATCTCATGAGAGTCCAGCCACAGCACGCTATGTCAAACTTGTCTATGCATTGCAGAGATCGCAAAGCGTGCAGGAAGCTGCAGTGACCGAGCAGGAATTAGCTGTGATCTGCTAAACTGCGAAGTTGCGCTGTAGGACGAAGCAAATGCTGCGGATGTTCTGTTTTTTAGTTAGCGCTGCTGCCGTCTATGAGGGCAAACCATTTTTGTGTGATCACTGAAGGCATAGAGGCTGTGAATCATCTTATATTGACATATTGTTGGCCTTGTACTGAATGAAGAATTTAGGATTAATAGGATGGAAGGAAAAAATTTGTATGGAAGTTGCATTAAATAGAATTTGCCATCTCAGAATAATATGATTTGGCTGCGATTTAGTTTCCTTCTCACTCTCATATGGAAGTTGCATTAAATAGAATTAGCCATTTCAGAATAATATGATTTCGCCGTGATTCAGTTTCCTTGCTCTCTCTTACTCAGCGCGTAGTAGCAGGAAACCTTTCTATTTGATTGATTGACAACATTCCAAAAGCAAGTGATTTTTCCCGTCCCAGAATCAAGCTTATTAATTCGAAATCTGTTTTGAAGGCAACCCCAAATCAGAAAATCTTGGGAGTGCCCTTTTCAAGGCCAGGAGACGGGTGAGCATCCCATTCTCTTCCTCCTCCCTGTTGCTCTTCCTCCTCCCTGCTGCCCTTCCTATGGCGTTCTGGGGTAAGCATCCCTTCGTCATCTTCTACTATGATACTATCTGCTAAGTTATGAGCTAATCGCTAATGTATGTTTGGATGCAGGTGTGGAGCTGAGGCCAGGGAGTCCATACACCCACCGCTATCAGCCCTCACATGCCGTCTCCGCGTTACCCAGGTTTCGCTGACCTCACCCCTATTTTTTCATTACTACTTACGGACTACTTTGTAATTTCCCCGAAGAGTGCATGACCCTTAATTTCTGCCTCGTACAAATATTCTGAAATGTCGTGTTTTCATGAATCATCATGCTTCCTGCGAGCGCTTGACCTCCCGCAACCCTAGCCAGGCGACCGCGCCGCCCCCTCCGCACCTCCTCTCCCCCATCTTCCTCGCGCGTCCGCGCCGCCCCCGCGGCGGCCGGGCGCGGTCCCCTTCCCTCTCGCGACCCGCGCCGCCTCCGCGGCGGCCGGGCCGCGCCTCAGCCCTCCCGCCCCAGGCCCTCCCTCCTCTCTTCCTTCCCGCCGTCGCCGGTGGCCGCTCCGGCACCTCGCCGGGCGGCGCCGGTGGCGGTGGACCTTCGGCTTCTGCCCTCCTGGGCTAGGGTGGCGCGGGGCAGCCATGGCCTGGGAGGTGCAGCTCGGCGGCGACGGCTCGGCGCGGCGGCGGGGCTCCTGGTGCTGCGCTGGTGGCCGAGGTGGTGAGGGCGCCGCCGTTGGTGGCCGTGGCGGCGATGGTGGAGCTCCGGCCCTGCAGGCCCAGATCTGGGCCCTTCGGGCCTGATCTGGGTCAGGGCGGGCTCTGCCCTGTTGCCTCCGGTTGGCCTGCTGAGCGGCTTGCGACGAAGATGGCAGTGGTGACGCCGCGTCTGACTGCAGCGTGGCGGTGGGAGCTTCACGGGCCTGTTTGGGTCCGGCCGAGCCTATGGGCCGATCATGAGGGTAGCGGCGGCAACGGCTTACGTGCAGCAGCATGGCGGTGGGGACTTTACGAGCCCCCCGGGGCTCGGCCGGGCCTGCCCGGCCTGGTGTGTCCCTGCTGCCGTGTCCGGTCAGCACCCGCTGATGGCTGTGGAGGAGGTCCTCCAGATGGCTGTGCTGCTGCCGCCCTCCGGTTCCAATGGCCCGATGTGCTCTTGTTGTTGCGTCCGGTCGGCTACCGTCTATGGCGGTGGAGGCTGTTCCCTCCCGCGTGGTTGTGATACTGCCGGACCTTGTCTATGGCTGCTTTATCTCGGGCTGGCCGGCCTTGCAACGTTTGCCTTGGTGAGACGACGATGGTGACTTCAAGACCGTGGTGGCGTGTGCTGGTGGATGGCAAGTTTGGTGGAGCGCTACAGATTGTCTGGGATGTGGTTTTTTGGGGGTCGGGAGAAATCCCTGCCATTTGGCACCGACGCGGTGACGCTCGAGAGTGTCACCCTTCCTTCCTGGAGGATGTCGGGTGTACCTCTTCCCCACACCTCAGAGCGTACCGTGGGAAACCCTAGGACCAGTCCGGGCAGCAGCGTCGTCGTCGTCGCCTTCCTTCTTGAAGGTGTTGCTTGGTACGCGGCGATTCAGAGTGCTAGATCATGGTGGGATTACTCCGGAGAGGACGCAGCAGTTGCGAGTCGTTTTCGTTTTCGTTGATCCGCCGTTGTCGGCCTTGTTTTCTCTTTCTTTTCTTTTGAGCTTGACTGTACTGTTTTGCCCCAACAGTGGACTCAAAGTTGTACCGTGTGGTTGCTATATTTATATAGCGGGGCGAAAGCCTATTTCGTCAAAAAATCATGCTTCCTGTACCAAAACACCACACACTATTAGTATATACGTTGCATCATTTATATTATTATAATGTAATCTCTTATCCAAAAGGACGACTTCTCCATATGTATAATGCTCAGGAGAGGACATTGTAACTTCGGCATATGAAAAAAGTGTTCAACTGACTTCGGCACATCTTAGCTCAGCCCAAATATTCACTTGTTAGAAATTTGCAAGTAATAATATTATTATAATATAGTCCAATGTAAATATGGATTACCCATTATTGGAAAATCAAAATCATTTAAAATATTTATCACCATACACACAAATTTATGCGTCGTTCATAAAAAAGCAGAAGATGCTGGTTTGAGACCGCACTCTGCTGATATAATTGCGTTTAGACTGCGATGACTAAGTTGTCAGAACACGTTGGATAATGCTGAAAAATATATTACATCGAGTGGACAGCAAAATTTGGGTTGTGCCACCCGCCGATGAACATTTAGATATACATATATACTTTATTTAAGGGAAAATCTAATCGTAAAGCGCCTTATGGTTAGCTTAACGCGAGACGGAACGTGGCACGTTGATTTTCGATCGTACGGTGCGGAATCGTTCAGACTTTTCATGTGTCCGGGCGAGTTAGAGAAATTGCCTCCTCCGCATGCATGCATGAAAAAAAGGCAAAAAAACTGATGTCATCCCGCATTTAATGTAAAATCCGAAAATTCAAAAAGTTTTGTAGCCCAAACCGTTTATCCGATTTAGAATCCGTTTTCACCGCTGAGCTAATCGCGACGAGATCTTCGAAACTAGATCCCATATTGACATATTTCGATAACTTTTTTTTCGGACCCAAAAGTTACCCACCCGTAACATATAAGTTACCCACCCTGTAGTATGTAAGTTACGCACCATATTAACGATTAGTTTTCGGACTGAAATAGAACGATTTTTTGTTGTTCTTTTCGATTTTTTTCGAGTTTTGAAGTTACCACACCTAGTTTTTCATAAGTGAATATCACGTTGGGATGGTAAATGTATCATGCATAAGTTGATAACTATACACTAAAACACCCGTTCAACTTCATAAGTATTAGAATGATAACTCTCGATTTCATAGTGACAATTACACCATAAAAAAGACTATTGGTAATAGTTACCCACCTAGTACTGATAAAGTTACCAACCTAGTACTGATAACGTTACTCACTCAGTACTGATGGAGTTACCCACCTAGTACTGATAAAGTTACACATGTGTTAATGATATAGCTACCCACCCAGTACATATAGAGTTACCTTCCCTTCACTGATTGAGTTGTCCATTTATTCATGCTATAGTTATCCACCATAAAATCGTATAGTTACCATGAAATTAGGTTGTAAATTTATCATGAAATTAGTTGTTTTAGTTAGTTATACACTTGTACACAATAAATTTACCATCTCAAAGTGATGTGGTAACTTTAAAACTCGTAAAAATCTAAAAGAACAACAAAAATGGTTCTATTTCAATCCGAATACTAATCGTTAATATGGTGGGTAACTTACGTATTCAAGCCTTGATAACTTATATGTTACGGGTGGTAACTTTTGGTCACAAAAAAAATTTCGTCGAAACATATCGACATGGGATCTAGTTTTGAAGATCTCGTCGCGACTAGTCCAACGGTGAAAACGGATCTTAAATCGGATAAACGGTTTGTGCTAAAAAACATTTTGAATTTTTGATTTTTGCATTTAATGCTAATTACGTCAGCAATTCTGTCATTTAGTGCATGCATGCATATTTGCTTGATGAGGGCTCGGTTCGGATCAAAAAAATGATGGCGGGCACGCATGTTGTTGGCCGGACATGTTCTTATCATAGTGTCTACACTTTTGCCAAATGTAAGGCGCCTTACACATAGTCGTTCCCTTATTTAAATATTCTTAGCTGAAAGACAAATAAATGACTCTCACACACATCTTGTCGCCTTTATAGGCGTTAGATCATTCACTTATGCATATGAACGACAGATGTCCTAAGTAATTTACAAACGAGAATTCATACGAGAATAACTACAAAGACCTTGCCTATTTATTATGGTTCACTTCAGAATAATTCTGTAGAACAAAACATAGCCTAAGCTATGTGGAAAAAACTATGCATTCTCATTCTCTAGACCGACAAAATTCCACGTCCTCTGTTGCAGCCTTCGGCATCAAACAACAAATAGCAACTTAATCAGACTTACACGAACTCAACTTCGTAAATGATTGTTGAATATTTGAGTGATTCGCTAACCGATTCATCATCGATGTCGCTCACAAATCGACGTGAGCAGCATTATTGTGAGACTACACATATATAGAATAAGAAGCTAAAAAGTAAAGAATGTCAAATGCATATCAAAGTGATGCAGGGATAGTTAGACTACTTTTGTCACGGACACACATACCTATCATGGACATCATAAACTGTAAATCATACTCGAAGCAATAACCCAATTACATATAAAATAGTGAGCTTCTGATTACCGATAATACCAAGATCCTATCCACGGATCACTTTTTCAGCACCTGTTGTTAGAAATATATACATTTTACTAATTAAAACTTCAAATCCAAACGTGGTACAAAAAATTCCAACCTGTTTTTCATCATTTACCAATCATAAATTTGTAGGGCATTTTCACAACATTAGAATGAACAATTTTTCATCCTGTAGCTTGCCAACATAATTGATATAAACCTGCATAGTGAAATGGAATTTTTTACATTTTTTTCATCGGGATGCATCAATTACTAATGTTGGCAATCTACAGGATGAAAAAATTGTTCACTCTAATGTTGGGGAAATGCCTTACAAATTTATTCTTGGTAAATGATGACAAACCTGTTCAAATTTTTCTACCACATTTGGATTTTAAGTTTTAATGACTAAAATGTACATATTTCTGACAACATGTGCTGAAAAAGTGATTCGTGGATTGGATCTTGTTATTATCGGTAATCAGAAGCTCACTATTTAATATGTATTTGGGTCATTTATTCGAGTATGATTTACAGTTTATGATGTCCATTATAGGTATGCGTGTCCGTGACAAAAGGAGGCTAACCATCTCTGCATCAGTTTGGTATGCATTTGACATTATTTAATTTTTAGCTTCCTATTCTATATATGTGTAGTCTCACAATAATGCTACTCACGTCTATTTGTCAGCGGCATCAATGTTGAATCAGTGGGCGAATCACTCAAATATTCAACAATCATCTACGAAGTTGAGTTGGTTTAAGTCCGATGAAGTTGCTATTTGTTGTTTGATGCCAAAGGCTGCAACAGAGGACGTGGAATTTTGTCGGTTTAGAGAGTGAGAATGCATAATTTATTCCACATATCTTAGGCTATGTTTTGTTCCACAGAATTATTCTGAATTGAAACATAATAAATAGGCAAGGTCTTTGTAGACATTCTATGGGTCTTTGTGATGACTTGACACTGCTGGATCATGCCTTCGTGTTGGGAAGGAGCAGCGGGGACTAAAGGCAAGACAACATATGTGTTATCGTGACCTCTGCCTTCTTAACCAGTCTATTTTTGCAAGACAAACATGTTCTTCTGCTACATGTGTTTAGTCTTTGTGCCTTATTTTTAAACCTAAGCATTTTCTGCATTCACATTTGATTGATACTTCTCTCCCATATAATTTCTGAATTGGCATTTTTCTGAAGATGGTTTCCAACATTCCATGCCATGGTCGTCAATGTACCAAAATCTTGGGCTATCCGATCCATATGATGTCGTTCGGTTGAGGAACATTTTTTGAATCTGGATTGTGAAAATGTCTCTTCATTTGCTATATGATCATGATCCTGTTGTAAGTTGCCTTTTCTCACCTAGTTAACAACATCGTGTTTGGTTAAATGAGATTCATTCCCAGCGTCCTCCAAAAATTACCCCACTGGTGATGTTTGCCGGAATTGCAAAGGGAAATTTCAGGTCTTATCGTTGGACATACTAGTCATCATGGCGCGGCGACACGCCGCACCCGTGTGATTATTAATAGTGAAACAAATTGTTATTAGGAGAGGAAATATTAGATGGGTGACCATGGAGTTTTTTTTTGTCAACAGATGTTTCATCTGATAAAAACGAACAGGTGGAACAATGTAGCCCGTATAAACAACAGAAATTTGTAGTTCACAAAAAAAATGAAAATTAAGTAAAAGCAGCTCTTATATCCCATAACCTAATAAAGCCGCCGCGGCCGTTGTGATTCAAAATGTTCAAATCCGTCGGAATTTGTCGTCTAGTTAGTATTTTTTTATGAGCATTTTGATGTAGTTTAGGTAGCTCCAAATATTTAGCAAATTGAAATGTTCAACTATGTTTGTATTTTGCCATAAATAATTAATTTTACTCCATAATCAGGGGAAATGTATTATATAAGCTTGTATAAAATTCAACTCCATGTAATTAGGAAAAATGCATTTAGATTGTCTGGAAATATTTGCCAAATTTAAATGTTCAAATATGGTTGTATTTTGCCGTAGATATTTAATTTAGCTCCATAATTAGAGGAAATGCATTATGTGAGCATTTATTAAATTCAACTCCATTATTAGAGAAATTTCAGTTAGATTATCTCCAAGTATTTACCAATTTGGAATGATCCAGTATGTTTGTATTTTGACATAAGTAGTTAGTACTTTTTTTTCTGAGCATCGTTAAAGAAGAAATACCGCGGTGTAAAAAATTCAAATTTTGTAATGTCCGCGCTCAAAAGTTGTTTAGATTTAAATCTGTTGAAATTTTTTAAATTTTTTTTTTTGCAGTTATAAGTTGTTCAATTTCCAAAAATTGTTAAAATTGGGTAGTTATTCATATTTGAATTATTTTTACGTTATTAAATGCTCAGATTTGAAAGGCATTCAAAATTTTGGAATTTTCAAATTTGAATTTTGATCATATGCCACAAGTAGTTAGCGTTTATTGTTGTGGCCATGTTGTTTTTTTGTCATATTTGTAAATACCGCGGTGTAAAGAATTTAAATTTGGAAATGTCCACATTCAAAAATTGTTCGGATTTGAATCTATTGGAATTCGAAAAAGTTTACGCTTATAAATTGTTCGAATTTTAAAAATTGTTAAAATTGGGAGGTTATTCTTATTTGAATTGTGCGTACGTTTATTAAATGCTCAGGGTTGGAAGGTATTCAAAATTTTGAAATATTCAAATCTAGAATTTGATCGTATGATATAAATAGCTAGCTTTTTTTTGTATTCATGTTGATATATTTGTCATATTTGAATTTTTTTTTGCGTTTATTAAATGCTCAGATTTGAAACGCATTCAAAATTTTGAAATATTTTTGTGTTTTTGTTGATAGATTTGTCATATTTTTCCGACGGATAGATTTGAAGTTATTGCTATACTTCACATTTCTCTTATCTTTTTCTTTTGCTCAAATAATTCTCCAAATATTTGTGATTTTTTTTTGACAAATGACTTTGTTATTATAAATTGGAACATTGCTTATGGTTTTTAGACAAATGACTCCATTATTAAGAGAGATGTGAAATGTTTGGAGTATTGTAAAAAAATGACTCCATTATCATTTGTTTAAGGAATTGGAACATTACTTAAACAGTACTTTCTTTTTTATTTTTTTTATTTTGCTTGAACAATAATCGGAATTTTTCAAATTTCTCTTATCTTTTGTAGATAATAAAAAAATAAACATCGAAATTAAATAAAAGCAACTCTTATATTCCATTACCTAGTAAAGCCCATCGTAGACGTTGTGATTCAAAATGTTAAAATTCGTTGTAATTTGATGTCTGGAGTATCTGCAATTCTTTTAGCAAATTTAAATGTTCAAATATGTTTGTAGTTTGACCCCGCGCCCGTGTGGTTGTTAGCTTTGTTCGTCAGCGTGAAAATGTAATGATTAAACTGTCGTTAGAAGAAGAAATGCCGTCGTGTCCTTATGAGTAATTTTTGTTTTGATTAAGTTTTGAATCGAAATAATATTTTACAGGTTAAACGTAAAATATATTTGGGAAAGACTCGAATACTACATTCAGAAAAATATGGAAGAATATACCTATACTGAATTATAATTTGTTTTTTTGAGTATGTTCGAATATTCAGCAATTTAAAATATTTTTCCATAAGATACATAATTAATATAAAAAACTATATTAGTTCTTGTAATTAATTTTTTTTGAAGTTGTTTAAGCATGCATGGAAATGTGTTAGCTGTAAAGTTTTTTTTGTGTGCAAATTTTGATATATTATTTGTATTTTTGTGAATTACGGACTAAAAGTTATGAATTTTACAATTTTCTGTATTTTTCTGAAATTATTAAAAACTTGACAGAGGGGCCCACTTGTCCATTTAATCAAGCAATTTTTAAATTTAAGTACATAATTAGAGAGGGTTCAGTCGTATTACCTTCAATATGTTAACTAAATTGAAATGATAAAATATGTTTCCATTTTGTCACAAATATTTTATTTAACTTCATAATCACAGGAAATACATTATGATTGTATTAAAATATTAATCAATTTGAGCATTTATTAAATTTAACTGCATATTTGGAGAGAGTTTAGTTATATTATCTCTAAATATGAACTATTTTGAAATGTTATAATATCTTTGTATTTTGTCTTAAATATTTATTTTAACTCTATAATCGGAGGAAATACATTATATGGTCATTTATTAAATTCAATCCATAATTAGAGGAAATGAATTAGGATTTTCTCCAAATATTCACCAATTTAAAATCTTCAAAAATGTTTGCATTATGCCATAAATAGTTAGCATTTATTTTTATGATCATTTTGATATATTTTTCATATTTTTCTGATAGATAGATATAAAGTTTTTGATTTTGCAGTATTATTCATTTTCTGCAAATTGTTTAGATGAACTGGGCCCACCGGTCAGGTTTTTAACATTTTCTGCAAATATGTGAGAAAAAAAAACACTGACAGGCCGGGCCCACGCTGACGCCGCGATGACGTCACCAGCGGACGCAGCGGGCACGGCAAGCTCGGCGGCGTCGATCCAGCGCGATCTGGGACGCGCGCGTGCGCCCGTCGAACGCACCTGGACGCGGCCTCCCGAAAGCGGCGGCGCCACTGCTATTTGGTCGCCGGTGGCGTGCGAACGCGGCGGTCGGACAGCGCGCACGGCGGCGTCGATTCCGGTGCGCGTCGTCCGCGCCAGCAGCCGATCCTCGGCGAGGAGGGAGAGGAGGCGACGGCGGAGCTCGCCGTGTGAGTCGATCTGAGCGGGAGGAGCAGAGCGGCGGCGGCGCGCGTCGGCGGCGGCAGCGACGCCGGGGTCGCGCGGGAGAGAGAAGGAGGGGGGGGGTGTGGCCGCGTTTTTTTCAGCGAGGTCCCTGCGGTTTACGAAAATTGCAGATAGGTCCATCTACGTGGGGAGGTTTGGGCTACGGAGCAATTTTTTGGTTTTGCGGGTTTTTTTTTTGCAAAGTTACGCGCTGACTGGCGGGAGACTGGCTGGAACCGTTGCGACCGGCTGGCCACCGGGCGACGTGGCGCAACGCGATTGGCTTATATTCGGCAATGAACAGTTCCTGGCGATCTGGGACGACGTGGCTTGATCTGGGCCGTCCGTCGCGGCGATCGGACGGCTGACGGGAAGCACGCGACGTGGACCGCGGGAGAGGCCGGGGACATGTCGCCCCTTTATATATAGTATAGGTACTAGCAAAATGACCGTGCGTTGCTACGGGCTGATTGAAAATTAGATAATTTGTATTTTGAAAAATGCATCAACCTTGACAAATATCGTTTCTGTGTACCGCATTCGTGGTACTTGTGTCTCCTTAACCTAACTCATCTTCTAAGAAGATGGAAAGTTATATTTCTTCTCACCCCTCCTTCCTTCCAATTCCATTTTCTTTATCCCTTATTGTTCTAGCATTGTCATCGTTTCAAAAGTCTTATCTGGTCTTGCCATTGATTGAGCATCTTGTTTAAACTTTAGCAGCTGTATGAAGTGGCCCTCGTGTACCATGAGAGATGATGACACGGTGTATGTCTGATTTGGAAGGGAAATAGTGAAATGGTTGTCACTTGCACGAGAGGACTATTAAATTTCTTGACGGCAAATAATTTAGGATGCACATAGTGAAATGACAATTTTTTGTTTCCATATTTTCCGATGGTAACAAAGATAACATGTTTCTAAACGCAAGAAACATAAAAAACAAATGCGGTGTATAGTTGAGAAAATGAAGCTAAAAAATACTTGATTACATTATTTGAGAACCCCATATCTGACTCGTCCTGAAAGTTTTGATTACTTTATCTGAATGATTGAAATCTGAAAGGGTGTTCTTTTATTTTTGTAAAAATCGAAAGCAAATTAAAGTATTTAAGCAATCTAGCTTTCTTACCTGACGGCGGTCTCCTTGCCCACGTGGTTGTCCTGCTCTTCTGTTTGAATCCCGGCCGCGTACGGGATGATGAGCCCGAACACTCCAACTTGTATATACAGTTTAGTTCAGAGTACATTGCATCAGTTCAGTACAAACAACTTCTGTTTAATTAAGTTTAGTTGTAAACTCGCTACCAACCGTATAAACAAAAACAATTCCCTGGAGCAAAGCAAATGCAACGAAGTACTTTTTTTTTACGGGAACGAAGTACTTACCTGTCTGCTCGTTCCTGAAGACACAAAACACTTTATCGACGTTCTCGAGCTGCTCCAGCGCCTCCTCAGCGGCCTCCCTACCTAGCTGCTAAGAATTCTCCTCTTCTTCAGATTCCAACATTGATCAGTTCTTCCAGGGCAAGCGATGGGTGGATCCACGCATCTTCCTTCTCTTCTAATTCCTTTCTTTAGACGCGGATGCGGCGAGGAGGTCGTAGCTGGCGCGGGCAAATCGCGAGATCCTCGTCGCCGAGGCCAGGATGCCCCTCCCCGCTCGTTGCCCTACTCCTCCCCATACGCGGCCACCTCGACGAACTCTGGGACGGACCCGCGGGAAAATCGCGAGGTCGTCGTCGCTGGGGCCAGGAAGCCCCTCCCGCTCGTCGCTCGACTCCTCCCATACGCGGCCGCCTCGTCGACCTCCGGGGCGGGACTGACACGTCCGCGGCCGCTGCTATGTGTATCTGCCGACGCCGCTGGGTACGGGCAGCCACTCCCGCTAGTATCCAACCTCCTTCTCGTAGGCAGTGCCTCATCGCCCTCCAGGACGGAACTGACCGCCGGCGCGCCGCTGCTGGGCACCGATATTGGTTCAGAGTTTTTTTGGTCGTGGTCTCACGAAAAGAAAAACGTTTCGTCAGGTTAAGTAATGGACTGCGGGTTAGTTCCCAAGAAACTGAAGGGCTAAATTGCAAAACGACCCCACGTACCACCACCACGGTTGTCTACCGATATTATATAGTAGAGATATGTCGATCGGATCCATTAAGGGCCCCTAGATCGTATTCTGGTTCAGGTGGCAACTCTATGCTAGCCTGCACACCTGCAAACCGAGCAGCCTGCTCGATTAACTCTAAATCTGTATAGAGCTCGCATGCATGTTGTGTATGTACACGTCACGTCATGTCCATAGTATCAGTCTATGCAAATACATCCATGTTGATCGAGTAATCACCATCACGACGGCAGGGCCAAAACTGAACTAAACTGGCACCGCATTCGCAGAAACCTTCTTTCTGGGGCTGTCGTCATCGAGCTCGATGTCGTCGGCGTCTTGGTCCGACTTCTTGAACCTGTACCACCGGCGCACAGCACAAAGTACACTAGATTAACAGCCGCCATGGCGCCGGTGACGAGGTAGAACAGGTCAACCCTGCCCTCGTCCAGATCCTGTGCCAGCCAGCTCGTGGTCCGGTGCATCACCATCACCATGAGCCCGCTGGCGTAGCTCGCCAGCGCGAACCCCAAGAAGTAGAGCGCACCGGCGACGCTGCGCATGTTTTCCGGGAATTGCCGGTAGTAGAACTCGGTCTGCCCGATGCCTGCGAACGCCTCCGAGAAGCCCGCCACCACCTGCTGCGGCACCAGCCAGAAGCACGACATAGGCGCCGATCTCCGGCGACGCTCGTGCTCCACCGACGCCGCCACCACCATGGTGACGACGGAGAGCGCCAGCCCGACGCCGATCCGCTGGAGCAGGCTGATCCCGCCCTCGCGCTTCGTCAGCCGGCGCAGAAGTGGCACCACCAGCCGGTCGTACACCGGGATCCAGAGCGTGAGGGTGAGCATGTTGAAGACCACGAAGGAGCCCTGCGGGATCTCGAAGCCGGAGTGGCCTAGCCGGCGATCGGTCTGTGCCGCCTGGAGCACGGTGTAGGTGCCGAGCTGGGTGAGCACCACGAAGTAGACGATCCCCGACGACCACACTGGGAGGATGCGCGCCAGGCACTTCACCTCCTCCACCTGCTGCAATGTGCACAACCTCCACGGGTTCGCCGGCATCTTCCCGTCGACGCGGAGCGCGTCCTCGGGAGCCCGCGCGGCCGCCCTGTCCAGGCACGTGAACTGGTCGGTGTAGGCCAGCTTGGAGATGAGCTTGCTCCGGTGCGGCGGGTCGAACAGCTGCGAGGTTGTTGCATCAGGTAACGGGATGCGGCGCTTGCGGACGGCTGCGACGAAGACCTGGGCGAAGCTGGTGAAGGGGCTGCCCTCGGGGAGGACGCGGACGTAGAGGCGTGTGCCCATGAAGAAGATGGCGCAGGAGAGGCCCATGAGCACGGCGGGCACGGCGAGGCCCAGAGCCCAGTTGACGTTGCTCTGAAGGTAGATGATAACGGTGGCGGACAACATCATGGCGACAGTGAAGGTGAAGTAGTACCAGTTGAAGAAGCTGGCGATTCCGCGACGCCCGTCGGCGGTGCGTGGGTTGAACTGATCGGCCCCGAAAGCCAGGTTGCACGGTCGGATGCCGCCGGCGCCGACGACAAGGAAGAAGAAGGAGGCCAGCAGCGCGGCGAGCTGGCTGCCCGAGGGGCCATGGCATTGCTCGCCTGCTTTGGGGTTGCAAGTGGGAGGGTGGAGCGACTGGATGGCGGCGGTGAGGGTGAGGATGACCATGCCGATGAAGGAGGAGATAGTGGCGGCAGCGAGGGTGGTGTAGCGGCCGAGGTAGGTATCACTGACGAAGGCGCCGGCGACGGTGGCCAGGTTGCTGGTGCCGGAAAAGACGTTGAGGAGGGTGGCGGCGGTCACGCTCTCCATGTGGTACACCGTTGTCAGGTACACCAGCATGTTCGACAGTGTTCCGATCGTCCCAAGTTTCTCGAATGTCTCGTTCCCTACACAAAACAAGTCCAGTTCAATTCATTACATTTATTTTCATTATTTACTACTCCAAAATGAAGTCCGACAAAAGAACCATATTTTTTTCGAATTTAGTTGGCATTTACCAAATTTTGTGCAAATATTAAGCTGTGGCCGCTAAAAAATGATATACCATCTCAGATAACTAGAAACTAAACAAAATTGCATATTCAATTTATTTCGTGGACATTAACTATATATGAAGGGTTGGATTTGCTCTGGTAATTATGCAGGAAATGACATTAATTGCGTTCAAAATACATTTAAATTAGTAGTTCAATATGAAGTCCTACAACGACAATTTGTCAAATCCAGTTCCCATTTGACAAAATGGTGCAAACATTATTCCGTGACACCTAAAAAATGCCCTAGAATTTCGGATAACTATAATATGCAACAGTAAATGCATATGTTAGTTTATTTTTATGTGAAGACTGATTCTTACAAATCTGGCACATAATTTGTAGTCGACCTTAACTAAAAATAATAGATTAATTAGGTGACAACTTCTCCAAATCTCACAAAGAAATTATTTTTAACAAGCCGTATGAATCAGTAAAATTAAACATTAAAAGATTACCAACAAATTGCTAGCATATAGCTAGATACTTGCTTCTAAAGAGAAATAGTATAAAAAACATATGACTTTCCCTATAACTTCTATATACTTGCATATTGGCCACTAATTAATGAAGAACTATTTATTTTTTCTAAATAAAAATACACCATTAGATTGGTTTTAAGAATATCTTATTTGTTTTTTACTTACACTTTTGTGCAGAGTTTAACCGTCGAACTTGCTCGTTAGGACCTTGCAAAAATCTAAGAGATCGTCTATTTCGGAATGAAGGAGTAACAAAGAAAAAAAAATAGAAAATCCAAAACCCAACGTCATCCTTGCAGAAGAACATCATAAAAAGTGTAATTAAGTTGAACCACATAAAGGTTTTCTCTTTCTTTTCTCAAAGAGGTTAGACCACCACGTAAAGATAAAAAAGAAAACAGTCATTGTGCAAGGGAAAAGGAAGAAGGGTCGCTCGATAGTGATTTGTCCTAGGCACCCAGTTATCATTGTAGATACTCTTTTTTTTTGTCCTAGGTACTCCCGATTCTGACCAGTCCGCAAAAATATTTCAGATTTATCAAAATCGGGTGTAGTTTTATTTACAAAGGCAGTGGCCGCGGAGAATTGCTCTTCCATTTTGTTGATATAAAACTGCACCCCTATTTTGATAAATCTGAAATGTTTTCTTAAAATCGGAATATCTTCTTTGTGACTCCGAGATAGCCCCCCTTTATCAAAAATAAAAAACTAACGAAAAGGATAATCGCACTACTGGTCAAGAATGAGGAAATTTAGTTCACTAAACTTAATATATCTTGGGCTGTATTATTTATATGCATAACAGAAGGGTGTTTTTTTTTCGAAAAAAGAGAGAAGGATAATTGCACTAGTGGAGTGGTGGTCAAAAATCAAAAGGGAGGTATACATGGCATGGGTACTAGCAGCTTTTCTGGACTTGGATGGAAGCCACACACATGGCCTGCTTTTTTGTTTGTTTGGATGGTCACACACACATGGCCGGGCTGGTGAGTTGGATAGATTTGTGAAGCAAGCTAAGAGGGTACATGTCATGGCACAGCACGGCATATGCAGGCAACTAACTGAATTATTATTGTACGTCACCATCCGTTCCTACTTCTGCTTTACTGTTTGCTTTGAAGATCATCGGCCACATCGCAAGTGGATGGGCGGACAACTTCCGACGCTGGACGTCAAAAAAAAGATCGATCGGCCACATGCACAGTTTGTTGAGATTCAGTACAAGAAACAAATTCGCAGCAGGATTAAACATGCTGGATATTGCTATATATGCAGATCGACTCCTGCTTCTGATGCGTGCATGGTAATTGATTTGGGTCGTGTGCATTGCTTTTCACTCGACATGCAGAGGCCACTCACAAGAGATGGACTCAAGTCTTCTTCAGGAAAAAAAAATTGTGTGTGCATGGTGAAAGCAAAGAGAGGCAGGAGGGTAGAGCTCGAACTGCAGTCACCTATGACGTATGGCATGGCCTTCCATCCGCGGTAGTTCTGGACGGGCTCGCCGGCGTCCGACGAGTCGGTCTCGTCCTCCTCCTCGGAGGAGGAGAAGACCTTCACCGTCTTCTCCATGCTGGCCTTGTGCTCCTGCTCCTCCTCCTGCCGAGGCTTGGCGGCGTCCATCTCTTACTGCTGAACACTAGTGCACTAGGTAGGGAGACACATAAGACTGAAACAGCTTGGTAGTGTGGGTGTTGCTGCTGGCGTAGGAAGCATAGGAGAAGAGGCAGGGTGTATAAATAAGCCAGAGTATGGGATCTTGCTTCGAAGATACTTAGCTGCAGCTTGAGAGAAGAGAGGGGCCGAAGAAGCTAGCAAAGTTTCTTCCTCTCACTCTCTCTTTTCTAGCTAGACGAAACTAATTGCCTGCTGTACTGAGATATTGCGGAAAGCAACAGCTATAGCGTGTTTGAGTTGAGACAGTGTAAAGCCTAGCCATGCATAACTGGGCGGCAAGCAAATAATTGAGAGATCGATCAAGGCCGGTTCAGCAGTGACATGTATGGGAGTGTGTGTGAATCGAAACCAAGCATTCCTACAGGAGTTCCGGCCGGGCAGTTGCCTGTCTATCAGGCCAACTCTTGTTCATCAGACTTCTCGTATGTTGATGATTGATCTATAGATCATGCCAAATAATTAATGGAATATTTATGTTGCAGAATATATATATTTTTTATATTTCTATAGCTACTCCCTCTGATCGGAAATGGTAGACACAAATTTATCTCAATACAGATGTATCTACACACTAAAACATGTCTAGATACATCCGTATTTAGGCAACTCCATGTCAATCATTTTCGATCGGAGGGAGTACAGGTTAGTGGGAAAAGGTAGTGATGAAATGTGTACACAGTGGTGTACAAAACAACAAGCCAGCCAGTGGGAAAGCAGGAAAGGGAACAGTAAGCAGTATGTGAGCTAGCAAGTGTGGTCTCAAATCAAGCGTGCCGTTTCAGTGACTGCAACCATGAAAATTGGACTGTTGCAGGTAACGTAGACCCACGGCGATGACTCGACGCTGTCGACCGGCCATGTGAATCGTGTCCATGGAAACGCAGTGCATTCGACTCGGCCACATGCATGGTTCCGATCGTCTTATGTAGACGATACAGTCCATAGGACGATGTACGCGTCTCACTCGTTGCATCCAGCTTGAGATCTCACGAATCGAGGCTAGCCGCTGTGACTACTCGATTTGATTTCTCGTTTCACGTCGGCCATCTCGTCCATGCATGTTATCCTTAGCTGTCCAACTAAATAAACCGGTCTACACACACGTGCTAAAAGATCAGCAAGCGCTAGATCATACAACTACACATGCATATCTAGAAACACGTTTTCCGCCCCGTTTTATAAATAAGGCCACACGAACGAACAAATACAAAGTGGTGAGTGAATTCTCTTACAAACATGGCTGGAATATACTGTAGTTCTTAGACTACAGGGCTAAAAGCCTCTTGTTGGGACGCCTGGGATCCCGAAGTTTTGTGCCGCTGGACCTTCCAAAGTCGGGTCTCTCGCTGCAAGTTTGAAAACTTACTTTAATTATGCTTAGTTGTGTTTTAGTGTATCGCTGAGGCATGTCTTGAACCTCTGTAGTTTCTTTAGTTATAGTTTCTATTAGCTTCGCTATGTTGTGCCGCAGGCAGGGATCTGGGGGAGTGTCTTCATCTCTGGTTTCCTGGGGTTTTTAGTTGCTGCTTTTTGGTTTGGAAAGCGCGACAGAACTATTGTGACAGTTGGGCAACACCCCCTGGTTTCATTTTAACGAAGCTGGGAGTCTCAGGTTTGAGGCTCCTCATATCTAAAAAAAAATCTCTTACAAAATATATCAAAGAAAAAAGACAGGAACAACCACACTCCAATAAAGCACCAGAGACAACTAACTAGAGGTGCCACACTACGTCTCTTTGCGAAACCGCCGGACGCAGTCACACCACATTTACCAAGTTGTCGTCTGATAGGGCCGCCTGCTCTCTCGCTCCGGGTCGTGGAGCACCGATCCTGCCAACGGACAACGAGGACAGAGAGAGTTATGTAGATATATACACAACACGTGTAGACGTCTCACTCCAGGCCGTGGAGCACCGATCGTCTTACGAAGATATATACATAGATGACGATGTACACGTCTCACTCGTTACATGCATCCAGCTTGAGATCTCACGTGTCGAGGCTAGCTGCCGGCCATCTCGAGGACTTAAACCCATGCATGTTATCCTTAGCTGTCCCCTACCAAATAAACTGGCCTACACTGCACATACAAACACGTGATAAAATATCAGCAAGGGCACATGCTTACAACCTACAAGAATCATCATAAGAATACCTCCGGGATAAGGACTTATTAGTGGACTCCCACACCTATGGCTCACAATTTTGGAAATCTATCCAAAAAGTGAAGGACGTGTTCCGCTTGGGGGCGAAGCACAACATTGGTAATGGATACTCTACCAGACTATGGTTAGACTGGTGGATTGGCCCGGGCCCTCTATCGGAGAGTTTCCCGGAGATTTTTTCCATTACCTCGGAGCCGGAAATCACTATTGCCGACGCCCTACAGCCAGAGGGGTGGGACATCCCTTGTAGGCGCGCGTTTGGCCACGTAGAACAAAACCAATGGGTTAACCTGCTTAGAACGCTTGAACCTACGAGGTTGACGCCGGCCCCCGACCGTATCACTTGGGCCCTTGAACCTTCGGGGAGGTTCACGGCTAGATCGCTTTACCGCAAGCTTTGCGAGGGAACACCCCGCCGACATTTCTGTGAGATCTGGAGGATTGCGGTTCCCCGGAAAATCAAAGTGTTCCTTTGGCAACTTATACGGAAGAGACTGCCGTCGAACGATAACATCCACCACCGACGCGGCCCTTCCTCTGGCAGATGTGCCTTATGTGGGGAGTTTGAGGACACCAACCACATCTTCTTCACATGCTCTCTTGCCAAGTTCATGTGGAGTGCAGTGCGGGAGTTATTTCAGTGTGACTGGAACCCCACCTGCTTCCCGGATGTCTACCGAGAGTTGTGCAGACACACGGGCCTTGCGAAACGAGTTCTGTGGACGTGTTGCGCAGCGCTAGTCTGGTCTCTTTGGACGACTAGGAACAAATTTACCATTGAGGGGGTATATCCCGCCCAACCCGCTGACATTCTCTATAAACTTGCTATGTATCTACAGGTGTGGAAGCCAGTGGCTAGGAGACAGGATCGCGAGATGGTGGAGCTGACGATTAGCAGGATCCGTCAGCTCTACACACAGGTGCGGGAGGCCCCGGCACCTTGAGCCCCGCCATCCCTGCTTGTATCCCCTTTTTGGTACCTTAGTGGACTCGATTCAGTCTTGTGGGGCTGGTGTCACCTCTAGGAGCTGTAGCTGTGAGTTACTCCATTTGCTACACTTGCGCCGTGTGCGCTCTTTTCTTTCCGAGCCTGCGTGCTCGTGTGTTGGTGCCGTTTCACGGCTTGTACGAACTTTGTTGGTTACTTTGGCTTCATTAATTTAAAGCCGGGCTCATCTTGAGCCTAGGGTCTTACAACTACACATGAGTTCATCCCGTTTTATAAATAAATTTACATGGTCAAACCGATACAAAGCGATGAGATAACCCTCTTACAAAACAAATAAAAGAAAAAATAAAGAAAATAATAATAGACGTGCCACCACGTCTCCTTGTGAAACCACCAGACGTAGTCACACAACACCCACCAAGTTGTCGTCAGGGAGGGCCGCCTGCCCTCTCGCTCTGGCCCGTGGAGTGTTGATCTTGCCAGCAGACAACAAGGACGGAGAGAGGTGAAGACAATCACATGTATAAGATAGGTGGCCGCTGAAAACTCCCCACGCCAGCACTGAAAGCGCCTCGAAGCAGGTCCAAACTTGCCCACCGATGCCACCGGCACGAGATCGAAAGGTACCGAAGCTCCATGAAGACGCCCTCGGGAGGGTGACGACGCAATGTATCAGCGTCGTCGAGACCAAAATGCTCAAGGGTTTCATCTGGAGCCCTGACGTGGGGAAGGTAACCACAATGACATCTCTAGAGGGTTACGACACCCGCAAGCATCGCCGCCGTTGGCACCAAAGCGATGAGCTTTCACCCGGAAAAACCTTTGCACCACACCATGTCACCACTAGCCGCCCGCTGCCATCAAAATAGACCTCCAAGACACGATTTGGGAGCCGCCACTAACAAAGCACCGCCAACACCAGGATCCCCCACCGGGCCCTCCTTGTCACCCACATGGCCAAAGAGAGAAACCGCCACCACGGCCATGCTGCTCGCCGTAGAGACATCCGCCGTGATAAGGAAAATGTAGGATCTAGGATATGCTTGACCCAAATCCAACCACCATGTGAGACGTGGAGGTTCAACAAGCACGACGACTCAATGTCACCCGCAAGCCCTACCTCGCAGCACCTTTGTCGGTCGACTGTCGGATCTGGGCCCGCCTGGCCCAGATATGACTCCCGAGTCACTGAGCAAAATGCATGCTCCTTTGTCAGTGGAAGTGCGCTAGGTTCCCAAAAATCCGGCAAAGGCATGCTCCGGTCGAGGCACGCCTGACCAAGATAGGGCCCAAATGAGCCTAGATATGGGCCTCAAGCCTACGTGTCGCCAGGAGCACACCACCCCGCACCGCCTCCTGTCGACCCCTTGAGTCGCCACACACGACCCTACACCTACACCCCTGGCGCCACAACGCCCCCCCCCCCCCCCCCCCCCCCCGCTTCGAGACGAGCTCTCTCAGACATTGCACTGTCGGCGACCAGGAGCTTTTGCGCCACCCTTCGTGCACACAGAAAAGGCACACCCGCCGACATCGCGCGGGCTTTGCCCGACTATCCGCACTGGTGGCGACAGAAGGGGAAGGAGAGAGGATGATTTTTGGAGAGAAGGCGGCTAGGGTTTCCCGTCGCCGGGGGGCGGGGCGGGGGGGGGGGGGGGGGGCAGCGAGCGAATGGAACGAAGGGTCCCTCACTACATATGCATATAAGCATCATTAACATACATATCTAGCACATTAGCAAAAACACAAATCCGAAGTGTACTACTCCCTCCGATCCACTAAAACTTTCGTGAGAAACAAACGTGAACAGTACAACCGGTTGGTACAACTTCCGACTCTTTTTCTGAATCGGAGGGAGTAGCATTTTGAGCTTGCTTACACCCTCACTCGGAGAGAATGGTGAGGAGGACAAGGTTTTACATTTCGTTTTTTGTTTTGTTTTCTCACCCTAACTGCAATTCGTGAATTTCACGAAATTTGAAAGAATTTTTTCAAAAAAATCGATCAAATTGTAAGCCTAGAGATTAATTTCAATTAGCAAAACTAGTCGTCAACCCGTGCCTTCGCACGGGCTCGTGTGTTTACCTTTTGTTGGAACATAATTTTTTAGATCTTAGTGTTTTTATTTAATAATCTAGAGAGATAGACACTAAAGTTAGATATTGCAAAGAATTTCTTCACGTTTGCATTAGTAATGGAAATTTTACGTAAATTTAAATTAACCATTATTAATGTCTTTGCACTCTTTATGTCACTTCTTCTATAGTGGTTAAGTGACAATTTGAAAAAACATTGCAACTGTAAAGACAATCCTTTAGTTATTGAAATTTTCTAGTATTGCTTTACTCTATAAGGACTCTTCATTTCGTCTTATAAAAATATCAATTTTACATATTACAACTATGAGGCAAGGTATTAATAATAATTGAGGGCGGAATCAAAAAAATTGGGAGATTAATTGTAATATGATGTGATCACACTAAACAAACTTTGCTCCGACTAATTGCATCTTGGATGGAAAATTCTGTTAGGTGGTACTGTAATCTATTATTCACTTGAAATCTATGCCGTATTAGCCTTGAGAGTCATACGTATATTTGAAACATGGCAGTTTTATTCCTTATAGCTTATCTGTAAAACGGGATTAGATTAATAGTTTTATGAGAGCAAAGTCCTAGCCTCTGCATCATGATGATGCACACAACTTTTATATTAAAAAAGAAGGTAGCAAAATAGTGTCAAGGTTTATGAGATGCAAGCATAAATGTTTAATCATGTGACTTTACGTAATTTAGAACTCAATTTTGCAATGCGAAATCTTTGATACCATAGTATTTGAGTTCGCAAATATTACTTGCATATAACTTATATCTACAATCAAAGCCTATACAAAAGTGAATTCCAATTAGAAAATTATTTTCAAAATGTATTCACATAAAAACAGAGCAATTACATATTTATCTAACTTGCTCTGATTAGTATGCAATATTTTGTCTCTTATAGATACTAAAGTTGGATATTGATCCCTGCTAAGATAAATTGGCTATGTGTCCTCATGGGTTCAGATACAAAAAATCTTCCAAGGAAAGAGAAATAGAAATGTACTAACTCTGCATGACCGACTTTGTTTATCGCTGCCAGTACATAATATTCAACATAGAAAGAAACAGTCGATTAGTACAGGTTATGGATTAATTTAACACATACAGCTCAGAAGAATATGAGAAGAGCACATGAGTAGATGTCTTGACAGCATGTCAGTAGAGCAGTTAATGCTCTAAGTGAAATACCAAGTAATTTTTTGAAATGGAAAATACCAAGTAATAAGCGTACCTTTCTCTAGACATCCTCTTTCGTTTGAATCCTTCTCTGAATTAGTCGTGGCCATATGGCCTGCAAGACATGATTATATCTTCAAATGATAACGGCCGAATCTTCACGAACAAATATTAAGGACCAATTAGCTCAGCTGATTAACAGAGAAAAGCGAAAGAAAAATACTGAGTTCCATTCCTTGATAGTTCCTTCGTTTGAGAAGTTTCTTTTAGTCCATACCCTGTACATATGGACAGGACTACTGTACGAATTCGATCAGCAGATGATCAAGCTAGCTAGGTTTTTTAGCTGGAGGGGTAAGTCATCTGTAATGGAATAGCTAGCTTGTGGATATGATTAAAAATTCATGGCTCTTTGGTACCTGGTGCCTCTCAGATTACGCCTGAGTAGACGCTAACACTTTACGTTCACAAAATGTTCATTCTAATGGATATCTTATAGTTATAGTTATTAGCTGTTTCTAGAAATACTGCCATGCTTGTAAGTAATTCCTGTTCGTGAAAAAAGAAGATAAACAGCTGGCCAGTGATTTACACCATGATGTCGATCAGACTACAAAAGAAAAATCGTTCCCAGAGAAGAAGGTAAGGCTAATAAGCTTCAAAAGCAACTAAATAATGAATGCAGTCATTCTATCCGACGGAAAATAGAACATTGACACCATAGTGACAACCAACGCGTGCAGAAATTTGAAGAATTGTGTAAGAATAACAAAATTATAATATGGATCAATCAGGTAACAATAAGACGTGTTTGTTTCATCGTGCTTGACCTATGCAGACTTACGTGCAAGTGAATCCACAAAACGAAAAACAAACGCTTGGACTATATATGTTTCCAAAGAAGCATGGATTAGCTGGCTATACCTGAACGAACTGGATTTACTGGTCCAAGAAATACATATATATGGGGATTCAGCTATGTAGAAGATAACCAAACCTGAGGCTGCATTGGCTAGAGATGCGTCTGAGCGTGCCAGGAGAAAAGTGTTCTATGGTGGATGGTTTAGAGACGGCGAGAGCGTTCGGCGAGTCGGCGACCGCGGAAAGCGGAGCGCCGCCTACGTATTCCAGCCGCCACCGACGTATTCCGATCCGGCGACATGTCACGTACGCTGCTTTTACCCGTTTTATTGACTTCCATGCCGCCGGCAGATTTGATGCAAGCAGCGTTGCAGATTTCAATGCTACCTCGGCATTAGCCATGCATCGGAATAATGCCTCGTGTGCGCCGTGCGTGGCCGGCGGCGCAATGGAAAACCTAGTTAAATGGAAGGATGACGGGACAGCTTAGACCTACCTGGCGCACTTGAGGAGAAAACGGGAGTTTATTTGGGTAAAAGCGATAGATTTATTTTGCGGTCTTCGCGACTCGAACCTTGCATCGGTGCTTCGTCAACAGATAATACGGCGTGATCGGACGATTATTATAATGCCTTGTAAAGATCTAATGGTTGTTATTCTTTTACCGTGAGAGTTAACTTGGAGCCTTCTACGGTGCCTCCAATTAGTAAATATAAGATTAATCGAGTTAAATAAAGCTGAATTAACTCGACACGTAACATACCACTGCTTACACCCTCCACCACTACACTAATGAATTACTAGTGACACATACTTCTTTTTTTTCTTTGAATGATTACCTATCGGATTTTTTTTCAAATTTAATCGAAATTTCCGTCCATGATCATTATGTTTGCTCGTCCCTGACCGAAAATTATCAATTTCGTGAAATTCATCCGAAATTTGGATAAATAGAGCCGTGGTCTGCGCAGGTATACAGCTAGGCAGTTTCTGGAATTAATCACTACATCATCAACACCTGTAAAAAACCCTTCAACATTGTCAGTCTATAGTATGCGCGCTAGTGCATATCATCTACTCCCTCCGTTCATAAAAGGATGTCTCAACTTTATTGTATCCTTTTATGAACAAAGGGAGTATTTATCTTTCCGTCCAGCACACTGTTAGTGGCTGTATGCATAGTGCAATGGCATTTTCAGCCGTCAGACATCATGGGCAAGCGTGCAGATGGATTGATCCTCGAGCAGATCCAGCGTGCAAAACTACGTATAGTTGTCATCGTCCCTGACCATGACCAACACCTGGATGAACGAGGAGCGGCCCCGAAGGGCCTGGATGCTTATATTTCAATGAAGCAGGTACATTTTACCGAAGGGACCATCAGTAAAAAGAAAATTACAATGCAGTCCCAACTAATAACAAGAAAGACCCTACACAACTGATAAGAAACGCAATTGGGTCCTCTGCTTCTATCGACGAACTTCAAGCTGCAGCCACGGCCATCCTCAACAGCTCCGGGGACGAGACCACTTGGAGTTGAAGGGAAGGGTGATGCCGTCGCGAGCTTGTGGAAGGGCCTCCACATGGAGGTTGAAAAATCGCTGGCAATCGAATCCAGCGTAGTTGACCACCAGATGGTCTCCAGAGTCGGACGCCAGAGGCTCCGAGTGTGTTCCTCAATCAACAGCATCGCTACTCCCAGGTCGTCGGAGACGGAACGACGCTGCACTTCCATCTTCCTTCTGCTACCACCATGGCAGCTTGAAAGAGAGAGTTGAGTACAGCAATCACCACATCTCCAGCTCCCTATGAACCCGATCCTCTGCCGCTTGACCATTTGAGCTAGTCCGCCGTCGAACTCCAGAATCCCGCCACGAATCGGAGGAGGAAGACCAAGAAGAAAGTAGCAGACAAAGAAAATCAGGGATCCGACCTTTATGAAGAAGCCGCCAGTACTCCGCATCTTCTCCGCTTTCGATTCCCACCATGGGAACACCGCTGCAAAGAGCTGAAGAACAGCGAGAAGGCAGGGCTGGTCGGGGCGCCCCATCTCCATGCTTCCCCTGCACACCTTATTAGGAGGGATGCGAGTTCCCTTCAATCTCCCTTGCGACCTCGCTTGCCACCGGCAAGATGCAGCGAGATAGTCGGAAGCCACGACGCGGCGGATCTGGCCGCCGGGATCCGCCGTCCTACCCTCAAACTCATACGGCATAGAGCCACACATCGGCATAGAGCCACACAAAGCTAAAGCTAAACTAGACTACTAGTATGTACAAGCCAAGCTACGCCACCATGTCCACGCCGAGCGGCATCGCCGCCGGAGAGGAGCAAGGCGCGAGCCGGCGCGGCGGAGGAAAAGTCGAGGACGACTCTCAAAGTACTGTTCAAGAGCAGGGGCGGATCTAGTGGGGGTGCCATGGGTGCCATGGCACCCCCTAAAAGATACAGATTTGTTGATGTAGTAGTCTAGTTAGTTTAATTTCGTGTGTATTACACGTGTTAAAAACTCGTACATGATATTTATACAAGGAATATTGAGTTTGGCACCCCTAACCATTTGCTCCTACATCCGCCACTGTTCGGGAGCGAGCAAGCGGTGGGGAGAAAAAGTGGGTCGCATGAACCTGTTCAGTTTCCTAGCTCTAACAGATAGATGCGGCATGAAGACGGACACATCTTTGTTTTGCTTCGCATTGTAGCCTGTAGGAGAGGAGTATCACACTGGATAGTTGAATGAATGCGCTAGTGCTGTAGCTGTACCGGCCATCACATGCTGCAGCATTGAAAGCAACATGCCACATACTCCATCCGTCCGTCGTTGCAGATTTCTCATCTCGTCCTCATTGTAAAAATCCTGAATGGGTTGTGCGCTGTCCATTAGCACGCACGTGCGTGCCAAGCTAGCTACTGAATAGTAGCCCACGGTTCCACCTGTACGTACATTCACACACAGTTGAGTACCGCTACTGGTCGACACGGCCGGTCCTGAGATTTTGGGAGCCCGGGGCGACACTAGAATTTAGCAAAATTGTGACCAAACAAAAGGTTCGAGACACAAATTTTAAGGGACAAAAGCCCGTACGCAAGAATGCGTAATTTTACTATGATGGAGGACTATTATAATTTGAACATACCCTAAAATTTTCTCCTTACAATTCTAGATGCAAATGATGGAATCAATATCAATGTTGTCCACTAACAGGTTCTTCATCAACACTACCATATTGCGTAGAAACTGAATTAAATATGTGTTCATTATTACTCACATTGTTATCATCTCCGTTGATATCAACATTGCCTTTCGTATGGATCTCATCTTCTGAATTAATTTTGTTTCCCCGCAAACACTAGCGTGCCAACTTGTCTGATATTTGTCTAAGTGCTCGTGTTTTTGCTTCATCTTTTCTCCCTTTCGTTTTCGCAACACTGGACAGAGACTTCATAATAACACTGATAATAAAATAGAATAAGTAATTGAAATAGGGCATAGACCACCTACACTAGAGAAGGGAGCAGCTATATATCGCTCATTAGCGATGGTTCGATCGAGCGCCGCCTACACGATTCTTATATGGACTCGGCCCAACTAGTCGCGCGCGTCCGCGAAACGTTTTCTCGTCTTTCCCATCTGTTTCTGCTTCGCTACTGTTTAACGTCCATCTTAAAAAAAAAAACTTCTGAACTGCTTCTTCTTCAGAAATGCATCACTTCAGAAATGCTACAACTTTTCAAACCGTTTCTTCTTAAAAACTGCCGCGCGAAACAATTTCTTCTTTGGAACTGGTTCAACGCTACTGCATGTCTTAAAGAACTGCTTCGATTTCTGAAGCTTTAGGAAAATTTTCAAGTGTTTCGTCACTCCAACTCTCGAATTGAACATCTATTTTTCGAAAACAAAAGTAGTGAACATGGAAAACTACGAAATGACAGTGTAACAAAAAAGTATTTTGAAACATTCATCTGGCTAGCATTCGTGCAGTATTTTTCATATGAAAAAAAAATGAAAAATAAAGTAACTGAACCATATTACATAAATTTTCGATGAAGTAGTAATATGAAAAATATGCATGATTTTCCCACCCCCACTTGGCATTGTGACAAATCTAAAAACATCCTTGGTAATTGAAGAAAGTCTTGGCTTCCTCTTGTTTATGCCACGCCTTCTTTCTTGGATCTAATTCATGTATAACAACAATGTTCATATTTTTGTTATGAAATCACCAAAAAAGTTTCTATGAGAAAAAATGTAACAGAAGATATAAGTAAAAAGACTTACAACTGAATGGAATCATCGAATCAGGTGTGGTGCCTATTGTATGCACAAAAGAAATGGAGATGCCAGGAGCCTCAGACCAAAGGAGGCCACGGCATTCACTCAAAATGATGATACTCTGTTTGAAAATGGGAAACTCATGAAGAGAAAATGGACACAGATCCTAATGTGAAAAACATGCGCAAAGAGTTCGATGAATTACAGAACTTGTACCCCAACCTTTCCTCTTACGTGGAGAGCATCCATGCCCAGCATCCATGTGGGGAGACACTGAAAAGAGCATTTGAGATTATTGCTGATGAGAAGGCTTGTGCTTTGGAAGCCAAGATCAAGAAGCAAAGAGTAGCTGAGATGAAGATGGACACTCGCCGAGCTGACAGTAAGAAGGAGGTGACCAACTTATTAATGGGATTGCTTGACTAAACCATTTGGCGTTGTCAACCCATTTATGTGGTATATCTTTCTTCTTACACTTGTGTTATTATGTTTCTCGTGATGATATATGCAAGATTACCTGAACTGAGTTAATGTGTTTTACAAATCTGAATGTCACTTTAGAAATTTGAAGCAATCAAACTATCCTACTTGCAGTGTACTGCAAGTAAGTCTAGCTCTATATGTTCCCAATCAAAATTTCACCCAACTTAGAGAAGTCTAGAAAGATTAGTTAGATGCAGATGATGTAGAAGTTTGGTTGTACGCATACCCAGTGTACTTTTGTGCAGGTAGTCAGGGCAGTGAATATGTGGCAACTGAAACAAGGGAAAATGACATGAGATGGATGAAGCATCTCATGACTTGTGCTCCTATTGAGATTTGGTTTCACCTTATTTAAGTACACCCGTAGCAGTTTAATTCGTCCGTAGTAAGTTTAAGTGCATTAAGGGTTCACTAGGAATACTGCAGATTGAATTAGTTAGGTTGATGCAGTTTGTGCTCCTGTTATAACATGGTATATTAGCTACTGATCAGATTTCAGTTTATGTTGTTGGGTTATGTCAAGGAATACAAGTCAACCAAATCAGTGGTTTATGTTATAATTACCATCTCCAGATGTTGCAACTAAAAGAGTGGATCCTTATATTAAAAAAAATCATTTCTGTTCACCTTCCATATTCAGGAGTGAATAACCTGGTATTGCTGAGATTCTATGGTCACATGACAAATTGATTCCACGGTAACTGGAGTTTGCTGCGATATCTAGCTTGGGACCACTTGTAGCAACTAATTAGTGAGAAGTAATTTTGAAAAGGAATGGACGTTTTGTCCCATTTAAATATGAGTTTTGTTTTTATGTTTTAACTGATGACCTGCAACAAGGTACTATACATTTTAGTACAGTTATCTATGGCCCTGTAAATTTTTATATCCGTAACCTGTAATCTGAAGCTGAAGTCACTTCATGCGCTAGCTCCAACCATGAAATGCAGTACAAGATGCATCTTTAGCATAGGTACTTTGTGCCCTTTATGGCTGAATGCTACCTCATGTACTTAGTTCCAACCATATTTTATGTGCTTACTGCTTAGTCATCCATATCCTCCTCGGTTAAACAAATCATCTATTTATCTCGTGCAATTGCAATATCACAACGAGTCCACAGAAAAATCTTTTTTTGTTGTTGATTGCATGGAGGCATGGAGCTTATACATCTGCTCCTGTCTATTGGTAGATGAAGAAAACAAGAGAGGCCGATCACAAAGGTGCTCTGGAAGACTCTGGACCAAGATTATTGAAGTCTGCTTTTGCTCTTGATGCCTATGAAGTGATCGTTCCAAGTATCGGTCCCATTTTGGGGTGCACTTAGTCTCTGAACTTTGGTAGTGGTGGGTTATGCACTTTGGACCTGTGAAGTGCTCAAAAGAGTTATGATGTAGCGATGTTGTCTGAACTTTCACATGAATGTTCAGAGATGAAGGTATGAAGTTTGCCAGTTCGAGTTATGATGTTCATTGTGCTTCAGTGGTACTGGATACCTGCAGTACTTGGGTCGCTGTCTTATTCACTTGAATTTCTGATCTTTGGTATAGTAATTTACCTCTACGCTAAAGAATTTACATTGTTTGTCATGTACATACTGAAGAATCAAGATTCATATACATGTCCACAAGGGAACAGAAACATATCTGGCTTCACCTAACCTCGTCGCTCTTGATCATCTGGGAGAATACTCCACTCAGGGACATTTCTTCGAGATCACCCAGGTTGGTAGCCATGCCATTGTCAGTCGCGACGCTAGCGGTTGACTGGCTACGCTGAACCTGGGGCCTTGTCCTGGGCACGGTTTGCGGCAACACCATCTCGTTATCTGATCCGTCCGACGACCCGACCTGCAGCTGCAGCGCGAACTCGAGGCACCAGAGCACGTCGCCCATGGTGGGCCGCTCCACGCCGTACTCCGCGAGGCACTTCTCAGCCGTGTCGGCGAATTTCTTGAGCGACTCCGGCCGTATCGTCCTGGCGATCCTCTGGTCGACGATTTGGTTGAGATTGCCATTCTTGAGCTGCTTCATCGCCCACTCCGCCAGGCACACCATGTCCCGCGGCAGCGTCGGGTCGATCACCGTGCGGGCGCAGAGCACCTCGAGCAGAACCACGCCGAACGAATAGACGTCCGACTTCTCCGTCAGCATCTGCCGCCGGAAGTACTCCGGGTCGAGGTACCCGAAGCTGCCCTTCACCTTGGTGCTGACGTGCGTCTTGTCCAGCTCCGGCCCGTTCTTGGACAGCCCGAAGTCGGCGACCTTGGCCATGAAAGTTTCGTCCAGGAGAATGTTGGCCGACTTGACGTCCCGGTGGATGATCGCCTTGGCCGAGCCGGTGTGGAGGTAGTGCAGCCCCCGGGCGGCGCCGATGCAGGCCTCTAGCCTCTGTTCCCACGACAGGGGAGCGAAGTCCTCGGTGCCGTAGAGGTGGCTCCGGAGCGTGCCCATGGCCATGTACTCGTACACGAGGATCATCTCGCCGCGCTCGTCACAGTAGCCGATGAGCGAGACGAGGTGCCGGTGGCGCAGCCGGGACAGCATCTCGATCTCCGTGTGGAACTCGTGTATCCCCTGCTGCGTCCGCCGATTGCCCCGCTTCACGGCCACCATCGTCTCGTCCCGCATCGTGCCCTTGTACACCTTCCCGAAGCCGCCCTCGCCGATGACCATCCCTTCGTCGAACCCGCCGGTCGCCTCCTGGAGCACCGCCAAGGGGATCCTGTACGCGGTGCTGCTCTGCCGGAGAATGGCCGTGTTGCCGCCGTTGCTCTTGGAGGAGAAGCTGCGAGAGCGCGAGTGGGAGTCCAGCGCGCTCGCCGAGAACGGCGACCAGGTGTCCGACGGCTTCTTATCTTGCTTCCTCCTGCGCAGGATCCTGATGACGATGAACCCGAATGCCATTGCCAGCGTGACCCCGCCGACGGCCGAAACTGCTATGATCCCAATTTTCACCTTTGAACTGCGCGTTGACACGGCAGCACCGCCGGCGCCGGCGCTCCCGACCATTCTCATAATCTCGAGGCCGTTGAGGAAGCCGTCAGGTAGCGCGTTGCCAGCAGTGGACGACCCGATGCTGATTGTGATCGAGCCCGTCGTGTCCTTGGCACCCAGGACGAAGTCCTTGTACACCGGCACGGCCAGCGCGCTGAACGTCTCCTGCGAAATCTCGTAATTAGGCAGCACCAGCCACGGCCCGACGTAGACATTGAAGGCCACCCCGAGGACTGCTCTGCTGACGATGTTGCAGAAGTGGAGCCGGAGCAGGTAGTCCGACCCCGGCGGGGCGTCGAACCTCCAAGTGATGTTGAACTGTGCGTTGGTGGTGCTTCTTTCCCCCGACGTGGTTAGCTCCGTCGCCGTGGCGTAGACCTCCGGCGGCGCTGTGAACTCGGTGGCGAATCCCTTCTTGTACTGGACCGTCGAGGGCGCCACATCTTTATGCTGGGTTAAGCTGCTGTCGAGCTGGAAGGTCTGGTCCGGCAGCCACGTCCTCGAGAGGGTGTCGTTGCCAGGCGTGATCTTGGGAACGCCCATGTTGATCCTGTGGACCGTCTCCAGCGCCTGCGTCGACAGCCCGGCATACTGGATAGCCCTGCTGCCCACCATCTTCGCCGTGTCGGCGATGAGCTCGTCGGGGAGCGACACGACCTCGATGGCGTTGACGAACGCGAGCTTGCCCGTCGGCGTGAACGCGATCACCAGGGTGCCGCCGGTGACGGTCACCGAGAACTCCCTGAACACGGCCGTGCCGTTCTTGGGCGTGTACGCGTCGACGAAGACCGCGCCCTGCACGGTGACTCTGAACGCGGCGTCCGTGGCCATGTCGTAGGACTGGTATTTGAAGGGGTAGAAGTGGAGGCGCACGAAGTGCCGGCCGGGCTGCTTGACGGCGAACGTGTAGGAAGCCGGCGCCGTGAATATGCGCGCGGACTGATACAGCTCCGGCTCATCGGACCCGGCGACCGAGGTCAGAGAATTGTTGGCCTCGACGCTCTGCGGCGCAGCGAGCGACTTGGCCGGTAGTTGGGTGTCCCCGACGAACGTCCGGCGGGCAACCGTCGCGCTCGCGGACGTCCCGCAGAGGATGAGGTAGTTGTCCGCCGGGGTGAACGCGCTACTGGCCGCGCCCAATAGCGCGGATGCGACGAGGAGCCGCACGAGCATGTCAACAACTCGCGGCATGGTGACACAACTCCGGCCAAAGCATCGGCGGCTCGGCTCTAGAAGGAGGGCAGGAACGACTTGGTGGACAGAGACGGCAAGCCTAGCTTGGAGAGCATCGTGGCCTTGCCGGAGTTACAATTGAATTGATTAGTACAACTAGGAGCTGGCGAGAGAAGCTGATACTTGCAGCTTGATGATGATGATTCACAAACTTGGTAGGAGACCGCGAGAGAAGCACAGGGAGTCAGTAGCTGCTACTATAGTCTACAGACAAGTTAATCAGTGCTTCGCAATGCGGAAATCAGTTTTGGGTAGTAGGAGCAGAAGCAGATGTCCTTCGCAATGGTAATATATTCGATGGAGTCTTTTTTTTTTTTTTGAAACCGAGGCAAAAGCTTTGCCTCATCATTTATTAAGCAGAAGGTGCCCGGTTTATTATGGAAGAAACCGGGCGAAAACCATACAACAACACGACACAACCCACGGGGCGAAGCCCCACAACCTCGAGAAAACACGACGCCGCACGACGCGGCCACCCACAGCCCAAGCTGCACCAGGTAAGCCGCTCGCAGACCACGGCCGCCGAACCAACATCCGGGGCCGCCGCCCCGGCCTAAAAGACAACCGCTGCTGCCGCTGCCCAAGCAGCCCCGACAGCTTCGCTGCCAGCACCCCTTCCGGGACCGCCGTCCCGACATAGCACCGCTCGCAACCGAGCCACGACGCCGCACGAACCAGCCACCGCAGCCCAAGCTGCCCAGGGAGAGCTGCTCGCAGACCACGGACGTCGTACCAACATCCGGGGCCGCCGCCCCGGCCTAAAAGACGCCCGCCGCATCACAAAGAACCCTCCGGGGAGCATCATCGTCGCCACAGAAGCCTCAACGCGAACACCTCGGCCTTCCACTGGTCCCTCTTGCCGAAATCCAGCTCCAAAGACGAAACCCCCAAGAGGGAAACGACGCCAGGGCGCCGTCATCGTCCGACCACAAGGTCAAGAGTTTCCCCGGAGCTGGACCACCGATTGGAACGGAGCAAGAGGGGGCTGCAACATATCAGCGATGCCTCCAAGAAGGTAAACGACGGGAACAGCCGCCGCCATCACTAGCCACGGTACAGACCGAGACAGGGTTTTCACCCCAGCTCCAAGCACACCCTCTGCCGCACCACCAACACCGGCGCCGGCAAGCCTCACCAACCACCACCACCAACGCTGGCGCATCATCGGCCCACTGCCCGACCCGACCTGGTCGGCATAGCCTCCTCGCCACTGCTCCCAGCACCTCGCCCAGCCCACCGCACCCAACCACCACCAGACCATCAGAGAAGAAGGCCCAGAACCATCGATCTTGCACCAGAGCTCTGCACCGCGCGGAGGCACCGGGACGAAGACGGGCAGCACCTCCGAGCACCACGCCGGCAGGAAAACTGAAGCCTCCACCTCCGGCCGCCGCGCCGCCCCAAAGCAGCCGCGCCGACCGCCGTCAACCACCACGGGCCGCCACCAAAGCGGCACCACCTCCACCCAGGGCCGCCGCCCCGGCACACCGCTGCCAGCAGCCACAGCAACGCAGCACCTCCAAGACCAGCACCCGCGAGATGCAACGACAGTGCCATCCCCTCCCCTACGGCCAAGGACCATGAAAGCCCTTGGACATTGATTAGCTGGGAGGCACTGCGGACGGACTGCGGTGTCATTTTCTCCCGGTCTCAGGTAGAGAGATAGCCATGGAATTTTTATTGTTAGAGCTTTTCGATGCTGTCATTTTCCTGGTTGTCTTGCATATCATAGCCGTTTGATTCGGTCAATTACTGGCCAATACTATTACTTGAGAAATAAACCGAGAAAGATCTAGGGCAAGGTTCAGTTTTTTGCAAAGGTCAGGTGAAGAGACCCAAATCTTTTCTGCTGTTGTAATGTTCACTGAAATGTCAAATCCCACGGTGAAAGACACATTCGCAGGTGAAAAAGATGGGGACATTGCAGCATTTGTCAAGGAAACGATGCTAGAGCCCTCGCTTTGTTTCATCCTGGGCGTCATGGTGTGGGAAGGGTCGAGGAAGAAGAAGTCTCCAACCACAACCACCACACCTGGGTCGTCGTCCACTCAGGGTAGACCACCGCATCCGCACGCGACCGGATCAGCCGTCGTTTTCGTACCACCGTCGTGCGCGCCACCACGACCTGACGCAGATCGTAGTATTTCATTTTCCTCTTCGGGCCGGTGTACGCGTCTAGACTTCTATGGCATTACTACGGACAAAAATCTTATACTACGACCCTGGGTGGCTGGTATCAAAGATTGTGGGAGGCCATATCTTTGTCTCGGTATGCAGGGGCGAAGCTCCCCTTAGGGCAAGGTAGGCGGCTGCCCTATTTTGATTTTTGGCGAAAACATATTTATGCACGTGTTTTTTCTGAACAATTTGAGTGGTCGTACATAAAAATACGGACTTCGTGTGAGAAAGTTTTGTGTGTTTTAGTAAAATCAAATTGTCCGTGTGAGAAATACTGTGCAAAATCGATTCCGAACTGAAAACAAGAATTAGATCTAGTTTAGTAAAAAAACCAACTCTTTTCCTTTGCAATAACTAACTCTCAAACTAACAAAACCCAACTCTAAACATGTTTTAGGTGTGACATATAAGGAGGTTCTTAAAGTATTTTGGGCAGCTTCTAGGGTGAGTGGCCGAAACCAACTCTAGATATGCAATAAATTATGTTTTATGGTTCTATTTCGCCTTTCTATATTTTATTGGCTAAGAAATTATCTCTACAATTTTTTAATGATGCGAGGAGGTGTTTCCTGAATTGGATAAACGATGGTTAATGGCCCCTCTTAAAAGGTGTCAATTTACGAAGAAAATGACATCACCATCCCTAAGTATAGATGAAATGGTAATAAAATACAGAAAAAAAGAGACACGAGGTCACTTATATACAATTATCACTCATTTTGTTAAATGAGATATCTTCAGAGTTGCTTGGAATTCTCTTGTGTTGACTCCAGAAACTCATTTTTTAGATTTATAATGTGAATAATGTTTATGAAATATTTTCAACTTGACGATGTGCTAAATCGAGTGAGGGATATTCAAGGCCAAGCTCCCCGTTGAGAGTACCTCCACGGGTCGATGCGGGGGAGACCAGCGCTAGGAGGGTCAGGCGAGGGCTCGAGCCAGACGGGGGCAACGATGGGGGCCGAAGCGCTTTGTCCGGCCGGTGGCACTCAGTTCGTACGTAGAAGATAGACTACTTGGGGAAGATGAAGAAAAGAAGAAAAAAGTGTTTCACCGTACGGTTTTACGGCATCTGTTCCACACGGATCTTCGCCATTCTGCAAAATTGTTTTCGGGTACCGAAAATGAGTTTTCCAGTTTCATTTATCCGGTATCTGCTAGACATGTTCCGACGGAGCGTTATACATTCAATCTCATTTCAACTGGGTGTTCCAGGGAAGATGAATACAGACATAAACTGGAGAGAGAGTGCTTGTAGACCTGGTACGACGGCGGCGCGCGGTACTGCAGATTAAGAAGGCGAGGCAGTAAGTAAGTTGCTGCTGCCGTCGTGTACATTACATAGCTTAGGTAGGAGAGTGTTATCCATCCACTCTACTCTACTCGGCAGGATAATGCAAGCCATGATTCGTTGATACGGTCGGCGTCCGAGCGGACGGAAGCATCGCAATCTGGAGGCCGTGCACCAGCTGGAGTGCTTGCGCGACCAAACGGCTGGAGGTGGAGATGCGATGAGCGTGACGGAAAGAGACGGGCTACGCGGCGTCCCCGGCCCGGCCTCGGCGTACTTGAATTTTATTAGTTCTGGATCACGCAGTACGTGTTTCTATTTCTTATTTCTTATATAAGCTGTGGTGGTTACCTATAACTTGTGTTTGCTTTGCGTAGGTGATGGAGTAATATACTACTAGTACTAGTAAGATTTGTTAGAGTACACAGTTCGACGGTGTGGGATGCCATGTCGCCATCTTCCTAACAACCAAACAAAAAGTGAGTTGACCAAGGACACGATGTTTTGTCTTGTAGGTTTAGATGCACCTATAAAAAAAAATTAAATGCGTTTTAAAATGTCAAAAAAGCTCAAAAAAAATCTTTGGATGTGCATCTGAACATTTTATGTTCACACGGAAAGTTTCGCGAAAAAAAACATTTTTTGTGAACTGTGTAAAAAAGACAAAATGAATTGTCTCGTGAAAAGTCATTTTGAAGCACCAAAATTTGTATGCAAACATAAAAGTACAGAATATTTGAAACACGATTTTTAAATAGTAGGTGCATATACACCCACGAGCCAAAACAGATTTCCCCAATATTCTCCCTTTTCCCCTCCACTTGGTTTCAACAAACTTGTTTGCTACTCTTCTAAAGCAAACTGATGCATTTAGGTCATTAGGTGCATATTCTTAGAAAATTACTCACTTAATTGATTCAACCAGGCTGTTAATATTCAAAATACAACTCATAGTACATTTATTGAACTTCTCACATAAGTATTATTTTTGTCCACTAACTGCAAATAAATACAAACACCAGGTGATGTACGTTCATACATTTTACTCCCCACTTGGCATTGTGACAAATCTAAAAACATCCTTGGTAATTGAAGAAAGTCTTGGCTTCCTCTTGTTTATGCCACGCCTTCTTTCTTGGATCTAATTCATGTATAACAACAATGTTCATATTTTTGTTATGAAATCACCAAAAAAGTTTCTATGAGAAAAAATGTAACAGAAGATATAAGTAAAAAGACTTACAACTGAATGGAATCATCGAATCAGGTGTGGTGCCTATTGTATGCACAAAAGAAATGGAGATGCCAGGAGCCTCAGACCAAAGGAGGCCACGGCATTCACTCAAAATGATGATACTCTGTTTGAAAATGGGGAAACTCATGAAGAGAAAATGGACACAGATCCTAATGTGAAAAACATGCGCAAAGAGTTCGATGAATTACAGAACTTGTACCCCAACCTTTCCTCTTACGTGGAGAGCATCCATGCCCAGCATCCATGTGGGGAGACACTGAAAAGAGCATTTGAGATTATTGCTGATGAGAAGGCTTGTGCTTTGGAAGCCAAGATCAAGAAGCAAAGAGTAGCTGAGATGAAGATGGACACTCGCCGAGCTGACATTAAGAAGGAGGTGACCAACTTATTAATGGGATTGCTGGACTAAACCATTTGGCGTTGTCAACCCATTTATGTGGTATATCTTTCTTCTTACACGTGTGTTATTATGTTTCTCGTGATGATATATGCAAGATTACCTGAACTGAGTTAATGTGTTTTACAAATCTGAATGTCACTTTAGAAATTTGAAGCAATCAAACTATCCTACTTGCAGTGTACTGCAAGTAAGTCTAGCTCTATATGTTCCCAATCAAAATTTCACCCAACTTAGAGAAGTCTAGAAAGATTAGTTAGATGCAGATGATGTAGAAGTTTGGTTGTACGCATACCCAGTGTACTTTTGTGCAGGTAGTCAGGGCAGTGAATATGTGGCAACTGAAACAAGGGAAAATGACATGAGATGGATGAAGCATCTCATGACTTGTGCTCCAATTGAGATTTGGTTTCACCTTATTTAAGTACACCCGTAGCAGTTTAATTCGTCCATAGTAAGTTTAAGTGCATTAAGGGTTCACTAGGAATACTGCAGATTGAATTAGTTAGGTTGATGCAGTTTGTGCTCCTGTTATAACATGGTATATTAGCTACTGATCAGATTTCAGTTTATGTTGTTGGGTTATGTCAAGGAATACAAGTCAACCAAATCAGTGGTTTATGTTATAATTACCATCTCCAGATGTTGCAACTAAAAGAGTGGATCCTTATATTAAAAAAATATCATTTCTGTTCACCTTCCATATTCAGGAGTGAATAACCTGGTATTGCTGAGATTCTATGGTCACATGACAAATTGATTCCACGGTAACTGGAGTTTGCTGCGATATCTAGCTTGGGACCACTTGTAGCAACTAATTAGTGAGAAGTAATTTTGAAAAGGAATGGACGTTTTGTCCCATTTAAATATGAGTTTTTTTTATGTTTTAACTGATGACCTGCAACAAGGTACTATACATTTTAGTACAGTTATCTATGGCCCTGTAAATTTTTATATCCGTAACCTGTAATCTGAAGCTGAAGTCACTTCATGCGCTAGCTCCAACCATGAAATGCAGTACAAGATGTATCTTTAGCATAGGTACTTTGTGCCCTTTATGGCTGAATGCTACCTCATGTACTTAGTTCCAACCATATTTTATGTGCTTACTGCTTAGTCATCCATATCCTCCTCGGTTAAACAAATCATCTATTTATCTCGTGCAATTGCAATATCACAACGAGTCCACAGAAAAATCTTTTTTTGTTGTTGATTGCATGGAGGCATGGAGCTTATACATCTGCTCCTGTCTATTGGTAGATGAAGAAAACAAGAGAGGCCGATCACAAAGGTGCTCTGGAAGACTCTGGACCAAGATTATTGAAGTCTGCTTTTGCTCTTGATACCTATGAAGTGATCGTTCCAAGTATCGGTCCCATTTTGGGGTGCACTTAGTCTCTGAACTTTGGTAGTGGTGGGTTATGCACTTTGGACCTGTGAAGTGCTCAAAAGAGTTATGATGTAGCGATGTTGTCTGAACTTTCACATGAATGTTCAGAGATGAAGGTATGAAGTTTGCCAGTTCGAGTTATGATGTTCATTGTGCTTCAGTGGTACTGGATACCTGCAGTACTTGGGTCGCTGTCTTATTCACTTGAATTTCTGATCTTTGGTATAGTAATTTGCCTCTACGCTAAAGAATTTACATTGTTTGTCATGTACATACTGAAGAATCAAGATTCATATACTTTTTTTTGAGGAATCAAGATTCATATACATGTCCACAAGGGAACAGAAACATATCTGGCTTCACCTAACCTCGTGGCTCTTGATCATCTGGGAGAATACTCCACTCAGGGACATTTCTTCGAGATCACCCAGGTTGGTAGCCATGCCATTGTCAGTCGCGACGCTAGCGGTTGACTGGCTACGCTGAACCTGGGGCCTTGTCCTGGGCACGGTTTGCGGCAACACCATCTCGTTATCTGATCCGTCCGACGACCCGACCTGCAGCTGCAGCGCGAACTCGAGGCACCAGAGCACGTCGCCCATGGTGGGCCGCTCCACGCCGTACTCCGCGAGGCACTTCTCAGCCGTGTCGGCGAATTTCTTGAGCGACTCCGGCCGTATCGTCCTGGCGATCCTCTGGTCGACGATTTGGTTGAGATTGCCATTCTTGAGCTGCTTCATCGCCCACTCCGCCAGGCACACCATGTCCCGCGGCAGCGTCGGGTCGATCACCGTGCGGGCGCAGAGCACCTCGAGCAGAACCACGCCGAACGAATAGACGTCCGACTTCTCCGTCAGCATCTGCCGCCGGAAGTACTCCGGGTCGAGGTACCCGAAGCTGCCCTTCACCTTGGTGCTGACGTGCGTCTTGTCCAGCTCCGGCCCGTTCTTGGACAGCCCGAAGTCGGCGACCTTGGCCATGAAAGTTTCGTCCAGGAGAATGTTGGCCGACTTGACGTCCCGGTGGATGATCGCCTTGGCCGAGCCGGTGTGGAGGTAGTGCAGCCCCCGGGCGGCGCCGATGCAGGCCTCTAGCCTCTGTTCCCACGACAGGGAGCGAAGTCCTCGGTGCCGTAGAGGTGGCTCCGGAGCGTGCCCATGGCCATGTACTCGTACACGAGGATCATCTCGCCGCGCTCGTCACAGTAGCCGATGAGCGAGACGAGGTGCCGGTGGCGCAGCCGGGACAGCATCTCGATCTCCGTGTGGAACTCGTGTATCCCCTGCTGCGTCCGCCGATTGCCCCGCTTCACGGCCACCATCGTCTCGTCCCGCATCGTGCCCTTGTACACCTTCCCGAAGCCGCCCTCGCCGATGACCATCCCTTCGTCGAACCCTCCGGTCGCCTCCTGGAGCACCGCCAAGGGGATCCTGTACGCGGTGCTGCTCTGCCGGAGAATGGCCGTGTTGCCGCCGTTGCTCTTGGAGGAGAAGCTACGAGAGCGCGAGTGGGAGTCCAGCGCGCTCGCCGAGAACGGCGGCCAGGTGTCCGACGGCTTCTTATCTTGCTTCTTCCTGCGCAGGATCCTGATGACGATGAACCCGAATGCCATTGCCAGCGTGACCCCGCCGACGGCCGAAGCTGCTATGATCCCAATTTTCACCTTTGAACTGCGCGTTGACACGGCAACACCGCCGGCGCCGGCGCTCCCGACCATTCTCATAATCTCGAGGCCGTTGAGGAAGCCGTCAGGTTTTTTTTTTAGAAAAAAGGCAGAGTGCCCAGCTTTGAATTAACAAAGCCACACAGTTTAGCGGCCGATACAATAGGCTGAACACACAGCTTACAGACCAAAGAGACACAAGCAAACAAAAGATAAACAAGAAAAACAGCTTGAGCCTCCAAAGCCTCCAACATTGCAGACGATCCAGGAAAGCAACAGGTCGAGGAGAGGCGCCGAGGAGCAGGACGTCTTCGTCTTCACCAGGATACACCTAGCCTCAAGGTCCGCCGTCTTCGCCACGGAAGGGACCCCGTGTCCCTCGCCTAGGCTCGAAGGCGCCGCACCGTCGTGGACGAAGAAGGTTCACCCGAGAACACGGGGACCGAGAGAGCTAGGGTGCCGGATAGGAGGAGAACAGGAGCGCTCCGGGAGCTTCATCACACGGCCACCGCCACCACAGAGCACCGCAACACCGGACCGAAGCTGAAGGACGAAGGCGCGAACCGGAGAAGAAACGGCAGAGAGAGGACAACCACACCAGCGCTGTAAGAAGGACCACCAAAGGTTGGATTGTCATCGGCCGGCGGCGCTGTTGCCGCAGAGGGGAACCCTTTCCCCTCTCGCCCAGGCTCGAGGGCGTCGACCCGCAGGCGAACAGGGCGACTGGGCAGCGAGGAGCACCAAACCAAGGCACCAGCTTGACCACGCTGAGATGCCGCTGTCGAAGAAGCAAGCCGCCACGGCCTACCCAACACACGCTCCGCACGAACGCCTCCTCTGCAATTTCCAAGCCGGCGCCTCCAGGAAGGAACGCGACGTCGAGACGCCGCCGCCGGCCACACAGGAAACCAGGCTTTCACCAAGCAGGGGAGGGCGTGGGGAGAGTATCGGTACCTCGCCGAAGCCTTCAAGAAGGAGAACGACGCGCGCGGCGTCGCCATCGACGTGGCCACCACCGCTGGCCAAGAGATTCCCCCGGCACCGAACCAGCCCGCACCAACCATCCCGCACAGATGGATCCGTCGCAGAAGCTCTGGATCTGGCGAGAGGACGCGCGAAACGAGCAGGGGAAGGCTTCTTCTTCAGATCTGGAGCAGGAACCGGCGGCGCGGCCCCATGCCGCGCACTCCGACCTCCGCCCCCTCGCCGCCCACGCGGCCGAGAAGGCAGGCAGCACGAACCACGGCCGTCACCCGCCGCAGGGTCGACGCCGTCCCTCAAGCCCGAGGCCGCCGCCCCGGCGTCCGTCGCCCCGCGCGCCCGCCAAACGCCACTGCCCCGCTCGCCGGGGCGTCGACGAGAGCGCCCACCGTGCCCTCCGCCTTTGGCGGGCAGGGCGCCGCCACCGCCGCCGGCGACGGCGACGGCAGCGGCCGAGGGAAGCCGGATCTAGGGTTTTTTTTTTTTTGGCTAGGGTTGGGGGCCTCCGGAGTCGCCCGAGGGGGGGCGACCCGGGAGGGGGGGGGGGGGGGGGGGGGGGGATCTTCCGGACGCTGCAATAGTCCTCTGGGCCATGTTCAAGTAGCGGCGTTGCCAGCAGTGGACGACCCGATGCTGATTGTGATCGAGCCCGTCGTGTCCTTGGCACCCAGGACGAAGTCCTTGTACACCGGCACGGCCAGCGCGCTGAAAGTCTCCTGCGAAATCTCGTAATTAGGCAGCACCAGCCACGGCCCGACGTAGACATTGAAGGCCACCCCGAGGACTGCTCTGCTGACGATGTTGCAGAAGTGGAGCCGGAGCAGGTAGTCCGACCCCGGCGGGGCGTCGAACCTCCAAGTGATGTTGAACTGTGCGTTGGTGGTGCTTCTTTCCCCGACGTGGTTAGCTCCGTCGCCGTGGCGTAGACCTCCGGCGGCGCTGTGAACTCGGTGGCGAATCCCTTCTTGTACTGGACCGTCGAGGGCGCCACATCTTTATGCTGGGTTAAGCTGCTGCCGAGCTGGAAGGTCTGGTCCGGCAGCCACGTCCTCGAGAGGGTGTCGTTGCCAGGCGTGATCTTGGGAACGCCCATGTTGATCCTGTGGACCGTCTCCAGCGCCTGCGTCGACAGCCCGGCATACTGGATAGCCCTGCTGCCCACCATCTTCGCCGTGTCGGCGATGAGCTCGTCGGGGAGCGACACGACCTCGATGGCGTTGACGAACGCGAGCTTGCCCGTCGGCGTGAACGCGATCACCAGGGTGCCGCCGGTGACGGTCACCGAGAACTCCCTGAACACGGCCGTGCCGTTCTTGGGCGTGTACGCGTCGACGAAGACCGCGCCCTGCACGGTGACTCTGAACGCGGCGTCCGTGGCCATGTCGTAGGACTGGTATTTGAAGGGGTAGAAGTGGAGGCGCACGAAGTGCCGGCCGGGCTGCTTGACGGCGAACGTGTAGGAAGCCGGCGCCGTGAATATGCGCGCGGACTGATACAGCTCCGGCTCATCGGACCCGGCGACCGAGGTCAGAGAATTGTTGGCCTCGACGCTCTGCGGCGCGGCGAGCGACTTGGCCGGTAGCTGGGTGTCCCCGACGAACGTCCGGCGGGCAACCGTCGTGCTCGCGGACGTCCCGCAGAGGACGAGGTAGTTGTCCGCCGGGGTGAACGCGCTACTGGCCGCGCCCAATAGCGCGGACGCGACGAGGAGCCGCACGAGCATGTCAACAACTCGCGGCATGGTGACACAACTCCGGCCAAAGCATCGGCGGCTCGGCTCTAGAAGGAGGGCAGGAACGACTTGGTGGACAGAGACGGCAAGCCTAGCTTGGAGAGCATCGTGGCCTTGCCGGAGTTGACAATTGAATTGATTAGTACAACTAGGAGCTGGCGAGAGAAGCTGATACTTGCAGCTTGATGATGATGATTCACAAACTTGGTAGGAGACCGCGAGAGAAGCACAGGGAGTCAGTAGCTGCTACTATAGTCTACAGACAAGTTTGTTAAATATGTTGTATAGCTAGCTGTATAGGTTTCTGTATACCGTGTTGTACACGGTGATCATCTCCTGTTGTAATCGTACTGTAACTCTTTGTTGTCCAATATAAATAAACACCACGGCAGGCCCTAAGGGGTACCGCACCATAACCTATTTTTACATGGTATCAGAGCTAAAATCTTCCTAGATCGCATCTGAGAAGCTTCCATGAATTTCGGCGCTTCCTCCTCCTCGATACCGATGGCTTCGGGCGGCGGCTCCATTGGTGTCTCGATTTCAGAGAAGCTCACGAGGGAGAACTTCCTGATTTGGCAGTCTCAGGTTTTGCCGGCGATCCGGGGTGCCCAGCTCTTCGGGTATCTCGATGGGTCGGTGAAGGAACGGCGAAGGAGATCGTCAGCAAGGATGACAAGGGGATTGAGGTGAAGATTCCTAATCCCGAGTATGCACGGTGGATCTCGCAAGATCAGTCCGTGCTCTCCTACCTCCTTGGGAATATGACCATTGAGGTTCTCACGCAGTTGGTCGGATTGACTACCTCCGTTACTGTGTGGAAGGCTGTGACAGAGATGTTCTCGTCACAGTCGAAGGCTCGTGTGGTGTATCTCCGCACGCAACTCAACCAGACTCGGAAGGAGAACAGGACCGGGGCTGCGTATTTTGGTCGGATCAAGTCTCTCGCTGATGAGATGGCCATGGCCGGCAAGCCCCTTGATGATGAGGATGTTGCTTCTTACATCCTTGCTGGACTGGACGATGAGTACAATGGATTCGTCGCCGCAATTACTGCCCTGATCAAAGCGCAGCAGTCCGTGAGCATTAGTGATTTGTACTCGCAGTTTCTTGCTTATGAATCTCGGCTTGAAGGCCAAAGATCTGGCGGCAACAATGATGATTTTTCTGGTTCTGCTAATGCTGCATCTCGTGGTAATTTTGGCCACGGCAATTTTGGTCACTTCGGCCACCAAAATAGAGGTGGCCGTGGAGGTGGTGGCCGAGGATATAACAATGGTGGTGGTGGTGGCCGTGGACAAAACAACGGTGGAAACTACTACTACAATGATCGCCAAGGAGGTGGCGGTCATGGTGGGTACCAGCAGCAGCGCCGCGGTGGTGGCAATGGTGGGTACCAGCAGCAGCGCCCACGCAGCAATGTGATTTGCCAGATCTGTGGCAAGGAAGGTCATCCTGCAATTCAGTGTTGGAAGCGCTTCAACAAAAGCTATCAGGGTCCTACTGAACGTTCAGCTAGTACGGCTACTGGGTCACAATTTGTGGATCCGCCTTGGTACACAGATTCAGGTGCTACGGACCACATCACAGGAGAACTAGACAAGTTGACCATGAGGGATCGTTACAATGGTCAAGATCAGATGCACACGGCTAATGGTTCAGGTATGGATATACATCACATTGGTCACTCGTTATATCGTACCCCCAATTCTAATCTCCATCTTAGAAATATTCTACATGTTCCTGACGCCACCAAAAGTCTTCTTTCTGTTCATCATCTTGCTAAAGATAATAATGCTTTTCTTGAGTATTGGCCTAATTTTTTCTCTATCAAGGATCAGGACACGAGGAAAATTCTGCTTCAAGGTAGATGCGTTGGTGGCCTTTATCCTCTTCCTCCGTCCTCCTTGCCGATTGGGAAGCAAGCTTTTGGTGTCAAGTCCTCGTCACATTGGCATAGTCGTCTAGGACATCCTTCGTCAGTTGTAGTTCAACAAATTCTTCGAGACAATCATATCTCGTTTAGTGAGTCTAATAAAGAATCCGTGTGTGATGCTTGTCAAAAGGCTAAAAGCCATCAGTTACCCTACTCTAGATCTTCAAGTGTGTCCTTGTCTCCTTTAGAACTTGTGTTTTCTGATGTATGGGGCCCTGCCTCCGTCTCGGTTGGAAGAAATAAATACTATGTCAGTTTTATTGATGATTATAGCAAGTTTACATGGATATATTTGTTGAAAAATAAATCTGATGTTTTTCAGAAATTTCATGACTTTCAACATCTTGTAGAACGTCTCTTTGACAAGAAAATTCTTGCTCTTCAGACTGACTGGGGTGGAGAGTATCAAAAACTCAATTCTTTTTTCAGCGGATAGGAATCTCTCACCATGTTTCGTGCCCTCACACACACCAGCAAAATGGCTCGGCTGAACGTAAGCATAGGCACATTGTCGAGGTTGGGTTGTCACTTTTAGCTCATGCCTCTATGCCTCTCAAATTTTGGGATGAGGCTTTTCTCACGGCGGTTTACTTGATTAATCGTCTTCCTAGTAAAGTTATTTTCAACCAAACTCCTCTTGAGCGTCTTTTCAAAGACAAGGGTGATTATTCCTTTCTTCGCATTTTTGGATGTGCGTGTTGGCCTAATCTTCGTCCGTACAATTCCCGCAAACTGCAATTTCGCTCAAAACAATGTGCTTTCCTTGGGTATAGTCCCCTTCACAAAGGTTACAAGTGTCTCGATATTTCCACTGGCCGAGTCTATGTCTCTCGCGATGTCGTTTTTGATGAGTCCGTGTTTCCCTTTGCCGCACTTCATTCTAATGCGGGAGCGCAGTTACGTGCTGAGATTTCCCTTCTCCCATCACACCTTTTTCCTATCTTCGGGGGTCACGATTTACGAGCCAATGATGGTGCTAATCCTACTAATGAACTAGCTGCTGAGTCTTATGTGCAGGAATCGGATGATTTTATGCAGTTTGAAGAAGCTGGTGCACCTCGTGAGGATTATTCTGATGTATCTATCTCTGGATCGCCCGTGCATTCTACCGCGGATCAACAGTCTCCGCATGCAGCGGCGTCAGGCGCATCTTCTGCCAGTGCGCGTCACGCGGACTCGCATGGTTCGCCGTCACCGTTCGCCAGTGCGCGCGGGACTCAGTCCGATGTGTCTTCGCCTGATGGCCCCGGATCGTCTACGGCCAGTTCTTCCTATTCCGGGGTTCCGACCGGATCTGCTGCGGCTGCGCCTGACAGCGCGTCAGCCGAGGGTGCAGGTGGCGTCAGTACTGCAGTCGCGCCATCCCTGTCCCTTCCTCTGTCTACACGTCCTGTTACCCGTCTTCAACATGGCATTGTGCAGCCAAAAATAATTACTGATGGGCGTGTTCGTTATGACAGAATTCGGTTTGCAAATTTCTGCACTTCTGGGGAACCTGCGAGTGTGCAAGAAGCGTTGAATATTCCTCACTGGAAGGAAGCTATGGATGAAGAATTCGCTGCACTTATTCGGAACAATACGTGGCATCTTGTTCCGGCTTCTAGTGGTCGCAATGTTATTGACTGCAAATGGGTGTACAAGGTGAAAAAGAAAGCTGATGGTACAGTTGACAGATACAAGGCACGCTTAGTTGTGAAAGGTTTTAAACAGCGATATGGTATTGATTATGAAGACACGTTTAGTCCTGTGGTCAAACCAGCTACTATTCGGTTGGTGTTGTCCTTGGCTGTGTCGCAAGGTTGGAAGCTTCGACAACTTGATGTGAAGAACGCGTTTCTCCATGGTGTTCTGGAAGAAGAGGTCTATATGAGACAGCCTCCTGGGTATGAGGATAGTTCTCGAGTGGGACATGTTTGCAAACTTGATAAAGCACTCTATGGTCTGAAGCAGGCACCCGAGCTTGGTATGCTCGTCTTAGCTCCAAACTTCGGAGTCTTGGTTTTTCTGCATCTCAGGCTGATACATCGTTGTTTTTCTACAACAAAGGGGGAGTATCTATATTCATGCTTATATATGTTGATGACATTGTTGTAGTAAGCCCTCCGATCGAGCTGTTGATGCATTACTTCATGATCTTGGTATGTCGTTTGCATTGAAGGATTTGGGAGAATTGCACTATTTCTTGGGTATAGAAGTGAAGAAGGTTCGGGATGGTATTGTCCTTTCTCAAGAAAAATATGCAATGATTTGCTTGCACGGGTGCATATGAAGTTGTGTAAACCGGTTGACACACCTTTGTCAACCTTTGAAAAGCTATCTATATCCGATGGTGATATTTTGAGCAATGAAGATTCTACTAGATATAGAAGCATTGTGGGTGCATTACAGTATATTACATTGACTCGGCCAGATATTGCGTATTCAGTCAATAAGGTTTGTCAGTTCTTGCATGCACCTACTACTGTTCATTGGACAGCAGTTAAAAGGATTTTGAGATATTTGAGAGGGACTATTTCGGTTGGTTTGAGGCTGAGCAAGTCTGAGTCTGTTCTTGTTAGTGCATTCTCTGATGCTGACTGGGCAGGATGTCAGATGACAGGAGATCTACAGGTGGCTTCGCTGTGTTTTTGGGATCAAATTTGATCTCATGGAGTGCGAGGAAACAAGCTACGGTTTCTCGATCGAGTACAGAGGCTGAGTACAAAGCTTTAGCGAATGCCACTGCCGAAGTTATTTGGGTGCAAATTCTGCTGAGAGAATTGGGAGTGCCGCAGCCGAGAGCTGCATGTTTGTGGTGTGATAATATTGGAGCTACGTATCTTTCCGCTAATCCTGTGTTTCATGCAAGGACCAAGCATATTGAAGTGGATTATCACTTTGTGCGAGAAAGAGTAGCCCAGAAGCTTTTGGACATACGGTTTATACCTTCACGAGATCAGCTAGCGGATGGTTTTACGAAAGCTCTCTCTACTAGTCAGCTAGTAGCTTTTAGGCACAATCTTAACTTAGATAAGTTATGATTGAGGGGGAGTGTTAAATATGTTGTATAGCTAGCTGTATAGGTTTCTGTATACCGTGTTGTACACGGTGATCATCTCCTGTTGTAATCGTACTGTAACTCTTTGTTGTCCAATATAAATAAACACCACGGCAGGCCCTAAGGGGTACCGCACCATAACCTATTTTCACAAAGTTAATCAGTGCTTCGCAATGCGGAAATCAGTTTTGGGTAGTAGGAGCAGAAGCAGATGTCCTTCGCAATGGTAATATATTCGATGGAGTCATGAAAGCCCTTGGACATTGATTAGCTGGGAGGCACTGCGGACGGACTGCGGTGTCATTTTCTCCCGGTCTCAGGTAGAGAGATAGCCATGGAATTTTTATTGTTAGAGCTTTTCGATGCTGTCATTTTCCTGGTTGTCTTGCATATCATAGCCGTTTGATTCGGTCAATTACTGGCCAATACTATTACTTGAGAAATAAACCGAGAAAGATCTAGGGCAAGGTTCAGTTTTTTGCAAAGGTCAGGTGAAGAGACCCAAATCTTTTCTGCTGTGGCCCCTCGCCCTGTTGTAATGTTCACTGAAATGTCAAATCCCACGGTGAAAGACACATTCGCAGGTGAAAAAGATGGGGACATTGCAGCATTTGTCAAGGAAACGATGCTAGAGCCCTCGCTTTGTTTCATCCTGGGCGTCATGGTGTGGGAAGGGTCGAGGAAGAAGAAGTCTCCAACCACAACCACCACACCTGGGTCGTCGTCCACTCAGGGTAGACCACCGCATCCGCACGCGACCGGAGCAGCCGTCGTTTTCGTACCACCGTCGTGCGCGCCACCACGACCTGGCGCAGATCGTAGCATTTGATTTTCCTCTTCGGGCCGGTGTACGCGTCTAGACTTCTATGGCACTACTACGGACAAAAATCTTATACTACGACCCTGGGTGGCTGGTATCAAAGATTGTGGGAGGCCATATCTTTGTCTCGGTATGCAGGGGCGAAGCTCCCCTTAGGGCAAGGTAGGCGGCTGCCCTATCTTGATTTTTGGCGAAAACATTTTTATGCACGTGTTTTTTCTGAACAATTTGATTGGTCGTACATAAAATACGAACTTCGTGTGAGAAAGTATTGTGTGTTTTAGTAAAATCAAATTGTTCGTGTGAGAAACACTGTGCAAAATCGATTCCGAACTGAAAACAAGAATTAGATCTAGTTTAGTAAAAAAAACCAACTCTTTTCCTTTGCAATAACTAATTCTCAAACTAACAAAACCCAACTCTAAACATGTTTTAGGTGTGACATATAAGGAGGTTCTTAAAGTATTTTGGGCAGCTTCTAGGGTGAGTGGCCGAAACCAACTCTAGATATGAAATAAATTATGTTTTATGGTTCTATTTCTCCTTTCTATATTTTATTGGCTAAGAAATTATCTCTACAATTTTTTAATGATGCGAGGAGGTGTTTCCTGAATTGGATAAACGATGGTTTATAGCCCCTCTTAAAAGGTGTCAATTTACGAAGAAAATGACATCACCATCCCTAAGTATAGATGAAATGGTAATAAAATGCAGAAAAAAAAAGAGACACGAGGTCACTTATATACAATTATCACTCATTTTGTTAAATGAGATATCTTCAGAGTTGCTTGGAATTCTCTTGTGTTGACTCCAGAAACTCATTTTTTTAGATTTAATGTGAATAATGTTTATGAAATATTTTCACCTTGACGATATGCTAAATCGAGTGAGGGATATTCAAGGCCAAGCTCCCCGTTGAGAGTACCTCCACGGGTCGATGCGGGGGAGGCCAGCGCTAGGAGGGTCAGGCGAGGGCTCGAGCCGGACAGGGGCAACGATGGGGGCCGAAGCGCTTTGTCCGGTGGCACTCAGTTCGTACGTAGAAGATAGACTACTTGAAGAAGATGAAGAAAAGAAGAAAAAAGTGTTTCACCGTATGGTTTTACGGCATCTGTTCCACATGGATCTTCGCCATTCCGCAAAATTGTGTTTCGGGTACCAAAAATGAGTTTTCCAATTTCATTTATCCAGTATCTGCTAGACATGTTCCGACGGAGCGTTATACATTCAATCTCATTTAGTGCTTGTTGACCTGGTACGACGGCGGCGCGCGGTACTGCAGATTAAGAAGGCGAGACAGTAAGTATGTTGCTGCTGCCGTCGTGTACATTGCATAGCGTAGGTAGGAGACAGTGTTATCCATCCACTCTACTCTACTCGGCAGGATAATGCAAGCCATGATTCGTTGATACGGTCGCGTCCGAGCGGACGGAAGCATCGCAATCTGGAGGCCGTGCACCAGCTGCAGCGCTTGCGCGACCAAACGGCTGGAGGTGGAGATGCGATGAGCGTGACGGAAAGAGACGGGCTACGCGGCGTCCCCGGCCCCGGCCTCGGCGTACTTGAATTTTATTAGTTCTGGATCACGCAGTACGTGTTTCTATTTCTTATTTCTTAAAATGTGGTGGTTACCTATAACTATAACTTATGTTTGCTTTGCGTAGGTGATGGAGTAATATACTACAGTACTAGTAAGCTTTGTTAGAGTACACAGTTCGACGGTGTGGGATGCCATGTCGCCATCTTCCTAACAACCAAACAAAAAGTGAGTTGACCAAGGACACGATGTTTTGTCTTGTAGGTTTAGATGCACCTATCAAAAAAAAAAATGCGTTTTAAAATGTCAAAAACTCAAAAAAATCTTTGGATGTGCATCTGAACATTTTATGTTCACACGGAAAGTTTCGCGAAAAAAAAACATTTTTTGTGAACTGTGTAAAAAAGAAAAATGAATTGTCTCGTGAAAAGTCATTTTGAAGCACCAAAATTTGTATGCAAACATAAAGGTTCAGAATATTTGAAACACGATTTTTAAATAGTAGGTGCATATACACCCACGAGCCAAAACAGATTTCCCCAATATTCTCCCTTTTCCCCTCCACTTGGTTTCAACAAACTTTTTTTTGCTACTCTTCTAAAGCAAACTGATGCATTTAGGTCATTAGGTGCATATTCTTAGAAAATTACTCACTTAATTGATTCAACCAGGCTGTTAATATTCAAAATACAACTCATAGTACATTTATTGAACTTCTCACATAAGTATTATTTTTGTCCACTCACTGCAAATAAATACAAACACCAGGTGATGTACGTTCATACATTTTACTCCCTTGACTACTTTACATGTCTATACATACATTCTTTCATAGTACAACAACAAAGGCTGTCTCGGCTCCAATCTCAGCGAGAAACCGTACTGGAGCCACCTACACCTCCCTCCCTATGTGGCTATGTGAGCTTCTAAGAAATACATCAACTCTTTCAAAGTACAACACAAGCTTCTCTCAGGAGAAACCATACCGACCCAATTGCACCTGCCTTCTATCTACCCAAAATGTACAAGATACAACATAACAATGAAACGAATCGTCTTTGTCCCTAAATGGACATACCCTATCGGAAAGTGATATTCACAGCCCTAACGATATTCACGGCCATGAGTCACAGCGACGACCCAGCGTTTCTAGCAGAGAGTGAACGGAGATGACATACTTTAATCGAACCAATGCGGGCGAACAAGCCAGCCGCTAAATTTTGCCATTCTGGCTACGGAGCGTCTTCTATCTTGTGAGAGAATGCAAAGTTGGGTGGTAGCACCATGAGGGGTTCATTGCCAATCTTGTTCAGACAAGCCATGGCCAATGAATACCCAAGTGCACGGCCGACGGGTACGGCCACAGCATTTCCAATCTGGCGATACCTGCAGCCAGGTGTGTCACACGTTAACATTTATTATGCCACAGGTTGGACAACCGCCAGTACCTAAATATTATGTGCTGTTCTATACATTATGAGAATTGAGAAACTGAAAGAGCTCAAAAGTTCAGGCAGGAGTACAGGTCCTGGGGAGTCGGAGGTGCTAAACTAAAGAGATAACAACTGTTAGTGTCAGGTTTAGGTCGTGGTGTGGTTGTATTTTCTTTTTGTTGTGGGGTTGTTTGCCTTCTAAGGCCTGTTGAACTCTTCTCTTAATATATTTACATGAAGTTCTGCTGATGTTCTCGGAAAAAAAACTTGCACGAAAAAGGAGAATTATTACCTGTCTTTGACTGTTCCACGAAATCTGTAGCTATCAGGAAAACCTTGCAATCGAGCACTTTCACGAATCGTGAGCAGTCTGTCCTGTGCAGGATGTATCAAGGCCTGAAACATACTCTCTTAGTTTCTTAGGAGATATCTTAAAATCATGAGCCGATTGGTAATGAAGTAGAATCTTATATAACCTGCATACGAGCATTTGGACACGTCAGCACAGTTCCAACTACCTCATCCCACCATAATCGGCCGAAAGGTCTAAAACACGTCATGCAAGAAACGGCTAAGTCAGAAACAGGGAAGCCATATCTATGAAACTACAGTGTTCTTTGAAAAACAATTGAAACCAACCTTAACGATTTACCATCCTCGTATTTTAGTATACAATCAAGCACCTGAAAAAATGTAAATAAGAAATCCCAACATGGTGGTTTTTGTTTTCCATTGCACATATGGGGAAATATGGTGCATCTTGAGCATCTTACCAGAGGACGACCAGATGGTAAAAGCACTCTTTCCTTTGTTGGATCTAATTTAGCTACATTGTCTGGACCAACTACGACTCCCGGAAGGTCTCTAAAATTAGCTCCCTGGAATAGGACTAGTAAGATTGAAGGGAATGTCTTATCTAAGATGAAATCTGAACATGAGTGTCTCGGCAAACCTTTTTCTTGGGAATTTGCAACACCCTTAAGTAGTTATCATTATCAAGTGCCAATGGCCGATGGTCATACAATTTTGGCTTAGCTTTTTTTGACTTAGCTTTTGCAGCGTGAGATTTGGGACGCTGCACTTCTGCACACGGAAGAGATTTATGCGAGAGTTTCAGGCACAGTTATGATGAAGCACCATCAACACACTTGGTCAACAAAACATGTGGTACCGAGTAAAAAATTACAGAAATTACAAGATGAAGCAAAACAAATAAATTATCTGATTCCTTCTAATATTGCCTTATTACGTCCCACATGTCAATATTGGAGAAAGACAAATGGATATTGTTTGGAACAAATATATAGTATAAAGACACACCCAAACACTAGACTACTGGTACAACAAAAACAATACCCTTTCGCACTACCACCTTCTGTTATCAATATTTTTTCAATTGAACATTACTTATCTTCCTTGAGTTTTCCCCACCATTAGTACTGAACATTCTGTTTTATGCAATACACCCCTGCCCTCCCCCAACTGGTCACAACCTAAGCTCCTGAGAGCGTAGTCGTGCGGGGATGGCTGCGTACCATGGCATGGTAGATACGTCCATTATCTGGGCGAGCTCAACTTGACCCTCAAGTCGCATCAGACTTGCCTAACAACTCGTATCTTTGGCAACTAAATAACCGACTTGATACTCAAGAAAGGAAAACATGAGGCCAAGCCTCGTGCTGCCTTCCCTCAGTTTTCTGCCATAACACTGCGTGCACACAGTGCTGGCCCCATATGTGTCGGGAACGACAAAACTGCAACGCAATAGAAGAACATTAAAGTTTAGGGACCTACCAGAATTAAACGTTCGAATGTATCTTTGGTATTCTGTTTGAGGGCCCTTTACATATGGCATTTCATCACGATCTTCCTCGTTTCCCACCTAACAAAGGTGTGCACCAGCTTATGAGCCAAAAGGTTATTAAAATAGAGGTTTCAGATTTGTAAGGTTGTCAATTACTTTTGGAAGATCTGAAAGAATGTCTTCAAGGACAATTGGCTTCGCTAGTTCCACTCTCGTGCTATCAGACCACCCAACCAAATTACGCTACAAGATAAAAAGAAAAACTTGTCACGATTGCACTAGAGGTCAAAGAATACTTGCGTCAACAGGTGGAAATTCCAAGATGATGGATAAGCAAAACAGCCAGATTACCACCCCCAGAATGAGTGTCATACACAATGCAACAAGAACACAAGAGAAAGCATGTTCTGAATTTTGACAGGATAATAATGTGAGATACCAATAATGAACTGTATTTTTTTATCACAAACCAAATTCAGCCAATTAACATTTACCTCAAAAGCCAACGGGCAACCATTCTTCACAATCGCGCCATGTGTAGGCAGAGGAAATGGGGGCAATTTCTACAAGTAAAAATGGTAATAAGATAACATCAAAGTAATTTTCCAATATCAGAAGATGATTTTTCCAGTGAGGCTCTCTCTCATAGTGTCTCAATTAAGAAAATACAAGAAACGATCATACTTGCCTCTTCAGGATGACAGCCCAATAAAAATACACGCATCCGAAATTGTGGAAGGCCATAACATCCAGCAGCCATGATCCCTAGCTTGGCTTGGTAATGCATAGCAACTAGGCGACTTACAGCATATCTTGCAAGTGTAGCGTCAGCAAACTTCAATATATCAAGGACGTTTTCCATGTAGACGTATTTGGGCCTCAAAAATTGCATGACATCCATAAAGACAATAATCTGCTTGTTTTTCTCACACTTAAATGGTTCATCGAATTCTCTATTGCGGTTGTAGCCACTAATGCCTTGGCAAGGTGGTCCCCCACATACGACATCAACATCGCCCTGAAAATACACATATTATGAAAAAAAATATTAACCAATGAGGTCGTAGCAGGCATGGGTAGTAACTACTCGGTATTGATATGAAAGAAAGAATTTTCCATAGATAGAATCGATTCCCTACATGGTCCTGAGTACCACAAGAATTATAATTCATAATGTGATATTGAATTGCATGCACCAGCCATTTCACCCAGGAGTTTGAACTGATGGAGAAGGGCGGGCAATATATTTCAACACTCATCCTTACGTCTAGGCTCCGTCAGGCCTTAGACGTGAAATCGATCTAGGTCGCTGGTCGCAAATATTTTAATTAAATACTTCGTTGGCCAAGTCTTGAACTTGAGACCTCTCGGTTCTGAAACTATATTGAATTGCATGCACTAGCCAGTTCCCCTAACATTTCGAACTAATGGAGAAGGGCAGGCAATATATTTCAACGATTATATAAGTGCAGTTGAAAGGAATTAGATATCATTTTTATCTTAGTTTGCTTTACAACCCTGAATTATTGTACAAGTCTGCTTTTCAACTAAAAAATGGTTTAGATTGAATGGGGAGGACAAAAGCTGTCTGAGATTGCAACCTTGAAGCATCAAATCCGTTCACTTTTCACCCTCGACTCGTTTTAGAGTGGTTGTTACTGATATTGATGCAACATGTTTTTCACCCTCTGAGTTTGCATCTCCTTGTTTTACAGAATTTACTCTAAATGTTTAAAAAAATTGATGTGACTCTTTAGAAGTTTTGGATTTCAATAGTATTTCTCGGTTTCTCCAATTATTGATCTGCTCACTTGTCATCTACTAACAAATCTACAGATTAATATCTATAACCATTATTACAAACTCAGAGAGATGTGCCACGCTCCTGGTATAGCTTTGATGTGAAACACATTATGATAGATCCCACATGGAATGAAGAATTAGTATCATTTATAACATACCATGGCAGCACAAATAGATAAATAGCCACAAAGGACAGTTCCGCATCATGTTAAAATTGCATAGTTTAGGTCTTCGCTATGTGTCTCGGATCTATATTCTGAAGGTCACTGATTGAACTGGACTTGAATTTTTATCTATATTCAGTTTCCCTTTGGGGGGGTGGATCTAATCTAGTAGTTGACAATCATATACTCAGTATGCTCAATTCACCAAAGATGACTTTGAAGAATAGCACTCACAGGAAGTGGCAGTATCCTCTGCTTATGACCCTCAATAACGAAATCCCTAATTGCCTCATCACAGTTCCTGCATTTTAAAAGTTGAAACTGTTCATATTACTTGAAACGAGTCATGGTAAGATCAAATTTTGCATACCCTAATCCTTCAATTGGCTCCCACGTGTCATCATTAGGGCCATAACCCTTCCAACGGACCTGCATGCATATTGCGTAATAAAATAACACATTCCGTTCAGCATTAAAGCGATATATGAACAAAAAGAAGAAAAGTATGTGATCTACGGGCATATGGAAGAGCTTGTTACAGGGTTAAGGCAAGAGAGTGAACTTACTCATTCAATAACCTGAATGCACACAAGGAAATCATTTATATGTTCTGCCATGGGTAAGAAAATTAACGGAAATATTTGGTGGGCCGTTAGAGAAGTAGAAGGACTAGTCCTTAATAGCTAACAACCATAGTGGAGGGTTATTTATGGAGTTTAAAGTGACCTATAGTGTTATCTTCTAGCCATGTTTGATTAAAGCTAATGAGGCTGTTTATTCCATTGAAAACACAATAAAATGGTGCAGGAGGAAACTAATTTATGTTTGGAATTTCTTCTTGCACTGGTAAATCTGATAGTAATTAAGTTGCTTCTACTACAATTTAAAACAGGAGGAAACTAATCATTACAAACCTTAAAATATAAGCACCGCTTTCTGACATTATTGGGGTCACCAAAGCAAATATCAACTAGCTTCCATACTTCAAGCTCTTCGGGAGGGACTGAATCATCTGGAATTCCATTACTGGATTCTTTAAAGCGTCAGCATGGTCCTTTACTTCACTTTGCCCCACATATTGCTTGCATAATTTTTGCCATTCTTTCAGCAATTCAAGGAAATCGTCGGTAGTTTCGTTCCGGACCTATTTAGCAGCATGTCAGTGTTTATGGGCAAGAAATAGCATTTGAAAGAAAATATAGCATGGGCCAAACTAATGAAAGTCATAGTACCCGAGTTTCTGGATGATTCAGTCTGAAGCTTTCACATGCAACTTCATCATTATCAACAGCCCATCTCTGTAATCAATGAGCATAAAATTCAAAGGGCATGCGTTGTTACTAAGTTATAGCTCATATAATATGTCTGTGTAAGAAAGTACCGTCACAAGATTCACACCACCACCATGAGCCCCAAGACAAAGTCCAGTTGACATTCCACCACAACCGCAGTAGAGATCTAACAAAGAGAGATCCTTCTTATTCGGTACAGGAGACTTTTCCTTCTTACTGAAATCTACCTTTTTCATATCGGTACTACTTACGTGACTTGACTGCAATTTGGCATGCATATCTCCTGCATTTCGTGAAACAAAGTCAGAATACTGAGATAAGCTCATAACAATAATAAAACAGACGATACAACAAAAACTACACAAAATGAAAATTATAAAACCATACATTTTCAAATTTCAGAAACTATGACCAGCATGATAATAATAAAAACAATCTGAAAACTACTTGGAAAAAATGCAAGCTTTCAAATCTATGTCATGATTGGTTGGCAGTACAAAGCATTTCCTGTCTCTTGCATTCAGAGTATAGCCACATAAGTATCACTGTTGTTTGGGAACACAGACCCATTTCCAAGGTAGAAAATGTACTGTAGTCCAGAGAGTACTTCATGTCATAGTAATAGTGGGATGAAGGAATTGACTTTGACTCTTTATCAATCTGTAACATAAATTAAAAATCAGACTTCTCACTGGAACAATTTCAGCAAACCAGTAATTACAAAAACATATATAGAAGCAAGATGAAGCCATACACAAGGAGAAACTTGCACAATTGACATTTTGGAGACAATACAGTCTAATGCATTATCGTCCTTCAAATCTGAGTAAAAGAGCCTCCTTGGGTCATGAGACTGTGCTTGGTCTTCCATGATCTGAGATCGAATAAGAAGTCAAAACCATGGTTAGAGATCCTAAATAAACTTTATTGTAAGGTTTCATATTTATCATATGAAAATGGTTCTCAAGACGTGTGTAGTTCTCAGTTAAAGGACAACATAACTTACCGTGTCTTCAGCTCTGAAAAACCATTGCACGCTGCAGTAATGTTCACCGGCAACTGTTTCAAAGAACTCTAGTATCCTGCTTATGTAATTTGGTTTTCCTTCTGGACCCTGCACAAAATTAACCCTGTTAGGTTGTGCAAAAAGAAAGTGTTTGATAGCATTGTAAATATTAGTTTGATAAGTAAACAGCGAACTCATGTTAACAATACTTCATAGTCAAGCATCAGTTCTAGATAAACATATATAAGAATTCTGCAAAAAAAAATGCATGAACTTGATCGCTGAGATAGAAGACAAAATGGGAAAAGGATATATTAGATTGATCAATGCGTAATTTTTCATAATAACTTGTTTTGAACAATTCATGAGAAGAAAACCCATACATATAAGATTAACATAGAAATCTGAACTCACTTTCACAAATGCACAATCTCCAATGCATAAAGTAGATCCAGATATGCTCGCTTGCAAATAGTGACATTTAACCTCCAAGACAGCATTGCCAGCACTGTAATGTAAGGTACGTCTAGCTGTTAGCCTAGTAACAGGAGTAACTCAATTACTGATATAGCAAAAAGACAATGAATTTTTTGCTCACTTTGCAAACGGTTGGATATCGCTCCTCTTATCCTTCAAAAAGAAACAACAGGCAAAAAATGTTACTTGCATAAAACTCAATTGTTACAAGTCCAACATAAGGTAGATTCTACACTTGTAGTATGTACTATTACAAGAAGAACAATTTCATATAAGAATACAAGAACTACAAATTTCATATAGAAGCTAGTGTGTAGCGAACATGTCTATGGGTAACCATTACTACAATATGGTGTTATTGTGCTCGCAGAGAAATGGTTAGTTGCTTCCTGTTTTTCTCATACAATTTCTTCTGTAATTCTGTGTTTCCTGTAACACAAGTCCATCATTCATCGGGTTTTCCCTGAGAAAACTCAAAGCTGTTTCTCGTTATATTGATTAGATAGAAATTGGACTGAATCTTCATCTAAATAAACCTCACTAGTGATGTCTATCCAGTTTAAGAACTTTGTCCGCTTCTCTTATCATATCAAGAGAAGCGATGTCATGTGTCCCTAGCTGCACAAAAGATGAAGACTTGCAAAAAAGAATGACCAGGGTCCATTTTCTGGGTTTGAACTTTGAAGTTAAATTTACTTTCTATTTCAAAGGCGTGATGGCTTCCAATTTCCATAGTGCATATTGGACTAAGTAGCTGGAATATCATCTACAAATATAATCGTAAGGTGCACCGGAGCACACAGAATGATTGACATCGATAGATAACTACATGATTATATTGATGTAAGGAGCAAAACTTTTGGGGTGTTAACTCTTAGGGAAACACAACTTGTACTCCCATGAGGCCCTAGGGCAGTGTATATAAACGTACAAGTGTGATAAATATGCAGGAAAAACCTCATAACACGGATATTATACAGCTAACCCGGAAACTATATAAATCTCTAGCATTAATGCCTATCTTCACTATACTCTGCCACTTGCTACTAACCATCATGTTGGCACTTGCTACTACCCATATGTACTCCGACATGTGTGCCTTCTGATGTTTCTTACATGCTTGGATGTTTTTGCTAGGAAGGTATTGCACTGCATGTGTACTAATCCGCACTGTGCTGTTATATGTGTGGTTGTTTACTGCTGGAGGAGCACATGAATATAGTCCTAAAATCCAATAGAACTATTTATTTTTTCTCAATCAATCTACACCAACAAATATCCCGTTCTTATGTTTCTTGAAAACAATATGTGTTCAGTCATTCTTATGTCATTTATATGATGATGCAGCCATGCAAAGAGCAGACAGTGGATCCAAATGCCTACCTTCTCTACAAAGTGATGATTCTTCTCGTAGCGGTGAGGCCACCTCTGCCTAGCCTCCTCCTCCGGCACTGCCTCCCCCACAAAACAACAGGATCCATCATTACTGTCCACCATCTCTGAGTCAACCAAGTTCTTATCCAAGATAACTTCTGGACTATTGCTCGGATCTGGCATCATTGTGACACTTGGCGATTTGCAAATTGAGCCACTATTTTTCTTTCTCCTCTTCAAATTGGCAAGCATTTACCTGTTGAGCCCCTCAATCTCTTTGCCCTTATAGGCCTAGAAGTTTCCATCTGGGTCTTTGAGAATCTCACTGACCATTTGCGACTCTGCACTCACTAGCCTGGCATTGCACAGTACAACACCAGTATCATCCACTCTTTCTGATGGCAACTTCTTCTCAGTGTCAAGATCATACGTGCTAGGTGGTACATGCGGATAAGACTCTGTTTTATGCATTAGATGTTCACTGTTTACCACTGGTGAAATAGGTGGTAACCTGCCTGAATCCACTGATGACGCCTTTGAAGCCGTCCTAGTTTTCTTTAGGGCATGACAGATACTCCTCCCCGCTTTATGGACCTATAATTGACCGCTGGTAAAGCCACCACAATCTGATTGCTGAGGCCACCTCCTTTGTTCTCATTGCCACTGGAGGTGCTTTGCATTTATTGGCAAGTCAACTGTGTCTGGTGCAGTAGTGGTGGCTCTGATTGGCTTAGCAACTGTGTCTGGTGCAGTGGTGGTCTCTTTGATCGGCTTACCAATGTGCCTGCGTAGTAGTGGTGGTCTCTTTGATCGGCTTATCAGCTGTGCCTGGTGCAGTGGTGGTCGTCTCTTTGATCGGCTTACCAACTGTGCCTGGTGCAGTAGTGGTGGTCTCTTTGATCGGCTATCAACTGTGTCTAATGCAGTAGTGGTGGCCTCTTTGGTCGGCTTAGAAATGGATACAGCAAGATTGTTCATTTCGGTGCTTCTTCCCAGACTTAAATCACAGAGCGCCGCTTGGAAGCTCTAAATGAGTATTCGTTCGATTCTGGAGGTGTGGCATTTGCTGCCACTGTGTCTTGGAAGCTCTAAATGAGTATTGATTCGACTCTGGAGGTGCGGCCACTGTGGTCGTCGCAATCGCTTGTGATCCCCAGATGCGGAATCTGTACTGATGGCACCTAAGGTACCATCGGCATTGGCCTCGGGTTCATACTCCGCGTTCAAATCAACAGCAGCCATGCTTGCTGAGGCAATTTTCTCTGAAGGAGAGCAATACTCGGGAGCATCCTCTGCTTCCAAAGGGACCAAATCGGGGAAGGTACAGGAGGCGACGGCATGGTGTTCAGCGTGCGCTCCGGTGCACTCCCCTCTAAATTATTAGCTTCCAAACAGGCCGCCGGTGGGATGATACTACAGCTCCAGCACCGGCGCGGGGTCCGAGATGAATACGAGCTTCTCCCGCATGTCTACGGCGACCGGAGTAGACGGAGACTCCGGCATAGGGGATAGTGATCGAGCGGCCTCACCTCTGGCGAAGAGTCGGAGGCGGGGATGTCGAAGCCCGGCGCGGCGGTGGGTGGGGATGGCGGGCGGGTGGAGCCCTCGCCGGCGACGAGCCCGTTGACCTCCAGGCGGTGCCGTCCCAGGGACCGTCCACCAGGGTGTCGGGGTCGGCGGCGAAGTCGTCGAATCCCCTGGGCGGCGACCACATGAGCTCCAGCTCCTCGGGAGTGCCGAAAAGGAGCGACCAGAGTGGCTCCAGCCCCGCGCTGAACCCGCCGTCCGCCCCGGCGTCGGGCGCCGGGAAGGCATCGGCGGCGACCGGAGGCGGGGAGGGGGGCGATATGGGGTTGTGGGGCGGAGTTTCCATGTGGGGTGACCGGACCGAGCAGCCCAGCCCAAGGTTGGTGACAAGTCAATGGATGCGGGTGAGGCATACATAAGCTCTGCTCACTACTCCACTAGTGAGCCACGCGACATTCAGACGTGGCACCCGACAGCACTGCTCCCGTGAGACAAATTCATATGTCAAAATAATCTGGATACCCTCATCTCCCCCCTCCAAAACTACAACCTATCGTGCCATATTAGTTGTGCAATCTAACATATAATAAGGTTGGTCGCGGCATTGGATTCGTAGTCGGCTCTGTTCCGACGTGTCCGAGAGTCTTCGTGTTGGTCTCCCCAGGCGGTGGAGTCGGAGCTGCTATGAGCGGCGTACTATAACCTGCAAGGGGCGGTCTGGTGGTGAAGATCTTCTTTGGCGCAGGTCTTGCGCATCTCCTCTCCGGAACTTATCATCAAAATCGGAGCTGTCTACCTCTGCGCGAAGAGTCATCTGTTTGGCATAGGCCGACATAGGCTTATCGACGCCGCTTCGGCAATGGTCTCCTTGGTGGTTTTCTTGTGAAGTCGGAGTCGCTGCAGGTGTGCAGCTTGATGACGATGACACCGGGGGCAACCACGACGACGACTCTAGCTTCGGTGGTGTGTGTGCAGCTTGTGGGTAGCCAGGGTGGCTGTATTTGCCCTCGCGACGGTCATGTTCCATGACGGTCGTCGAGGGTGTTGTTTCGGTTTTAGCCCGGTTTCCCGCTAATTAACCGGCTAATTCCCACTTCTTCTTAATTAATGAAAATGGCAATTCTTTTGCCTCGGTTCAAAAAAAAAACTGTTCTTGAATATATGTGGCCAATCTTGCAAATATCCGAGGTTTATCCGACGATGGTTTTGCCCTAAGTGGGGATGTAAGCAAAGCCATTATAATCGGAAAACCTTATCAAGATAAGGTGTGAGAAACAATGTTGTCAATTCCACATGTAGTTTTTTTTCACTATTCACACTATTATTTCTTTTGCGACACGGGGGCATAATAATGTTTGGGCTGCATGGGCCGTTAACTAGCCCGCATGATCCATCGAGTCAGTCCGGGCGGCGGCAACCTTTTCTTCTCCTCCAAATTCGATCGGAGTCAACCGCGAGGCGCATTCGTCGGCCGCATCGGTGGGTTTCCTCTCCACCGCACGTCCGCGCCTCGATCGGTCCCGTTCCCCGATCGATCCGACGCGACCGGGAGCGATGTCGTGGCTCCGCAACGCGGTGCACCGCGCCGTCGAGGCGGGCGGCGGCGGCATCTCCCTCACCACCCGCACCGTCCGCACCTCCCTCGACACCGTCGTCCACCACGCCGGCCAGGCCGTCGTCGGCGGCGCCAGGCTCATCAACGGCATCGTACGACTCCATCACAAATCATTCAGCCCTTCTTCACGTCATCCCTTATGGCGTGTGTGTGTGTGTGTCTGTTGCGCAGGGGAATCGGTACTACAAGAGCTTGAAGCTGACGGCCAAGAGGCTGGAGGAGGCGGCGCTCTCCTACAGAGGGGAGGAGAGGGTGCAGCTTCTGCGCCGGTGGCTCGTTGGCCTCAAGGAGACCGAGCTCGCCGCCTCGTCGATCACACCGAATGCCGACGATCCCAGTCAAGCCGCGCCCGTCTTGGTCTGCTCTGCTCTGCTTTCTTTTCTCCGCCATTTTAGACTGCATTCTGGGCTACGAAATTAATTATGCGCGCTGCAGAATCTGTACGTGGATTACGAGAGCGGGACTGAACCGGTCAACTTTTTCCATGTCTTCCTCTACAGCCAAGCGCTCGAGTGCCTTGTGATCTCCATGGTGGGTCAAGGCATTCACAATGTGTTGTTTCTGCCATGCCATGTAGGTTACATATAATAAAGGCAAGCTATTTACTCACTCTCTAGCTATGGTTTACAGATTATGGAAGCTCCTACCGAGGAAGAAGTTTCACTGCTCTCAGAAATTTTCGGGCAAGTTATTCATCCCTTGGCTGACTTGTTTGTTGCACTGAACTCTGTCGTTCTTCCCCCTTCGGTCGTTTTGGGGGTTTCAGTGGAAGTTTTCACTCACACACTATATATTCTGGTCTGTTGATGCTCCCTGCAGAATGTGTCTTAACGGGGGAAAGGATGTGCACAATGCAATTCTCAGCAGCATACGTGACTTGGCAAAGTTATTTTCAAGTTACAACGACGAAGTATTGGTAGGTTCCCATTTTGTTCCTCTCAATATTAAACCGTAGGTAGATTCGTGTATAAAATTAGTCCAGTAGTGAACATCTTAGGTCCACCTCGACATACTACTAATTATTTGTATAAAAAAAACCTTGGCTCAACTACATTTTCTACTACGATTTGTACTCTGCAACTATCTGATGCACATCATGTTAATTTTTTTTCCGGTGCTAGAATGCCTAGGGGAGCATAACATGTACTTTTGTATGGGAAAAACATATGTCCACTATGGGTTCATGTTTGGATGATATCTACTTCTCTATTCTTTTCAGGCAAAACGTGACGAGCTGCTTCAGTTTGCTCAATGTGCTATCACAGGGCTAAAAATAAATGCTGAAATTGCAAGGTTGCCTCTTTCGTTTGGGGATATGGAGGGATGTGTTGTTCCCGTGTCAATGTTTGCATGTGTATTTACATGCTCCAAAATATTTCTTAATTGCAGATTAGATAATGAAATCATGCAGTTGCAACAAGAGATAAATGCAATTGATGCTGTCCGAGCTAATTCAACCAGGAACCGCGATAAAGCATCTCCAACGGTTCCTGAGGTAGGCTTAAATTTTTAGTTGTTTTCGTTTGTGCTTATGTTGGTATACTAGCATTTTATTTTAACATGCTAAGGCTACCTTTCAGTTGTGCTAGCTGAGCGTTGTTTCGGTGTGCGCTAGCTGACCTGTCCTGTGAAAACAAGAGAAACATAGCCTAGTTTTTCATGTGATATATTCGTATAGTGGACATTTTTCTTCTAGATTGAGGGTGGCAGCAATACCATAGCAGTAAAGAAATGCTCTTATTCTTTAGTTTTTTTATTTAGTCATTATTGTAAAAAAATGGAATGTGCAAAGATGATAAAAACGTTTTTCATGTCCATTGGTACATTTATGTGCGACTATTCTTTGGTTTCTACTAAAACCATGGATGTGAGTATGGCGGACGAAAGTTGAGATAATTAAATAGTATTAGATGAAATGTTAAGCATTCTTGAGGGTTGTTTGGTTGTTTTTTATGTACTCCCTTCGTTAGGGAAGTGCATTCATTTATTAAAGAAGTGGATATAATCTATTGTTCTTATATTAATAAATGCTTGGCCCTCAAGCCTTCAACTGCTGAGATTATTTGTTTCATACTTTTATCCCACTAACTACGGGCCATCTTACTATTTTGTCCTCAGTTATAGTATAGGTTGAGAGCTAGATTCTGCGGTTTGTTTCTAAATTCTGGTACTCTTTATAGGACTTCAAAACTGCAGTTGCTGAAGTTCGTCTATGCTCCAGAATGGAAGACCTTGTATTAAAGAAGAAATCGATATGTACAGGCGACTCATTGGAGACTCATTTTCAGAAGGTAACACTTTCATCATTTCAAATTTAATTCGGCTTTCTTTTCTTGTTTATCTCGCTTTTTTATTAGTGTTTCACATTTCATAAATCTGGAATTCGAATTTAAAGGGCCGAGTAATTGCAGCCATTTTTATTTGCCAAAACATATCTCCATGTACTCCATTTTTGAATGATACATGATTGGAACCTCAATATTGATTCCATAAAAAATTGCAGGTCGACAAGCTGAAGATCTTGTCAGAATCTCTTGCAAATTCGTCTGCGAAAGCGGAAAGACGTATAATGGAAAATAGGTTTCATTCTTAAGCATTATCGGTGTATTTATTTATTTCATCAACTTAGCGCATATTCATTTGGAAAAATAAGAATGCAGCGAAAATTTATTTGATCCAGTAGGCCATAATTGCTACTCCCTCCGATTCATATTAATTGTCGTTGAATCGGATGTATCTAGACATGTTATAGTGCTTGATACATCCGATTCAGCGACAAAGATATGTCAAACACTAGGAGGTAATTTAGAATGTGAGTGCAATTAAATGTTATTTGGATAAATCTAGTAATATTGGTGTATATTGCTGAATTAACCAAGGTGCACTTTTACCTTCTTCCAAAGATTATATTTTCATGTTAGATACCGTTATACTTCCTCCGTACCAAATTATAAGATGTTTTAGCTTTTTTGGATTTGGATGGATGTATATCAACGCATGTTAGTGTAGATTCCCTAATTTCGGTCCGTATGTAGTCCATATCAAAAAACCTAAAACATATTATATTATGGAATGGAGGAAGTATTATTAACCAAAGTGTTTGAAATGATCCTATCCGCTTTAAAGTTGCCATGTGTTTTACAATGCAGACTACAGAAGGAAGAATCCCTTATCTTCAGAGTCACTAAAACAAATGAAGTTGGTACAGCTGAAAAGGTGATTTCGTTTAGTCAATTGTGTCAGTGAGCCAAACAAACATTATTGTGCATCCTGATGAACAAAGCTCTCGGATTTCCTTTAAAGTACCAAAAAGAATATTTTAACTTCATCATTCATATAAATCGAACTGTTGCGGCTAAAGGATAAACAAAAAGGCTATCGAACCTGTTCTAAGTTTGTCTTCACTAGTCTTGTCCCGGTTGCCGCGTCAAAAGAAGTCTTGTCCTGGTTCATATGGATGGGCTTCCTGATTTATTTATTCTTTTCGTAAAAGGAATTAGAGGCTGAGATCTCTGGACTCCAGAAACAGAAGGATCAACTTGAGGCAGAGCTAAACAAAGTATGATCACTCTTTCTATTTCCAATTTCCTGAATTAATGTTCACCGCCCAGCTCTTTTGATCTGTTTCAGTAATTTACAGAACGAATATGCTGGTAATATCTTGCTTAAGTTTGGCATTCAGTAATTTTTTGTTTCAAGCTAGAGAGGTAGACAGAATATGTAATTCATCTAGTGGTGTATGTGGGTCTGAAATTGTCTATTCATGTCGATCCATTGCACTAGAAGCTGCATCAACTGAAAGGACCGCATTTAAGTATTCTAATTATATTATGATACAGTACAGATAAAGTTAAATGTACCTTTATAATAACAAATCTATGAGGATTGCTAAATGTATGTGAACATATTGCGGGGAGATATTTAGGGTTTAAATACAAGCTACAATTATATCGCACCTATAGATTATGAGTTGTGATCTTAGTAGTATCCCAAAAAGGCACAAATATAATTATTGTCCAGCATTTCAGTCATAATGAACTACACACTTTGTGGGTCTATCTAATGGCTGTGCCCTTTATACAACGTGTTAACTATAAATAATGCATCAAGTGTCCTATTAATTAACCTTATTCGAAATGGAGGTTGAACCCCCAGAATTAACCTTATTTACAAGTATAAAATTCTAGACTAACCAAAGGCCGTCCAGTTTTGTGTCTTTTTGCTTGTTAGGTTTACTACTATCTAGAGGCTTAGGCTATCAACCCATGAGAAGGTTATTTGTAAGAGTGATTCTGAAACTCAGGTTACAGGTAAATACAAAATTGAATGCGACAGCCCTGAAGCTGAAAAAAACTAGGGAGGAGAGAGAGCAATTCGATGAAGCCAGCAATCAGATAGTGCTACACTTGAAAGCAAAGGTTTGATAAGTTTTTCTTTGCTAGTTTCTTCATAAGAAAATGCTTTATGAAAAAGCAAAGCTTTTCACTTGCTCAGTGTTTTGCCATATGCTTGCTTTAGGAAGATGAGCTGTCAAGATCGGTTGCTTCCTGCAAAGTAGAAGCAAGCACTGTCCGTGCTTGGATCAACTTTTTAGAAGATACATGGAAGTTGCAGTCATTATATGAAGAAATAAAGGAAAAACAAGCCAAGTATGTAGTAGGCTCTTTAATTGAAAAAATACCAACTAATGATTTCTAGATACAAATATTCATTAACACAAGTTTGTTATTTGGGTTGCTGATTGCAGTGATGAACTGGATAGATGTGGAGTCTGCTTTGTTAACTTGATTAAGCATCATGTTTCTGCATGCGTGGTACTCATTTGACCTTTTACTTTCTAAAGAAGTGATAAACTATGTAAAAGGCTCTTTTGCTAGTACTTTTTTCCATTTCATATTGTTTCTAAACTGGTCGTTTCTTTGGGTTCTCTAGGAAGAGCTGAGCACTTGTATAGATCGTATAAAGACCTTTGTTGATAACTTGAAAATCTTCAGTGACAGGTATATTTGCGAATAGTCTAGTTTCGTTGTACAAGAGTGAGTCGTCCTCGTTTGCTAACGCTGTTAGTCTTTGCCTCGACAGATCGGTATCAACGGATGATGGGGATAATGGTCTGTCGAAGCAATCAAACTCGCGTAAATACCTGGAGGAAGAATATTTGGAAACTGAGAAAAAGGTTATTCTTGATATATTCTTTCATTACCATGCTTCCTGGGACAGAAGAGGCTAACAGAGGACAGCAAGATCTCTACCCCAGCTTTGAAAAGTTTTTTGTTTTGTTTCAGGTTGTAGCCGCATTCAGTTTAGCTGATAATATCAGAGCATTAACATTTTCCAATCCAGATCGTAAAAGCAGGTATGTAATTGCTGCTGAAGAATCAAGATACTACTACTATGTATGACCTTGGTTGGAACACAGAAAGACCATTCTCTGAACAACTTGAGTGTGCAACAGAACAAACACTAAGCAGTGCCGAATGTTGTGCAGGCGAGATGATCCTGAGGTGAAAGATGTGTTTGCCAGCATCGACAGGCTGCGAGTCGAATTCGAATCGGTTCCACGGCCAGTACTCCAAATCGAGATCAAAGAAAGAGAAGAGAGATCGAGTCGACTTGGATCACTGTCCTTCAAGAGCACGCCAGGCCATTCAAGAACCGAGTCCCCGATCGCAGCGCAGCTCAGGACGCGGCTGCCGTCGGAGTCGGACTCGGAGCCGGGAAGCTGGACCAGGATTACAGGGAGTACTCGGCCGACGACATGGGTGGATGGGAGTTTGACGAGGATCTGGCTTCCGCTGATAGATGATATTAGCACTAACTAAAGCCTGGGTTTATCATGGACAGAGCTGTGTGTGCATTATGATGATCTTCATTCCCGTCCAAAAGTTTCTGCTAAGGCCTTGGCTTGTCTGCACCTGTGTGTTGGACTTTGGGAGAGGAGCCGTTTACGATGCTTGATGTGTCCACGTCTCCGGTGAAATTGACCACACTTGTACGTACAGTTTGGCATCCTGGCAGGCTTGTACAAAGTCAACTTCCTCTCTCTTTTACCCGTCTGCGTCTTCCTCTTTTCTAGGCTTTCTTCTTTCTCCAGCTTTAGTTGACAGCAGAAAGACCAAGGATAATGCAAAGAACAAAACAACTTCTCCACCCTTTCTCTGCACAAAGCAGCTGCTGCTGCTTTTACTTTTCAACCTCTCTGCCTTTTTTGTAATCCATACGTCTCCCTTTTCTTCTTCAGACAGAGTAATAGTAATTCATGTTCTCGCTACTTGTATTTTACTCACTCCGTTGTGCAGCAAGGACCAAGCGTGGGAAAATGTGATCCAGGGCCTGTTCATCTCTCTAGTGTGCACTCAGGACTTCAGGAATACACACCCCATAAATAGCACAGCACACATCTAAATCCAACAAGAGCACATATTCATCTAATACAAGGGTAGGAGTGAGTGAGTGACAGCATCTCCACCGGCATCCTAAAGCACCCCCAAAGGCACATTGGGGCCGGTCACGAAAAACTCACACACCAGCACCCTCAAGTGTCCGACCCGAACCAATTTATGTCTGGCACCCCCGAGAGGGCCTCCAAACTTGGGGCCTGCTCGGAGGTGTCGGATAGTGGTCGGACAAGCCCTCCGACAGACGGGACCACCTTGTCATTTACATGGGCCGGGCGCCAAATTCTTCCCCTCCCTCTACATTGGCGCGTCGACCGCCAAAACCTCTCAAATTTCTTCCCTCCATTTCCACAAACTCCTCAAGTTCTCCTTCCTCGGCGCCGCCGCAAGCCTACTTCCTCGCCGCCTCAAATGGGGCTTAGACTCGCGCCGCCAAAAAAGAAGGCGATGGCGGTGCAGCCGAAGCCGATGAAGATGGAGCAAGTGGAACTGGGGGGAGGGGGTTCATGACGGAAGAGCTCATACGCTCGGCGGCGTCGGTCAGCCGAGCTGGCCGGCGAGCACGTGCCAAGGTAAGGAAGGAGCAACAGACGGAGCAATGTATTCTCTTCGCTGCCCAAATACTAGGCTATATGAGCCAAGGGAGCTCGACGACGCTCCCTCCGGCAATGGGAGTTCCTCGCCGTCTTCCCCGAACTACTTCAACGAGCTACCCGCGTCGCTGTTGCAGCAAACGCGTTAGTCCGGCTCGTCCAAGTATGACGAGAGCTACGTTGAGGAGGTCAACCCGGGCGCCCCCTCCCCCCCCCCCCCCCCCCCAACAAGGATGGCTGAGACATCGACCTCAACCAGGATGCCGCCTACAACGAGTCAACCGCTCTACGTCGATCGGGAGGCCCCTCGACCATGGCCGCTGCCCGGCAGCAGTTGTTCGGCTACGACGCTCCCGACATGCTCGACGAAATGGCCAGGCTCGGCGAGGTATGTATCTAACTTGTCTTTGTATGTATGATGTGCAAGAAATTGTGCCGTCTATGTGAACTGTGTGTGCATGTTATGAACTATGTGCAATAAATGGTGCCGGCCGGTCCACGGAAAATGTGGATTGTGTGCAATAAATTGTGTTGGCTATGGAATTGTGGTCATGTACTGAGACTGGCGTTGTGTGCTTTCAATTATGCATTGTTTGTCATAGGATGAAGTCGCTGCCGCCATGGCTCACCTTATTGGAGGTGACGCCAACTACGCCAACCCGGACGAGGACGGCCAGGGCGAGCAAGTCAATGGGCACGACATGGAGACCGGCAAGGATTTGAAGAGGCCGAAGGGAAATAGAGGGAAGTCGTGGATTGTGGAGTAGGACGAATTGTTATGCTATGCTTGGATGTCAATAAGCCAAGACATCACTACCGGTAGACAACAAACCCGGGGCTCATATTGGAATAGGATCCACAAGGATTTCGAAGAAAGAAAGGAATACCCGCCACACAACGCTTTGTACATTGATCGCAATGTTTGTTCAATTGAAAAGCGTGGACGTCCATACAAGACTCTTGCAACAATTTTCATGGTTGTGTTAACCAAATAATGAGTGGCAAGACTTTTGAGAACAAGATAGATGCATTGGTCTCAAATTCCTATATATTCGACATGTGCCCTTTTATCTAGTTTCATATTTCTATATATTTGACATGTGGCCATTTGTGTAGATGAAGGATGCGGCATCGATATAGAAAGAGATGCATAAAAAATCCTTCACCATGATGCATTGTTGGGGCCGGATTCAAAAGTGCCCAAAGTGGACAACACTCCAGCTCTCAATGCACCGAGGGGGATGCAAGGCTGGCAGTCTAAATGAATCCCAGCTACCGGGGGCCGGCCTACTCGATCGGCCAATTGGCAACAAGAAAGCAAAGGTTTCCAAGAGGGCGGTGGCAACATATAGTATCTCCCTCCAAGAGTCAATCGACTAGTATATGAAGGAGGGCACCTCATCCAAGACTCTCAAGATGAAGATGCACTAAGAGAACCAAGAGAGGTGGGCACCTACTTCGGCGTCCAAGACAAAAACTCAAGGAGATGCGACTCGATAGGGAGACCAAGCTCAAAGAGATGCAACTCGATAAGGAGCTCAAGATCCTCTACACCGACACCACCAACATGAGCTGGTCTCAACGAGATTTCTTTGCCGAGGAGGAGATGTGCATCATGAAGGAGAGGAGGGAAAGGGCAATGGATGCCGAGACCCAAGAATGATTCACATGTTCTTGATATATTTTGGATGTATTTTGATGACCAGACGTGATGTTGGCAGATACTTTGGTGGCCGGCCTTGTTGTTGGTCGAGACTTTGGTGATCGGCCTTGCTGTTGACCGAGAATTTGATGACCAAAACTTTGTTGGCCGGATTTAATTTATGTATATTTTGGTAGCCGTATTTGGTGTTGGCGTGGCATGTTATTGCAAATGTAAAGGGTATATCAAAATGGAAAATGGGTCGGCCATTTGGGGTGCCGTTTGGGGTGCCGATGTCGGCGACCTAGGCTTGGCGCGGACACAATTTAGGAGGTGCCCACAAAATTTGGGGGTGCAGATGCTTTGAGCACAACATGATCTCAGGAATCAATCAGCCTCCAAGACAAGGGGAGGGGCCACACCCCCGGCCCAACCCCATTCTGTTTTCTTGGATTCCTCACTGCCCTGCCACTGCCATCGCCTTGCCCATAATTTTTGTTCAAACTCCTGACACTGCCCCCCTTCTCCTCCGTCCCCTCTATTAACTCAATTTTCCCCGTCGGAGCAAGCCATTGCTTGACCAGCTTTCTTTGCTTCCCCACCTTCCCCGCAATGTGCCCTAGAGGAGCAACAGTCGAGCACGGCGGCGCTGGGATGGCGAGAGCGACCAGTGTCTCGTTCGCGGAGGAGGAGTACATCGACCTGGATCTCAGTTCTTGCGGGGAGTACGAGTTCCGGGTGCGCCGGAGCAAGCCAGAGGAGGTGCCCTGCCGAGGCAGGCTGCACAAGGTGGCGCCGAGGCCGGGTACTGGCAAGCCGGTTGACGCTGAATCCACTGCCGGCGGCTGTGGCAGAAGGAGCACTGCCACGGTCGCGCCGCTGCAGCATTCGCATGTCCGCAGCGCGCAGCCGGGGAAGGGCTCCGGCCGCCGAAGGACGGCCGTGCAAGCGAAGCTGCAGGCGTCGCGGGCCTTCTTCCGGTCCCTGTTCGCCAGGACATCGTGCTCCGACGAGCGGTGCCACGGTGGCACTGGCGCTCCGTCCGGGAGCGGGGCCACGGCGCTTGGTGGCCGTACGACGCCATCTGGTGGAACCAAGAACATGAGCATCGGCGCAGGTCCGACGACGCTGAGGAGCAGCATCGAGCAGGAGAAGCTGATGGACGAGGAGGCGGAGCAGGCGGCCAGCATCATCCGGCAACGCAAGTCCTTCTCCGGCGTGATCAGGTGGCGCCAGCCGTTAACGACGACAGCAGCCGCGCCGACGGCGCCGCCTGTGTCCTCGTCGACGAGGAGGAACTCGTGCGGCAGCGTCCCAGCGGAGTCGGAGGGGCTCATCCAGGGCGCCATCGCCTACTGCAAGCGGTCCCAGCAGCAGCAGCGCGTGCTCCTCGCCAGGAAGAGCGTCAGCGACGCCGTCCTCTGCTCCTCCTAGGCTCTAGGAGACTCCGAGCCAATTTCCCCAGCCGTGTAGGTAGTAGCCGGCCTGCTACGTGTGCATGAAAAAAAAACAATAATGTGTAGTGCTTCTTCTTTTTCCTTCTCATGATTATCATTCGAGCGGTCGATATTTTACCCAGAAAGCAGAACGAGCTGCGGCTCCATATCCATGGCGATGGCGGTGTGTGCCGAGCCGAACGACAGACGTTTGTTTCCGGCCGCGCGCTGCTGCAAGTTCAGAAATTGTTTTCTGGTCAAGTGCCAATTCAGTGTGCTGCTTCGCGGAGTTGCTGATTTGCTTTGATGCCAGAACAAACTGAAATCCCCGAAAAAATGACGCTGATTGACAGCATGATGATGGGCGATCCCAGCTAGCTCGGAGGAATCGTCAAAAGGGGAGTGAAGGTGCGCAACCACCAGCACTCGGGAGAGCCTGCTGTTGCGTTGGCGGTAGTGGTACCACCAGCATATAGGACTAGTAAAATTCAAAAAAAAAAGCATATAGGACTAGCAGCAGGGTCTTCATTCTCGCTTTGACCTCTTTTCCGCTGAGCACGTAGTACTACGTACGTACCTTGATGCGACGACACCAACGGTTTGGTGGGTCCTGCTCCGTTTGATTTCCATCTGCTACGGGCCAAATTCTCAAGTTTAACGGGTCCATACAACAACAAAAAATATGGCCACATCGACACCCATCTCTCCGGGCTGACCCAAAATCTGTCCGGCACCCCCGGACTATCACGGACAAAAGAGATGAGAGGAAACGCGAGGAGAAAGAAGAACAAATGAGCACATTTCTTGAGGTAAGAAAACTTGAACTTGACGAGAGCAATGCCTGGTCAAGAGCTTAGGAGATAGATCTTGGGTTGCTCGCCGATTATGATGGCCGACTTGAGCCTCATGGATCTGGATAAAAGTGCTTTGTTCGAGAAGAGACAAGAGATGATCCAAAATCACGATGGGTGATCCCCCATATCCATATTATCTTATTTTGTGTTTTTGTGCATAAACTAAATGTCATTTGAAATCCTTTTGCTACTCTATGTATGGCGGATAGAGCGGCTAATTAGTTGTGATTTGTTTGCCTTTATTTTCATTTACTTAGAGTTACTTTCAATCATATGTACAAAATTGTGGGAAATTGGAAAAGAAGTTGGGGGTGGTGTGTGTGTGTGTGTGTGTGTGTGGGGGGGGGGGGGGGGGGGGGGGGGGAGGGGGGTGTGTGGGGCGTTGGATTCACTGCCCACCCCAAACGGATCAGCGGCAGACATGGGACTCTGGCCTACCCGCTGGGCACCCCAAACGGTTCAAAATGGACAATTTTCGTGTCCTGATTTTGGGTGTGCCATTGGAGATGCCCTAAAAGAAGGAGCCCTAACTTCGTGAGTCGGAGAAGGTGAGTTTTCGTAGCGTTTGGGTGTCCTTCGCGGCAACCCGCACCTTTCCAACGGTGATTAGCTTACTTACTTACATGTATGGAACATCGGAATACATTATTTCTTTGTGTGTCTCAAGTATCTCTATATCGAGTTTATTTCCTTATGATAGCTTTCGTGTTTGAAGTCGTATATGTTATTATATGTTGCTTATCACTTGCGCTATATGTTGTGATCATCTTCCTATCTTAGATTGTTGTTGGTGCACTTAGTTGAACTAACATTTTAGGATTTGTTTAAAAACTAAACAACTAGTTTATTTTTGCATTCTTCCAAGCCTAATATAATCCTTTTAAGCGCATATTCATCCCACTTTAGCAATATTTCTACAACTTCTCAAAGTTGCTCGTTAACTAACCAACAAATCCCTTCGCTTGTAGTCGCCCCTCTCGCGGTCATGAACAATCATACATTCGCACCTCGAGTCGCGACTCGCAAGCCCACACATCTCATTGCATGTGATGTGTCATTATGTTGACTTTTTTCACTTTATGTTTATTTTTAATATGTGGCTATTAATTTTATAGTCTACTTTGATTAATTTAGAATATATGACCATACAAGGGACTTGTAATTTTAAAATTCACCATCGACGGTGCTCAGTTTGTTTGTTACCGAAACTGAACATAATTTGATTGGTTACAAATACTACACAAACCAAAACATATTTAATACAAAAAACATTTTTTACACAAAACCATATTAACCGGAGTATTAAAACCGTATTAACCGAACCAAATTAACCATACCGAATGCGCGACCCTAGCCCCCTTACCATCGGCCCTCACGTGCTCCTCCATAGTCGCTCCGCTGCACCCTTGGAGCTCTGCCGACCGCTCGTGAGCTCCTATCTCCGGAGTGACCCGACACGGTGGAAGACGGAGAAAAAAAATAGAACACCGCCAATGAAATATCGGTACCTTGAAGATGACAAATGGCGGTCACCCCTGGAGTTGGCTCTAAAATAAGTTCATTGCTCAAATACATTGAAAAAAATGTTACTTTCTTTTCTAAATAAGCGTTTCTGAAATGTGCACTTAGCAGAACATGCACACCAATAAAAAAGAGGTTACAGAGTGATCGATTGTTGTAAAAAAAGAAGTGTTTCTGAAATGACACAAGATGACGCCAAGCGGAGCTTGACACGTCCAGTCTTTTGAGCAGTCAGCTTTAGAGAATTAGACTCCATAGTCATCTATCCACCGGCCAACCTATCCTACTACAACCTAGTCCGGAATTGCAGAAGCACGTGGTAGAACAAGAATCGGCAAAGGCAAAGCTAGAAATGTCTTGCTTTGGAGGCGAGGCGAGGAAAGCTTCTTTAGGGAGGCGAGCAACTTGGCGATCGAGCCGCTGTTTTCTCCAGGCACTCGGAGCGCGGCTGTAAAAGGTCTCGCGGGAAAGATAAAATTCAAAAGGCTTTTGCTTTGCTCGCCCATCACCACGTGACGACTAGAGAAGATGAGATGGGACGAGAAGAACGAATAGACATTGGAGGAGCTCACAGTAGCGGTATCATGGCGACTTTTGGTTTTGGGATGGAGATAAGACGACTATCGACATGCAACTGTGGTGGGGAAGAAACTCGATGTAGAATGCAGCGTGTGATGTTTGCGCTGGGCGTGTGTGCATGCATGCATACATCGCGACGTAGGACTACCTTTCACTGTTTTCCACAGCCTGTGCTGAAACAAAGGCGATGGCAACCCGACGAGGGCGTCAAATTTTTACGCCCTGCTTTTTCCGCGAGACTTTCGAGTATACCGATGGTGGTGGTAGAGTGAGACAGACGGGACTACGGGTGGACGTTCGGTCTTTTCGGTTAGTTCGGTTCGGTCTTTCCGGTTTTTAACAATTTCGGTCATCCAGAAATGATACCCGTAATAAATTCGGTCTTTTCGGTTTTTTGTTCTTCGGTCTTCGGTCTATTCGGTTCGGTCTTCGATCATGACCAAATAGACCAAAATATAGGGCGCGAGAAGGGGAATCGGCGCCCGGGACTGGGAAAGTGGGAAGCGATCGACTGGTCTCTCATGCACGGGAGAATCTACAGTACGCTGGGCTGAGATACCCAGTTGTTGAGCCTAGATACTAGATGGTATGGTTGGTTTAGTAGTTGGGCATATAGACTAGATGTACACATAAGCTGGGCTGACACACAAATTCGGCTGCTTCCGTACGTAATTCACTCAAAATAAAATAAAATCGGTCTTTCTGTCTATTCGGGTTATCTATAAGTGATACCCGAATTTCTGATCTAATTTCGGTCTTTTCTAATTTGCTACCCAAATTTCTAACGGTCTTTTCGATCTCGGTCATTTTGGTTTCGGTCTCGATCTTTTCGGTTTCGGTTTTCAGTCTTCGGTTTTTATGCCCACCCCTAGACGGGACCCTTCCAGCGGAGAAAAGAAAACCGTACGTAGCTGTACTGACCTATACCACAATCTCTACTGCTGCAAGGTCAACTCGCCTCCGGCCGGTTGCTGACGATTTTTTGTTGTGAACTGTAAATCTCTACAACCTGGAATTGGTGGCCTGTGGTTCATCCACGCACATGGGCCCACATTTCAGTGACATATTTTTTTGTCTTCTTCCTACCTGCGCGTCGAATGCGGTGAGTGCTGGTGCGTGTCCAATAGCGAGATAACACGTGCTACCGGCTGTCAGGTCGGTTTCCTGGTAGGATTCGTAGGAACTATAGGTCGATTTCCGTCTTTGACCGTCTTGTGCTTGCAGAAACCGAATGCGAGCACGAGTCCCCTTCCCCTCAGTCTCCTCCTTTCCTGGTGCATCGCATAGTTTCGAGACGCACCCGCGAGCGCTGGACTATGGCGCCACCGCTCGGTTGTGGGAGTGGTGCTCGCGGCCACTCTGCCTCTCTTGTTGTTTCTCCGGATTTTGCAGCTCTGGTTATTACTCTTCCGTCCTGCCCTGTTGATGATGCTATGGCGCCGCCGCTCGGCCGTGCGACTTGTGCTCGCGGCCGTAGCGGCCGTGGCTGCTCTACCTCTTTTCTTCGTTCCCTTCATCATGTCGGTCTTGGCACCTCTTCTCTGCTTGTTCTTCATCTTAGATTCGTCTATTATCTTGTTTTGCAGGTCTGATTCTCAGTTTCTTGGATCTGGAAGGTCGCCGGTCGCTCCGTTCGGCCGCTGCGGCGTCTCTTCGTGTGCTTCGCGGGTTGTTTGTCCCTCCTCTTTTTCCTCTTCGATCCCGTGCTCTATATTCCTATTTTTATTGTTTATGGTTCCTCTGTGATGTGCTGGTGGGTTTGCATGTCTGTGTGCTTGTTTCCGTTGGTATTGGTTTGGTGAGGGTGCGGTTGACGATTTTTACTTGGTGTGTTTGGGCCTGAATTTGTCTTTTTGATTTGGGTGACCAATCAACGACCGGTCGGCTTGCGTCAAGGTTGGCGTGGGGAGTTCTTCGGTGCCGGCAAGACCAATTACCAAGGGCGGCGGGGAGGCTGGTGGTGCCGGAGAACTTATTGTCCGCCCTGTCATTCTCCGTGGGTTGGCTGATGGAAGGTGCAGTATAGATCTATTCTCTTCCATTCAATCTTGTGTGTGTCATCTAGCTTCTCATCGATCTGTTCCGAATACACATTATCAGTAGCTAATCATTTTGTTCAATATTATACTGTTGTCACACTCTGACTCTCCGTTTTTATTTATGTCATGCTGGTGCCTTTTTTCTACGGTACAAATCTGGTGCTCCAATGGCTTGACTAGGACTTTTATTATCTGAAAGATATATGATTAATTCCCATTATTTATTAGAATAAATCCAACCTACTTATCAAAATATATTTTGTCATTGGCCCCAGCTTAATATTCTACTTAATGATCTACGGAAACCTATCGAAGTTCCAAGAGGTCATTTATTCTACAATGCACAACACAAACTGGTACATTTTCCCTCAAAAATACAGTTTGATTATTCTTGTTCACTAACCTGTGTGTTCGCATGGGAGACATCAATATTTCAGCAACGCAGAGAAAATTTATGTATCACGGTATCAGTATATCTCCATGGTTCCTTTTTTACTTACACAACAGTATTGAATCAGATTGTTCCTTTCAGTTAGAAAAGGATTGAGGGATCAAACCATGACTGCATACCGAACAGCGACATTGACAGCAAACAACTGGTAAAATGAGACAATAATCTTTATTTTCGTTTCTACGCAATGCATGCTAATTCTATTAGAGTAACTACATGATCAAATGAGTTGGAATTTGCGCTATGTCTTCTTGCTTTAGTAACATTCAGTAGCTATTCGACAGTGTTGTTGTCAGCGGCCGCCCCGACTCCAGGTCGCACAGGCCGGAGGTGTGATCTCCTCTGCCTTCTCTCCTTCCCCATCTTTGCTGGGTAATCAGAATTTCCCATTTGTATTGCCAAATCTTGCCCTCGAACTATAGCTGCTCTACGATTACTCTTTTTTCTGCTAAATTTTCTGGCAGCTGTTATAACTGTGCAAGATACATATTTCTTCCAGTCTTACAATTTGTATTTGGTGAGCAGTTAGTGAAGACATTATGTTCATTACAAAGTTCTATCAATTATGCTGATGTGCTAGGATATTATTACACTATCCATCTATTCTCCACATAGTGGCAGATCCATTAGTCTTGCTGTATTTGAGGAGCAATTCTATGTGCCTAATTGTGTGTCATTGTGGATGATACTTGGTAGTTGTCCAGTTCTTCTCTGCCGATGGGTTTAAGTTATTTGATTGCTTACATATGTTTTGATTCGTTCTTTCCCCATTGTAAGGGAGATTCAAGTGAAGCATAAAACCAGAGAATTCATGTACACAAATACTGTCAAATGGGTGAAACTATTTTTTATGGACATTTACTAGCAATGTGATGGTGGGATGTTAGGTGCTATGAATATACATGTAATTGTCCATTATTAACGCCCCGGTTGTTCTAAGAATAAGATGTAATGGTTCATGGTATTCGCCTCTTTCAACTGAATCGCGACTTCATTACAAGAATCCATGCTATTCTGGAACTCTAATACTCGCAGTAAATTTTTTAAAGTTGAACTGGTATTCTTTTGTCTCGATGCCAAATCTATGTTGATTACATTCAGCTATAGTTCAGACTTCGCTGAAGTATCCATGCTATCATGGACCTCTATACTCGATTTAACTTTCAGTAAAATGCTCATGTTCTTTTATCGCAATGCCAAACTTTGTTTTGTTAATAGTTCACCTAGATTTCAGAATTAAGCATCAAAATTGTTTATTAGGAATTTTCACATATCCAGAAACAAAAATACAAGTGTTTATTATGTCATCTCTCATGTGATATTTCTTTTGTCAGATATATATTTCTCCTTTATTGTGAATGCTGATTCAGGAGAGTGCCTCTGTGTCACATGCAGGAGAAGAGAGGAGGCAACCTGTTAGAGTTGCACCTCTTGCAAATGTTTATGTGCACAGTTGATGCTTCATGGTGGATGAATTGAGGCCTATCCAATCGTGGTCTCTGCATCCAACCACTGCTCTTCCCTGCACTTTGTCAATCACATTGAGGATCAAAGAATGGGGCTCAAAATAAAATTGAGATACATATTTTATATCCAACACTTTCCCGGTGATTGAACACATGTACGTAGTAGCTTATTGTCCAAAGAGATCGCAATGAAATCTAGAGGCACCAAGCTTCAGCCCTAAGAGTCAAGTACCTGTAATGTCAACTAAATAGATTTGGATCCTTTCTTTTTGAAAAAAGTTTAGTTCTTAAATTGAGTTAAAATTTTGCACTGAGTTCACACACTCTTCTACATAGATGCATGTCCAATTTTTTTGATGGGAGAAATCTAATGTGGACTCCATTTCATGTTGCCAAGATCCAGCCGGCGCAGCAAGGTGCGCCCTTTGCTTCTAGTAACTATACAATAATACAACAAGAGCATGTCCACGCACGCACCCAATACAACGTCGGGCAACGACGCCGGACGAGAGCTATTGGGGCGACTGCCAAACTGCCGCGTATTGGGAGGGACTCTTTGCAGCCGTGGCCTAGTAGGGTTGATTTTTAAAATAGAAAAACTTTGAATCCAGTCAAACTTCATACAAATTTAACATAATTTATTAAAACTTCATTCAAAGCACCCATGCATGGGCCGGGCCAGCTTCATTCAACGCACACATGCACAACAAATTTTAAGAACGCACCTCGTCAATGTCAATCATTTCGCCAAGCACGTTGGTGGCGCCATCACCGAACAATATTGCCGGGATCCCGAGATGGCGAGTCGCCGTTCGTGAGTCACGATCGGTGTAGAGCATTATTGGTTTTACTTGTTTCTCGATCGCAGGTAGAACTAGACCTTTTTGGTCAGGCTGATCGTGCTTCTGCAGGATCGGTAACCTCGGGAGATTGGTTTAGCGATTGCATTGGCGCTGCGTACATGTGCGTAGTAGTCGGATCGCCAAGGTCAAACTCCACCAGAATCGACGTATCTTCATCTCATCGAAAGATCGGACACTTTGCCCTATCAAGTGGTATCAGATTTCAGGTTGCTCGGTGAGATTTACTATTTTACTTGTTTAGATTGCATCTTCATACCTACAGTCCACGAAAAAGCCAAAAATATAGTTAGGGTTAGATTATCCCGTCCTACAACCCGTCCGGGCCTGTCGCATTTTCTTTTCAGTGCATTGCATCGTTGAGTTTTCATCTGCATTGTCGTGTCGAGTTGCTGGTCTTAGCGTCTAGTCCCGTAGAGTTTCGAGTTCTTTGCATATTCGTCTTGCCGCCGCGCACGACTCGCACCATCCGTCCACCATTGCCTTCCGCCGCCACCATCTATACACCGCAGCCGCCACCATCCATACCGCCGCCGCCACCATACACTGATTCAAGTTAGGGTTTGTGTTTACTTTTCCTTCACGTATTCTGTCATATCCGCTTCGGCCACATCAAGTCGTGATCAAGTTTCTTTCGTCTCTGTTTCGGTTTAGTTAAAAAAAAGAGCAAAAAAAAAGTCAAATCCGCATTGAAGTTGGGTTGACCCTGATTTCTACTAGTCCAGTCCGATTTTAGTTCGAATGGGCAGTTTTTCTGCCCAAACTTTGACTGGCCATAACTTTTGCATACGAACTCCGTTTTCGACGTGCGACCTATCAAAATTTTCTGCAGAAAAAGATCTGTCCAACCTTGGCCGTCCTGAGGGGCCTGAGCCTCTCTGTGGTTGTCGTGGGCGGCCTCTTGATTATTTTATCCACGGCCAGCTTGGCCGCCGCGTCCTCCTCCTCAGCCCCCACGGCCGCCGCGACCCCACCCACGGTCGCCTCCGCCTTGGCGACCGGTGGGACAGTCACGAGCGATGTGCCCAGAAACTCCGCAGGTGAATCAACCATCCGGGTTGGTTCCGTCGGTCTGATGATGCGCCCGTAGTGCGAGGAACTTGATCTGGCGGCAGTCCTTGAGTGCGTGATTGCCGTCAGGGTGGATGCGGCACCACGGGTCATCTTCTCCTTCGGGAGTCGATGCAGGCTTGGCCTTCTTGGGAAGGGGCTCGGTGACGAAGACGTGCTTGTCGGGTCTAGTGTCCCGTTTCTTGTTCTTGGCGGGAGTAGACTTGTGCTCGGGTTTGTCCTCCCCGGGGAGCTTGACTCCTTCTTCTGCGCGGGCGCACCGGTCCGCAAGCTCCCAAAGCTCACGGGTGGTCTCGATGTAGTGGGTGCTCAGCTTCTCGCGCATCCGGGTGTTGCGGACATTGGCGTGGAAATATGAGATCACCAAGTCTTCCTTGATGCGGGGTATCGTCTTCATCTTCTGGGTGAAGCGATGTATGAACTTGTGCAGAGTTTCACCCGGAAGCTGCATGAAGTCGTGGAGGTCGCTGGGAGCCCCCGGACGCTGGTACCCGCCTTGGAAAGCGCCCAGGAACTGTTCCTTCAGCGCCCGCCAGGAACGGATGGAGCACTTGGGAAGGTTGAGAAGCCATGTCTGGGCATCTCCCTTCAGAGCCAACGGGAACCAGTTGGTCATCATGACTTCGTCAGCCCCGGCTTCCACAACAGCAAGGGAGTAGAGCTGCAGGAAGTCCCGGGGGTTTGTGGTGCCGTCGCAGCGAAGGACGTCGATCTTGAACTTCTTGGGCCAAGTGACCTGGCAGAACTCGGAGGAGAGGGCGAGGCAGCCTTCGGCGATGTCGTCGTCCCGATCCTCCCGGCGATGGCGCTCGCGACGCCTCTCGATGTGGGTCCGCATGTCCTCGGCAAGACGGTTGCTGAGGTCAATCCGAAGATCTTGGTCGCGCGTCGTAGAAGACCCGACGGAGATGGCTTTACGGCGGTCGTGATTCAGCCGATCTGCCCCCGGAGGAGAGGTGCGTGGAGGTTGCGTCTCGCCTTGACGCTCATCGCGGGGCTGGCCCCGGGGTTCGCGTGTCTTGTCTCCTCCAACTCCAGGGCCATCGACGGTGGGAGCACGGGTAGGCTCCATCTCAGGGACACGGTCCGAGAGGTCGAGGAGTTCTTCCACGCAGGTCCTCTAAGCCTGGTAGACCTTGGGATCGTCGGTGCTTGGGGGAAACTGCATCAGGGCCCGGGCAGCAACAAGGGCGTCGTGACGAGCTCAGGCACCAGAGGGTAGGTGCGTGGAAGACTTGCTCCCGGCACCTCATGGACCCCCACCGGCGGGAACGTTTCTGTTCCTGTTCCTAGCGGAGGGTTGCTTGCCAGCGCCGTTGACGACGCTCTTCTCCCCTCCGAAGCGAGGAGGAGGCCTGTTGGAGTTTCTTGGGGCCGCCGGACCCTCTGGCCCACCATCCTTGTGGGCGTTGGCTCCCTCCGACACCACCTTCTCCAAAGGTGGCGGGGGAGGAGGAGCGTTCTGGCGTTGTTCCGTAGCTCGGCGTTCAGCAGAAGCCTGAGTACGCGAAGGAGACGTAGGCTTGGAAACCGTGGCATCAGGCCTCCTCTTTGGCGCCATGCTGGAAGAAGAACTCGAAGTAGATCTTGACGATAAACTTGAGGTTGATGAAGATGAATCCGGCGCTTGCGCCTCCTACCTGGTGCGCCAGATGTCGTGTCCCAGATGACGGACACCGGGAGTAAAGGATACCCCCTTTTAAGGTTCGGCACGGGGCACGAAGGAGGTTGAGAATCACCTCACCCGGGTGACGAACTTCGAGTTGATCAAGCAGCCAAGCAATCAAAATAGAGACGCAGAGAGTTTTACCCAGGTTCAGGCCGCGCGGAGGCTAAAAGCCCTACTCCTGCATGTCTGGATTGAGGTGTTCATCATGGTGTATCTTACAAGGGTGGTTACGGGTGTGAACCCGGCAGGGTGTTGGCCAGAGATAGACGAAGAGCAGATCCTGCCCTGGGGAGATCACCTCTCTCTCTACCCTCTAAACCCTAGGCTAGTCTTGCTTGTATTCTGCCTTGCTCCCTTTTTCTTTCCTCCCTCAGTGCCTTGGTCCTCCTTTTGTAGGCTAAGGGGATCCCACATGGTCACACGAGGAGCGTGGGGGGTTTTAGGCGGGAAATCTCCCCGGTGGTCTTCTGGAGGCGACGTGGCCTCTTCTCGTCCAAGTATCCTCCGATGGTTAGGTGAGGTCATCGGCCTTTGGGAAACCGGGGTGGATAGGGCCTGATAGCCCCACCGACCACGCCCAAGGCGACGTCACTGGAGGCGCGTCCTTCGTCTTGGCGCCCAAGTCTTCTACAAGCTTCCCGCACGCGTTGGCGTGCTTATCCTCTTCGTCGTACAGAGGGGAACCCGAGAGCGATCCTGGCCTCCTACCGGGCGCTCGGGCTCTCGGGTGCTCTGTCTTGCTCGCCGGGTTGCAGGTGACCCCGGAAGGCCACCTAGTCCTTAGCCATGGTTTGCCGATTTCGAACTTGTCGGGTTTCTGTGGGGCGGGTGGGCTGGCCCATCAGCCAGTCTTGACTCCTTGCGTTCTCCATCTTCTTGGTGGGCCCACGGATGGTGGATCCACTTTGGCAGCACTAGGGGAATCCCGTGTTCCACTGTTGCGACACTTCTTTCCCCTCTCGGCCGGCAATTCGTACCATCGCCGTCACTCTCATCGCCGCCTGCTTGATTCGCATCTCGGGGCCCAAGCCGAAGCGCTCACGCGGGCCTACTTGCCGCCGCTCCCCGCCGGTCTCCAACCTCGTCTAGCGCCGCCACAGCTAATTCAGCCTGGGTACGCCTCTTCTTCCCTCCCGCCCGGCACGCAACCTGTTCGACCATTGGTTGATAGGCTGATTTTATTGATTGGTCATTCTTGGCCTTGTTTCATTGCTTTGTTTCGTCCAATAGGCTATGGACAACGACGACGAGATCATATTTTTCCAAATGATGGGGTAGGATGCCGCCCTTGCGGCAGGGCCGGTCCTGGGGCAGGGCGAGAGGGGCGGCCGCCCTGGGCCCGTAAAAATTAGGGGCCCCAAAAAAATTAGTGCGCCGCCTTGCCGTGGCAGGCCCAAATTAGCGAAGAGCAGCATGTAGAAGAAAAAGATGTCCGAGTTCACCACGCTACCTCAGCCCATGGAGCGAGCGAAGGAGATATAGCCAATCATGGCCTGCACTGCACACCAAGGCTGGTGATCAATCTCCGCTAGGCCTAAAGGCACGTGACGCTCCGGTTGACAGTTTCTTTTACTGCTCGTCCTGATTTATTTATTTTCCCGTTAAAAAGGTATATTTCTCTGGCCAATCACAAAATTAGGTGTACGTTGTTGCAGTAGGCCTTTATTAATGGACTGAGCGGGATTTTTTTTAGAGGAATATATATTATTGCGATTTAAGATTTATGACTTCGACGAGATAACCGGTAATATTTTATCAAAATATTAATCTCTCACGTTCAATTATTGATCGGATAAAAACTATTGGATGAAATTGATATTGATACAATCATCACCCACTTTATATCTTAGCCAAAAAAAATAATATGCATAGGCATATCGTTCGACGCATTCGAGCTCAAGTCCTCTTACTAGCGGTTTTTATATTGCATAATTCTGCTCCAGTCGATGAAGATTTGTTGATATTGATACCATTGTCACTGACTTAATTTTTTTACCTCTTACTCATACTATATCTAGGATTATAAAACATATTTTTAATATTGACACGAGATTATTTGGATGTACTTATGGGGTTCGTTGGCAATATTTTATACGCATGGTATTTATTAAGGTTTGGATTTTATAGTAAGGGGCCCCACATTTTTTTTCCGCCCCGGGTCCTTGAAATCTCAGGACCGGCCCTGCCTTGCGGCCGACGACGAGGAGAATGAGATGGTCATGGCCGCAGTTCTAGATGCCGCAGTCGAGACGGCGCCGAAGTTTGGAGGATCAGCGAAGGGGCGGAGGGCCAACAAGGACCGTTTCAGAGCAACTGGGCACATGCTCTTGTTCGCCGACTACTTTGCCCAGAATCCGGCGAACTTGCCTCATGAATTTCGCCGGCGCTTTAGGATGAGTAGGGACGTGTTCAGGAGCAGACACGGCTCGTCTCTTGGCACAAGGCCAAGCAAGAGGATTTCCAGAGATGCTTGGAAGCATCGATTGCATGCACTGGAACTGGAAGAACTGCCCGTTCGCTTGGCAATGGATGTATAAGTCAGGACAACACGGAAAGTACAGTGTCATACTTGAGGACGTGGCAGATTATGATCTTTGGATATGGCATGCATATTTCGGCACGGCCGGTGCCGCCAATGACATCAATGTGCCCCAACGCTCCCCGGTGTTTAAGAAACTCTGTGATGACCTAACTCCACCATGCAACTATGTGATCAATGGCCATGAGTACACCAAGGGGTATTACCTTCCCGACGTCATCTATCCTACTTGGTCAACATTTGTGAAGACTATCCGTAACCCTGTCGGCGAGCCATATTGCCACTTTGCAAAGAGGCAAGAGTCTGTCCGCAAAGATGTGGAGCGAGCATTTGGAGTGCTCCAGGGCAGGTTTGTCGTCGTCCGCTACCCTTGTCTTTAATGATCGTTAGATCAAATGTTTGAGGTCATGAGTGCTTGCGTTATCATGCACAACATGATCATTGAGAGTGAGCGAGATACGAGGAAGCCGTTGATTAACGAGGTGTTTGATTTCCAGGGGCCTATGGCCCATCCACAGCCGGGCAAGCCGGTGCAGTATTCAGAATTTATTGCCATGCATCGGGAAATTCGTGATGGAACAATGCATATGCAGCTGCACAATGACCTCGTGACGCACTTGTGGGCTATCAAAACAACTCAGCCGGCGCCGGTTTGATATGACATGTTTTAAACTTAAATTCGTATTTGAACTTTGCATTCGAATTTGTACTTGCGTTGTAATAATTTATACTTATCTATCTTCCATTCGTATTGAAAATTTGAAATGCAAAAACAACCGCCGATATGGTTTAATGAAAAAAAAATTGGATTGCCTGTTTGGGGGGCGCCGCTGTGGGCGGCTTCCAAAACTTGGCCGGACATGTGTCCGGCACCCCCAATTGGGCCTCAACTGGGGGGTGCCGGACACCCCATTGGAGTCCCCCGGTGGAGATGCTCTAACATTAATATATGGCTATTAATTTTATAGTCGACTTTGGTTAATTTAGAATATCTGACCATGCAAGGGAATTGTAATTTTAAAATTCGCGGTCGATGGTGCTTAATTTGTGTATTACCAAAACTGAACGTAATTTGATTGGTTACTAATACAACATAAACCGAAACATATTTTTATACAAGAACATATTTTTACGCAAAACCATATTAACCGGAGTATTAGACCTAGTAACCGAACCAAATTAACCCTAGCCCCCTTACCATCGGCCCTCACGTGCTCCTCCATAGTCGCTCCGCTGCACCCTTGGAGCTCTGCCGACCGCTCGTGAGCTCCTATCTCCGGAGTGGCCCGACACGGTGGAAGACGGAGAAAAAAAATAGAACACCGCCAATGAAATATCGGTACCTTGAAGATGACAAATGGCGGTCACCCCTGGAGTTGGCTCTAAAATAAGTTCATTGCTCAAATACATTGAAAAAAAATGTTACTTTCTTTTCTAAATAAGCGTTTCTGAAATGTAAACTTAGCAGAACATGCACACCAATAAAAAAGAGGTTACAGGGTGATCGATTGTGGTAAAAAAAAAGAAGTGTTTCTGAAATGACACAAGATGACGCCAAGCGGAGCTTGACACGTCCAGTCTATTGAGCAATCAGCTTTAGCGAATTAGACTCCATAGTTCTCTATCCACCGTCCAGCCTATCCTACAACCTAGTCCGGAATTGCAGAAGCACGTGGTAGAACAAGAATCGGCAAAGGCAAAGCTAGAAATGTCTTGCTTTGGAGGCGGGGCGAGGAAAGCTTCTTTTACGGAGGCCAGCAGCTTGGCGGGCTCGCTGTTTTCTCCAGGCACTCGGAGCGCGGCCGTAAAAGGTCTCGCGGGAAAGATAAAATTCAAAAGGCCTTTGCTTTGCTCGCCCATCACCACGTGACGGGAGAAGATGAGATGGGAAAGAGCTAGCTACTCTCTCCTAATGAAGAAGAAGAAGAAGAAGAAGAAGAAGAAGAAGAAGAAGAAGAAGAAGAAGAAGAAGAAGAAGAGACATTGGAGGAGCTCATGAGCTCGGTGCTGGTGCGATAACCTGCAGAAAAACAGTAGCGGTATCATGGGCGACTTTTGGTTTTGGGATGGAGATGAGACGGGACGATCGACATGCAACTTTGGTGGGGAAGAAGCTCGATGTAGAATGCGGCGTGTGGTGTTTGCGCTGGGCGTGTATGCATGCATGCATTACATCGCGACGTAGGACTACCTTTCACTGTTTTCCACAGCCTGTGCTGAAACAAAGGCGATGGCAAACCCGACGAGGGCGTCAAATTTTTACGCCCTGCTTTTTCCGCGAGACTTTCGAGTATACCGATGGTGGTGGTAGAGTGAGGCAGACGGGGCAGGCTTTTACGTGTGTCCGTAGGAGACCCTTCCAGCGGAGAAAAGAAAACCGTACGTAGCTGTACTGACCTATACCCACAATCTATACTGCGAGGTCAACTCGCCTCCTGCCAGTTACTGACGATTTTTTGTTTTTCAACTGTAAATAGCTATACATTGAGAGCATCTCCACTGGTGTCCCCAATAAAACGTCCGGCAACAAAATCGGACGAGCGCTATGGGCGTCGACTGCGCAATCTGCCGCGTATTAGGGTTGATGTTTAATATAGAAAAACTTTGAATCCGGTCAAACTTTATTTGGATTAAACATAATTTATTAAATCGTCCCAAACGTTTCATAAAATAAAAACTTAAATAAACATAAACTCCTAGGCGGTGGAGGCGGCAGTGCCACAGTCTATTCGTTCGAATTCGATCACCGACGAAGCCTGGGGAGCCGACGGTGCTGGTGGCGGCGATGGAGGTGGCTGATGACGTGGAACAACACGTTCGCTGGGAGACCCCAAGTGTAAGGTTTGATATAATTTAGTAGCACGTTTTTCCTTACAAAACCAAGGTTATCAATCCAGTTGGATTTGGAGAAGGCTTCGGAAATGTGTCAATGGCGCCGTTTACGATAATTGACGTGGACCTGCGCACAGCCGAACAAACTACTTTGTCCCAACGAAACAGAGAGGTTATCAATATCTCCGGCTTGCTAAACACAAAGAATTAAATGTATATGTGTAAAATAATATGAGAGCAAAAATGACCAGCGAGCAAAATTATTTAGAAAGGCTATTAGAATGGTTGTAAACAATATAGGAAAATAGGATCGGGGTCCACAGTTCACTAGTGGCGTCTCTCCAAAAGATAAACATGTTGGGTAACAAATTACAGCGAGGCAATTGATAAACATGGGCGCAACACAATACTATCATGACACAAAGTTCACCGTTTCATTTAATATGGGCATTACGACAAAATACATAGACCGTTATCCAACTGCATCTATGACTAATAATCCACCCGAGATCGCTATCCAGCCTATCACCCGGAAGTATTAAGCTGCAAGCAACAGATAATTACAATAAGCATGGTGCGTAATGTAATCAATGATTACAACATATTGCAATAAACATCGCTGTTTTATCCCTAGTAGCAACAACACATCTCAAGTCTTAATCGTTTCTGTCAACTCGAGCTCAGACAAGAGAGACATGAACCCACTATCTAGCATAAATAGCCTCTCTAAGATATTAGTAATTACTTCGGCCAAAGAATCCACAATTACTCCATAATTTATCGGATCTCCGCAAACACAACATGTAGCATTACATAAAGATGATCTTAATCATGTAGCCAGCTCATAAGATCTAAACAATGGAGCACAAAGGAGAAGAGGCAACTATCTAGCTACTGCCATGGACCCGTAGTCCCGTGGTGGACTACTCACGCATCACTCCGGAGGCAGGCATGGTGGTGTAGATGCCTCCGGTGACGATCTCCCCCTCCGGCAGGGTGCCGGGAAGGGCTTCAGGACCTTCCTGATCTAGGGTTGGCGACGACGGCGGCCTCGAAGCTTTTCTGAAAAAAATGATCGTGTATCGAGAGTTTTCGAGACGAAGACAATGTATAGGCGAAAGGGCAACTCGGGAGACGCCCGAGGGCGCCATGTGGGCCCAGGCGCGGTCAACCCTTTGACCACGCCTGGGTGGCGTCTGGGGGCTGTGGGGCCCCCTGCAGCTCCCTCCTGGCTCCGTCTTCGTTTCTTCGTAAAAATAATTATATTAAAATTTTAGCCAATTTCGAGAAAATTCCCCGACTAGCTTTTCTGAAACAAAAGGACAGCAGAAAACAGGAACTGGCACTGGGCATCTTGTCAATAGGTTAGTTCCATAAAATATGCCAAAATGATATAAAAACATTATAAAAACATGTGGCAATGTTATATAACAAGCATGGAACAATCAAAAATTATAGATACGTTTGAGACGTATCAGCATCCCAAGCTTAATTCCTGCTCGTCCTCGAGTAGGTAAATGATAACAAAATAATTTTTGTGGTGACATGCTTCTAACACAATCTTGATCAAATAATATTGTAAAGCACATGAACTGAATAAAAGTGATCCAATACAATGGTCTATAGTCTGAAATGAAGTAAACAATAATTAACCATGTATACCGTCTAAGTAAAAACTTTTCATGGATAGTACTTTGGAGACTTAAAAATTATAAAACTCTTCATGCTTAATAGCTCACAAAGCAATATACTTTTAAAAAAGGTGTTCAACCAACATAGAGAAAGATTTAAGTTTTCAGCAAAAGGTTCAACTTGTAACATACTTATCATTGGACAATGTCAATACAAAAGTTTTCACAGTTAAACAAAAAGGCGTCGTATCTTGTGCATCCGCCTCTTTCCTGTATCCCTGCATCCAAAACGTTTCTAACCACATGATCTAAATCCTGCGTGTCTGCTCACTCCTAATAAATTATGCACTAAAGCGCCCGCATCCAGGATCTTTATTTTGCGAATTAACCCCTGAACATCCTTATACAACATCAAGAGAAGAATCACATCCCAAATCCTCGTCTTCTCCTAGCGACGGCGATGGCGACTAGCACGGCACCGAACTTGCGCGACGAGTCCCCAACGAAAATCCAACTGCACTCACCGTGGCCGGAACTGGGATGTCATTCAACGTTCAGGCGCGTCTGCCGTGTAGGTCCGTGGACATCTCAGCGTGCGTTCTCCTTCTCGCCGGAACTGAGATGCTAAGCCCGCCGGCGCCCTCAACCTCTTAGAGCATCTCCACCGGGGGCCTCCAAATCTGTGTCCGGCGCCCCCCAATTGGGCCTCAATTGGGGGGGTGTCGGACACATGTCCGCCCAAGTTTTCGACCACGCCCACAGCGGCGCCCCCCAAACGCCCACCCCCCAAACGGTCTGAGATGCCGACCAAACAACAAACACCTTGCGGGCGGAATTTATAAACGAGATTTAACAAACTTACAATTTGAAATATAAACGAGATTTAACAAACTAAACCTAAACTACACCGTTACCGGCTACACGCTACAGCGTCTAGCCAACCACTACACGCGCCGGCGGCGAGGAGAGATGCCGCTTCATGGCCTAGCGACGGGGAAGAAGATGAGAACCAAGCGCCGGAATCGTCAACAGATGTGTATGCCTCGATGATCCGGCGCCGGAATTTTCATCTGCTATTGCCGTCGGGTACGGCCTTTAGAAACGTAGCCTCGGCCTTGGCTGAGGCTTCTGGTTTCGCGGCCGGCGCGTGGTGGGATTTTATCTACCGGCTGCCCGCCTGATCGGAAGCCTCGCCGGCTTCAGATCGTGCCCCCTTCTCCGGTGCCGGCGACGCTGCTGACCAAGATGCGCCTGTCGTTTCTATTGGTAGATCGGGCAGCTCGGGGGCGTCATCGTCGTCCGATGCAGACAACTCCGGCGTTGGCTCCCGCGCGCCGGTAGGGAGGAAGTCACCGGCACAGCGCGCCTCGTACTCCGCGTCCACCACGGCGTTCCAGTAGGGCGCCGAGATGGAGTACTTGGGGTCGAGCTTCTGCTCGTACGACATCTCCATCCACTTCCGCCTGAGGAAGTCGACACGCTCCTGCCCGCTGAGCCGCGGCGCCACCGGCACGTTGACGGTGTTCCTCGTCCACCCTTCGGGTAGGGACGCGTCCCCCTCCACCGGCACGCTGTGACGGCTGCACAGCTGCGCGGTCTCCAGCGACACGACGTACGGAGGCACGTTGGCTGCGTCCTCGAGCCACCGCTCGCATTCATACGCCCTGGCCATCTCCGCCTCCTCGTTGCGGCTACGGCGTTCCTCCATCTGCTCGCGGCGTTGCTGGCCGCGGCGCTCGTTGCAGCGGCGAGCGCGTTCCGCTGAGAGGAAGTCGCGACGACGCCGGAGCTCGCGCTCCTCTGGCGTCTCGCGGTTGCCCGCCATGCTTGGCGGCCGATCTGCTGGTGGCGAGTTGGGAGAGGGGAGATGAGATGGTGTGGGAAGAGGAGGGCCACGGCGCGCCGGATTATAAAGGCGGCTGGAGGAGCGGGGTTGGGTGGCGTGCATTAACGCCGAGCAGCGGTTCGCCTGGCCATGCATTGACGCCGACGACGTGTGTGCAGGGCGACGGCGCTGGAAGCTGCAGAGACGTCAACACGTGGACGGCGCCGCTCGACGCATCGCTTCGGTCTGCGCCATGGCGTTTATTGCGTCGCGTCGCTTCGCTCTGCGCCCACTAGGGAAACGGGCGGGGCGTTATTGCGAGGCGTGCTGACATGCGAGCCGCCGTCTCGTCGCCTCGCCATTAAACGCGGCGGAACGGCCTCCTGCACAGCCCAAGTTAACACGGGCGCGGGGCGCTGTCTCTATGACGGGCGGGTGATGCATGTAAAATGCATACATAAACTTTGCACTTTAATTGCTTATATTCCAATCATATTTGCATCATATAATATATCAATGTTTTATAATGATTTTGGGAATATTTCATAGTTTTCCCATTTATTTGGAATTAACCCTGTTTTTCCAGAAAACGTCTTTTTTAGTGTTTCAGACTTTCCGGGAGCTTCGGGACTCCAAAAAGGGCAAGGCCAAAGAGCACGGTTCAGAATTTTCGAGACGAACGCAATGGGCTTAAATTGAAGACCAGAAGCCCAACAGGCTGGAAATGGGAGGGTCCCACGCGGCCTAAAATACCTGGCCGCGTGGGCCCAGCTCTTTTCCCCTCGGAGCTCCGTGGCCGTCGATCTTTCGTCCACCGACTCCGTCTTGACCTAAAAACGCCTATAAAAAAGGTCCCCTGGCGTTTCGCGAAAGGAGGCGGCGGAGAAACACAAACACGAAACAGAGAGTCAGAAGGCTGCCGCCGGAGAAGATCGGAGGGGGGAAACGCCGCCGGAATCGCCTCCGGAGGGCTCCACCCCCCTCCGGCGTGTTCATCATCAACATCTTCATCGCCGTTGCTGCCTCCCATGATGAGGAGGGAGTAGTTCTTCATCGGGGCTGAGGGCTCTACCGGTAGCTATGTGGTTCATCTCTCTCTCCCATGATGTGATCTTTATGTGATCATGAGCTTTGTAATCTAATTGAATTCATGGATGTTTCTCCTTCATTGTTTGTGCTACTCAAGTGGTTTTATTAATGTAATTTCCGGAGTCACCTTTGTCCCATGGTGTGAAGTTGACAGTGTGCGCACCGTGTGTGACTCTTAGGCTAAAGGTTACAGAAATACTTACCATGAGTTATTCTTTGTGTTGGATGTCACTATAAAATTGTGGTGTTTGTTTAGTACTATTTTGGGGCACTCATAGTGACCTTGGGGTTCCCTAGATGTGGAAGACAGACTTTAAGGTGTGCTTTTGTAGCCCTACACGATGGTCTTGGTGTTCTATGATATTGTGGTGTTTGTTCACTCAGACTTTAAGGTGTGCTCTTGTAGCCCTACGCAGTAGATTGGTATTTCTATCCAACGGGAGAATAGTTCAGAGTAGCAAAGTGAAGAGGAAATATCTATGTATTCAATTGTTGGGAGTGTCCACTAGTGAAAGTATGATCCCTAGGCCTTATTTCCAAGCATCCTAGAAAACCTTTGTCTTGTCCTCTTGCATTGAAGAGGATTGGGACACTTCCACATTCTTGCCTTGTTACATCAAACTTCCATCCATTAAATCAACCACCTTGTTCCTTAAACTTGTTTAGTGCATAATCAACTAAAACTTGTGACACTTTAGTTGTAGGGAATAGATAACTTTTCCTTCTTGCTCCTGCGGATCGATACCTTACTTCCACATTGAGAGGTGCTACAGTGATCCCTTGCTCTTGGGGGTTATCAAGTACTTTTCTGGCGCCGTTGCCGGGGAGCGTAGCGCTTAAGTTTCTATTCTTGTGTGCACTAGACTAAGCTTGGGGAGGTTCCTTTTATATCTTGCAATCATCTAAGCTTGGGGAGGTTCTTTAACTTGTTTAATGATACTATGTCTCCCATTTATGATGATGAATATGATATTTTCAGTCCACCCACTATTGAGTATAAAGTTTATTGTGATTATGATATGCCTCCTATATATGATGATTACAATGATTATTATGAATGTTTTACTCCCACTATTCCTAATGAAACTGTTTATGCTTATGTGGAGAGTAATGATACTTTTATGCATATGGATCATGATAAGAATGTTTCATGTGATAGCTATATTGTTGAGTTTATCAATGATGCTACTGAAAGTTTTTATGAGAGAGGGAGACATGATTTCATATATCTCAAAAATATTAAGTCTTCTCTCTTTTTGTTGAAAATTTTGAAGTTGCACTTGCTTTGCCTTCCTATGCTAGTCACTTTGTGCTTTATTGATTTATTTTCTTACAAGATCCCAATGCATAGGAAGTGGGTTAGACTTAAATGTGTTTGATATTTGCTTCTTGATGCTCTTTTATATTCAACTCTTATTCCTATGGAGCATCATTAAAACTATCAAGCCTAGCTATATGGCTATAAAGAAAGCGCTTTGCGGGAGGCAACCCGGTTATTTTTGTGTGTGATTTTCTTTGTGTCCTCTTGCTGTAACAAGAGATTTTGTGTCTAGTTTAGTTCTGGAGTTTTAATAAAGTGCCAAGTTTTACCCATTTTGGTCTTGAAAAGTTGCTTATAGTTCGGAGATTTTATTCCTGCACGAGTCAGTGCACGGTATGATTTTTAATTCTTATTCTGTAACTCCGAATGAGCTCATATTTGAACTGTAGTTGCAACTTTTCATCCTCTGTATGCATGAATTTTTTCGGAATTTTTCGAGAAAGTTTGGTAGGGTAGAAAAATACGTTTTGCTGCTGCTGTTTTTCTGGACAGATTCTGTCCCATTTTGTTTGATGCATGCTTTGAGCTTTTAAGTTGAATCTTTTTGATCCAATTGAGTTTATGAGTAGGCATACAACATTATACACTTTCTGGACATTCATATGAATTTTTGTTCAAGGATTATATGCAGCAAGAACCTATTTGTTTATCACTATTAATGCACCCCACAGAAAAGAGATGGGAGAAACGGTGTTTTGAAGTTTTTTCACAGGGATTGGAGGAGATGCACCAAGAGCTATCCAAGGATGGTGAAGACCATAAGCTTGGGGATGTGAAGACAACCCCGCTGGACCTACACACTCTCGGTTTGCACACGTCCAACTTCTGTTTTTCGATCGAAACACTTTATCGCATAAACTTGGAGCGTCGTTTTTTGTTTTTGTTTGAGTCTTGAGAGACCACCACACTATCATTATATATGAGAGAGCTACTGGAAATATGGGTTGAAATATGTTGGATGCTTTTATAAGATTGGGAAAAGGGATGTTTGACTTGATTTTTAATGATACATATAGTTGCATGATTCATGAGCTTGTTTATGAGTAATAGTTTGCAAATTCTTTTTGTAGAGCTATCACTTATTCATGTTTTGGTGCTGATTGTTATTTTACTTGGTTTAACATGGATTAGTTAGTTCTATGGACACTCATGCATGCATCTAGATGGTCAACTTTCTCCCTTTTGCTAGCCCAAAAACTCCAACAAGCAAAAACTTGTTTCCAACACCTTCAACCAAAGTTATTCCAGTGAGTCCACCATATCTACCTATTGGCTTTATGCTATTCCGAGTATGTTTAACATGTTGTTTGTGTTATCTTACCTCTGAATGAAAATGTTTATGTTATTGATTGCAATGGAAAAAATTGGTTATATAGCTCTCACGAACTTGATGCACAATGTTCTTTTATTTGCATAATAAAACTTGACCCATTGTGATTAAGATTATGATGTTTGTGGCTTGATGAATGTTTTGGGTTGGAAGTTAGCCCATATGTGCTGTCACATGGCAAGCTTTCAACACGCTCTTCATCTCATTTAGTTGATATCATGTGCTTTTGTCTATGGATGCTTATCATGTTGAAATAAATGTGGAAATAAGTGAGTTTAAATGAGTTTGTGTAAATGGTTAGAGAGACGCCTGGGCCGCTAATCTAAGCCATGCATCATTCATGGTGGAAATTTACTTACATACTATGGTGAACCTTCTGTGATACACCTTGCAATAAAAAACTATTCCAAATGGTAAATAAAAAGGGTGTTGAGATTGTTCATTTTGTTTGTTTGTCTTGTCATTTTGATATGGGCTTGTTCCATATCTTGGGACAAGAGGTACCCCAGTTGACGCTCTTGATGATACTATTATGCTTACAATGATATTTAATTGAACTTGCTTTGTTTCCCAAGTTGAGTAACACATGGTGTAAGTACTTGTATTCAAGGGGCATGAGACATTCAACCCATTCTTTATCAAGCACACTACTCATATTTGCTTTCACTTTAACCTTAATCATTCAAGATGCTATGATAGGGGCAATGAGAGCTTGACACCAATGAATACCTTATTGCAATCATTAACTTAAGTAGAAGAGTTTGGAAGTTGGATGAAACTTATGCATGCTTTACCTCTACTCACTATACATCTTTCCAAAGTGTCCACCTATCATATTCAGATTTTCATCTACACTCTATGACCATTGTAGGATGTTCTACTTATCATTATGCATACATGTGTTCCATATTACTTGCTACCATGTTACACTTTGTGAACTATCAATGAACATCCTTGTCTTGAATACTTGATATCACTTCATAAACTATTTGCATATTGCTACTCCTTTGAAGAATGAATCATTTGACTATATGTAGCAATAGTAATCATCTTTGATATTCATTGTTAAGTATTAAATTGCAAAGTCCATGTTAGTTTTATCATCTTCATACTCGAGGACGAGCATGGATTAAGCTTGGGGATGTTGATGCATGTAAAATGCATACATGAACTTTGCACTTTAATTGCTTATATTCCAATCATATTTGCATCATATAAGGGTTATATCAATGTTTTATAATGATTTTGGGAATATTTCATAGTTTTCCCATTTATTTGGAATTAACCCTGTTTTTCCAGAAAACGTCTTTTTTAGTGTTTCAGACTTTCCGGGAGCTTCGGGACTCCAAAAAGGGCAAGGCCAAAGAGCACGGTTCAGAATTTTCGAGACGAACGCAATGGGCTTAAATTGAAGACCAGAAGCCCAACAGGCTGGAAATGGGAGGGTCCCACGCGGCCTAAAATACTGGCCGCGTGGGCCCAGCTCTTTTCCCCTCGGAGCTCCGTGGCCGTCGATCTTTCGTCCACCGACTCCGTCTTGACCTAAAAACGCCTATAAAAAAGGTCCCCTGGCGTTTCGCGAAAGGAGGCGGCGGAGAAACACAAAACACGAAACAGAGAGTCAGAAGGCTGCCGCCGGAGAAGATCGGAGGGGGGAAACGCCGCCGGAATCGCCTCCGGAGGGCTCCACCCCCCTCCGGCGTGTTCATCATCAACATCTTCATCGCCGTTGCTGCCTCCCATGATGAGGAGGGAGTAGTTCTTCATCGGGGCTGAGGGCTCTACCGGTAGCTATGTGGTTCATCTCTCTCTCCCATGATGTGATCTTTATGTGATCATGAGCTTTGTAATCTAATTGAATTCATGGATGTTTCTCCTTCATTGTTTGTGCTACTCAAGTGGTTTTATTAATGTAATTTCCGGAGTCACCTTTGTCCCATGGTGTGAAGTTGACAGTGTGCGCACCGTGTGTGACTCTTAGGCTAAAGGTTACAGAAATACTTACCATGAGTTATTCTTTGTGTTGGATGTCACTATAAAATTGTGGTGTTTGTTTAGTACTATTTTGGGGCACTCATAGTGACCTTGGGGTTCCCTAGATGTGGAAGACAGACTTTAAGGTGTGCTTTTGTAGCCCTACACGATGGTCTTGGTGTTCTATGATATTGTGGTGTTTGTTCACTCAGACTTTAAGGTGTGCTCTTGTAGCCCTACGCAGTAGATTGGTATTTCTATCCAACGGGAGAATAGTTCAGAGTAGCAAAGTGAAGAGGAAATATCTATGTATTCAATTGTTGGGAGTGTCCACTAGTGAAAGTATGATCCCTAGGCCTTATTTCCAAGCATCCTAGAAAACCTTTGTCTTGTCCTCTTGCATTGAAGAGGATTGGGACACTTCCACATTCTTGCCTTGTTACATCAAACTTCCATCCATTAAATCAACCACCTTGTTCCTTAAACTTGTTTAGTGCATAATCAACTAAAACTTGTGACACTTTAGTTGTAGGGAATAGATAACTTTTCCTTCTTGCTCCTGCGGATCGATACCTTACTTCCACATTGAGAGGTGCTACAGTGATCCCTTGCTCTTGGGGGTTATCAGCGGGCCACCCCTGTCGAAGGGCATGTCCGCCCCATGTCCGGCACTCCCGAGAGGGCCTCCAAACTTGGAGGCCCTTTCGGGGGTGCCGGACACGAAATCGCTCGGGGCGACCCTTTGGGAGATGCCGCTGGTGAAGGTTTTTGGCGTCCGGACCCCCATTGGGCCTTTGGGGGTCACTTGGAGGCCGCCGGTGGAGATGCTCTTAACGGCCGGCTTACGCTGCACCAAATTGCCCTCGTCCCGTGGGATCGCGTCTAGACCTACCGGCTGGCTGCAGACTGTACCGAATCTGCAAACTCACGTGGGTTGAGAGCACAACAGGGGATTCATTGCAGAGGAACGATGACCATATCTCTGAATTTCCTTGCTCTTGTCTGATGTATCATGTATCTAGTACTTTCTTAGGAAGTGAGCCTAGCTCAACTGGTTGGGGGAGTGGATGTACAAACCTAACACCCAAGTTCAAGTCCCAGGGACGCGAATTTAGGTTCCTATTTATACTTGAGGATCAGGCTTTCCTGGTACTCATGCAACTTATCCTGAGGACCAGGCTTGGTTATTAATCAAGATAAAAATCCTGGTACTCATGCTTAAAAGGCTGTGTGCATCCCTAATTGGTGCAGAGGCCGGGGAAGTGAAATTCTCCCCGCAGGAATTTTAGGATTTAAAATCTTTTTTTCTGATGAGCCTAGCACAACTGGTTGGGGGAGTGGATGTACAAACCCAATACCCAAGTTCAAGTCCCCAGGGACGTGAATTTAGGTTCCTATTTATACTTGAGGATCAGGCTTTCCTGGTACTCATGCAACTTATCCTGAGGACCAGGCTTGGTTATTAATCAAGATAAAAATCCTGATACTCATGCTTAAAAGGCTGTGTGCATCCCTAGTTGGTGCAGAGGCGGGGAAGTGAAATTCTCCCCCAGGAATTTTAGGATTTAAAATCTTTTTTTTTTGATCTATCCCAACTCCTCTCCGTCCCTAACCTCCGCTCCCGTCCCTAACCCTAGCCGCCACCACCCCGACCCCCTCGCCGCCGGCCGCTACTCCTCTCGTCGTCCTGCGCTCCCGTGCGGCCGCGCCTGGGCCGCACCGGGGCGCCCTCAGCCCTCTCTCGCAAGGCCGCCGCGCGCCTAATCCTCCTCTCGCCGCCGCCGGAGGTGTCGCCTGGGCAAAGCCCAGGAGGCGCGGTGGCGGCGGGATCTTTCGGGCACCGATCTGAGGCGGGGCGGCGGCGCCTTCTCCGACCTCCTACGGTGGGGACTGTGGGACAACGGCGACCGGGTGGGTCGTTAGGTCGGCGGCGGCGCTGGCTCGAGCTGATCCGGTCCATGGCCGGGAAGGCTCCTGCCGACGGCCACGCTAGCCCGACGGCCACGCGTTGCGGCTGACCGCGTTTCAAGGACGCCGGGGCAGCGGCCCCGGACTAGGTGGCGGCGGCATCACTCCCCTAGGGGTGCTGGTCAGGAGGCGGCTTCCGGTGGCGGCGAAGTGGCGCGGCGGATTGCGGGATCCCGTGCCTAAGTGTCCGGCGTTGGCTATGGTGCGCTATTGCGGCGTCCAGGCAACGGGATTCGACTGCCGGTGAAAACCGCGCCCAGACTTCGGTCACGGCGGACGATGGCGGCGCCTCATGGCGTCGTTACTTTGTTGAAGGCATCGTCAATGCAGTTCTTATCTCCTTGTTGAAGGCTCGGGAAACTTCGGGGGAAACCCTAGATCTGGATCTTCCGGATCGGACGATGACGACACTACGGTGGCGTTCTCCCTCTTGAGGGCTTCGTTTTGGAGCTTGTGCTAGCTGGAGGGTTTAGAGGTGGAGCGGTGTTGCATCTACCGCATCTTTGACGGTGAGCCTCGGCTGCGTGGCGCAACGGAGTATCAGCGTCAAATGCGTGATGATCGACGCGCGCAGGGCGGTGGCGCCGTTTGGCGTCGTGGAGGCGTCGATGGCAGGCCTGGCGAGGGTCTTCGCCTCAGTCTACACGCTGGAGATGGGCTGGTGGAAGATGGCGGAGGCGACTTCCGGTGTGTGCGCACAAGGCGCTATCTCTGGAGTTGGCCAGGGAACCGGCGATGGGCGTAGCCGAGGCACAAGGCTCCGTTTGTTTACTCTATCGTTCGTGTTAGTTGTGGTGCTCTAACACTGTTTGGTGGCTTCGGCTTGTATGATCGTGGTTTGTAAGGCTTTTTGTCAGTTTATGTTGAATAAATGAAATAAAAGCTGTATGCATCTCTTCGATGCAGAGGCTGGGGCTCCCCATTTCTAATATAAAAAAATCTAGTACTTTCTTGGATGCAGCGTATCAATTGTTGGGCCTGAGCTAGAGAGTATATAATTGAATACACATCATTGGGTAAATATTGGTTTCTTCAGATTGAATTGTATACGTTGTTGTGAATGGAGAATTGGAGATTCATGAATGAACTTCTTTTTTTTTTTCATGTTCGTACTTAATACAACTGAATCAGGCCAGAGATACATCCTGATATGTTCATACAAAAAAATATCCTACAAGGAAAATTGCACATTAAGATTGAGCACATATGGAAGAAGTACGTCTTCAGATACATTTTGCAATCCTAATCTGTCTTGAATCCTTCCCTATTACACATGTACTATATTATTCAGTGTTTAAAATGTTTCTATGTAATGGATCAGAATTTTTATTTTGTTCAACTCTTTGTCTTAGTGGTGAGTAAATTAGAGCTTGCCCTTTTGTTATTCTAGTTGCAAATGAAGATATCTTTGCTTCTTCGAACATTAGGTGATATGTGAGACTACAATAATTCAATTATACCGCCTTCAATTCCTTTTTAAGCTTTCACTAGAAACTGTAGCCTTAGTGTTGTTTGCTTTCACTTAAAAATGCCTTAGTGTTGTTTGCTTTCACTGGAAATGCATGATTTTGTGTCAGGAGCATTGCTGCAATCTGTGTATTGTACTGCAGGAGCCAATGTTGGGATGCACAAGTACAACACTACCCAGTCGCATGATCCTAGTCAACCAACACATATGCATCCTTTGTACAGATAGATTACGAGTAAAGCAAAAGCTACCGCTCGGGAACTTGTAAACCTCAACTAAGATGATTGTACAGTTGTGAAGTCTTTTAAATTTAGCAAGTGAGAATTGCTCTGCAACAGAATAGGAGCAGGTTCGCTACAGCTTGGGCGCTCTGACTTCAGCGATGAGCTCTCCAGAAGATCTTGCCTGCGGCTGACTTCGGCACGCTGTTTTCAATGGTTGCCCTCTTCAGCCTCTTGTAGTAAGCGACCTGAAATGTGATGTAAGTTCAAATTACCAAGTGCATTAGCAATAGGTACTATGCAACACTCTGTCATTGTATATCTGTCTGACATCAACTCGGTTATAGTAACTTCAGTGTAGAACCCCTCAAATTGCAAGTACAGTAAAGCATGCAATTGTTTCATTCTAATATTTTCACTCACAACAACTTGCACTCACTTCTGTCTGAAAAATAAACAATCCCCAATCTCGGTGTACATTCATTCTGTAAGCTCCCAAACCACACACACACCCAAACAAAGGGAAAATATTCATTTTGTTTTGCGGGGTAGGGAAAATACAATCCATTAGCTGCTCAGGAGGCTATTCTACATGTACTGGATACATACAGTACACAACACAACACAACACAACACAAGGAACATTCAAAGCCCTAGCGGTAGCGGCGGCCAATTTCCTGAGCTGTCCTTGTGGCTATACAAGGGGGTTGCAGCCCACGCCACGTTGTAGCAGGCCGCCATTGTGAGTAGTAGTTCAGTAGAAGCAACCACAGTAGGAGCAGAGGTAGCGGACGCCGGCAGCCTTGGCGTCAGGGACTAGCAAGAAGGTGGGCGTGTGAGGAGGCAGCCTAGTGAAAATCGGTACATTGATTTGGTTGCCGTAGTTAGCCCCACGGCTGGCTCTTCTATTTATATTAACAACAACAAGTACAACATGATTACAACACGTATTACATGGAAACGTATCCGCTAGGTATTCTGTCTAATACACCCCCGCAATCTAAACCGTCGTGTACAAGGTTGAGATTGGAACTAAACCGACTAAGCAACTGACGAGTAACAGGCTTAGTGAAAACATCAGCTAGTTAATCAACTGAGGCAATAAAGCGTACATCGAGAGCACCCAAAGCGACCTTCTCGCGCACAAATGGAAATCAACCTCGATATGCTTGGTGCGAGCATGAAACACCGGATTGGCAGACAGATAAGTGGCGCCCAAATTATCACACCACAAAACGGGAGGCTTGGGCTAACGAACACCAAGCTCCTTGAGGACAGACTGGATCCATGTTGCTTCAGTTGTACCGTTAGCAAGAGCCTTATACTCCACTTCTGTACTAGAGCGGGAAACCGTGGGTTGCTTGCGAGAGCTCCAAGAGACAAGATTAGGGCTTAGGAATATAGCAAACCCTCCAGTAGAGCGACGATCATCAGGACAGCCCACCCAATCAGCATCAGTGTATATATTCAGAAGAGTAGACGAGGACTTCTGAATCAGCAAGCCGGTAGAAACAGTACCCTTGACATACCTAAGGATCCGTTTGACTGCTTCGTAATGAACTGCAGTCGGCTGAGCTAGAAACTAACAAACCTTGTTAACCGCAAAAGAGATATCAGGACGGGTTAATGTCAAATACTGAAGGCCACCAACCAAACTCCGATGCGGAAAGAATCATCATCAGAGAGACGGTCCCCTTGCTCACGAGACAGTTTATCCGAGGTAGACATCGGAGTGGCAACGGTACGACAATCCTCCATGTGAGCACGATGAAGCAAGTCCAAAGCATACTTATGCTGAGTCAAACGCATGCCCGCATGTGTATAGGAGGCCTCAATGCCCAAGAAATAATCAAGACGTCCAAGATCCTTGATGGGAAACGCTTGTGCCAAGACGTTCACAAGACGATCAACAGCAACTGGAGACGACCCGGCGATCACAATATCGTCAACATAAACCAGCATGTAGATAGTAACATCACCATGGTTGAAGATGAATAATGACGTATCAGCCAGACTGGAGATAAAACCAAGCTCATGAAGTTTATCACTGAGCCGAGCGTACCACACACGAGGAGACTGCTTCAGACCATATAGGGCACGCTGCAGCTTGCACACATGCTGAGGAAAGCGAGAGTCCTCAAAACCTGGAGGCTGTTGCATATACACATCTTCCTCGAGAAAACCATGGAGAAAATCATTACTGACATCAATCTGACGAAGGCTCCATCCTCGGGACACAACAAGCGACAGAACCAGGCGAATGGTAACTGGTTTGACGACAGGACTGAAAGTGTCATGGTAATCAATGCCATGCTGTTGAGTGAAGCCACGAGCAACTAACCGGGACTTATGCTTGTCAACTGAACCATCAGGACGAAACTTGGTTTTGAAAATCCATTTACTTCCAACAATATTCGTGCCAGGAGGACGGGGAACAAGACACCACGTCTGATTGCGCTGCAAAGCATCAAATTATGCTTCCATAGCGGATCGCCAGGCCGGTTCTGAGAGAGCACTGCGATGAGACGCAGGGACCGCAAGAAATGCGCGGCGTCGACGATAGGGATCATAGCGAACCGTGCCATCTGTAAACTGCTTTGGGTGATGAATATTATTGCGTCGGCGAGTAACAATCTGCGACACAGCTGGCACGGATGGCGGAGGTGGCGCGTCAGGCTCAGGCGGGGGATCTGTCGCACTGGAGCGAGCAGGCGACGAAGGCGCAGGTGAGGCAGGCTGCTCCGGAGCCTGAGCAACGTCACCGAAGCCAGGTGGGCTTGGCGGAGCCGGCCCAGTCGAAGACGGGCTGGATGACCCAGGCCGCGAGGTGGGACGCGGTCCAAGAGACGCCTGGGCGAGTGCAGGCTCGATCGACGAGGCATGCAGAGGCGCATGCACGTCGAGGGCAGGTACGTTGATCGCGGTAGGCTCGGCGATGGATTCCTGCACAGGCAAATCACCAGAAACACCAGGGGAATCAAACTATAACAAAGTCATGTCATATATGCGCATATTGGGACCCTAAATAGCTGGTTCTTGTGCAGGGAAAGACACTGGATGTAACTTGGAGACATCAATGACAACGCCCGGTGTAGCAAAAGGAAAAACAGTTTCATCAAAAACAACATCGCGAGATATATAGATACGGCCAGTACTGCGATCAAGGCACTTGTAACCTTTATGCATAGGAGTATAACCATGGAACACACACATCTTGGAACGAAACTCTAGTTTGCGTGAATTATACTTGCGAAGGCTAGGCCAACACGCACAACCAAAGGTGCGAAGGAAGGAATAATCAGGGGTCTGGTGCAACAACCGGGTGATGGGTGCAAGATTTTTGAGAACAGGAGAGGGCATCCGATTAATAAGATAACAGGCGGTGAGAAAAGCTTCATCCCAATAGCGTAAAGGAGAGATGAATGGGCTAAAAGTGCTAACCCAGTCTCGACGAGATGTCGGTGTTTGCGCTCAACAATACCATTTTGTTGGGAGGTGTGTGGACATGACACACGGTGAAGAATACCCGTAAGGCGAAAGAAAGCATTTAGGCTATGGTACCACCACCCCAATCGGACTGTACGGCACGGATCTTAGTGTCAAGAAAATGCTCAACATGCTTTTGAAAGAGGTAAAAAACATCCTCTACATCGGATTTGTGTTTGATTAAATAAATCCAACAATGGCGACTATAGTCATCAACGAAACTAACATAATATTTGTAACCTCTAGACGAGGGCAATGCAGGACCCCAAACATCTGTATGAACGAGTTCAAGAGGAGCAGTGGAAACACGACTAGAACGAGTGTAAGGTAATTGATGACTCTTAGCACGTTGACATGCATCACACACGGAAGACTCAAAATTTGATGAACACGAAAGAGAATTGTTCTTAACAACACTTTGAACTACATTATTAGACGGATGACCAAGCCGTTGATGCCATTGCCTAGACGAGAGCTGAACACTAGCTGCATGCCGAGTAGATGAAGAAGACGCCCGATGAAAAGGAACAGGATAAAGACCCCCTGGCTTCTACCTTGAAGAACGATTTTTTCCGTGGCCTTGTCCTTAACACAGAAAAATTCACGATGAAATTCAATGAAGACATCATTATCACTAACGATTCTATGAACGGAGAGCAAATTTTTGCTAATATTAGGAACATGGAGAATATTTTTAAGATTGAGAGAATGCATAGGACCAGCTAAACGAGAGTGACCAATGTGCGAAATTGACTGACCTGCACCGTTGGCGACCTGAACTTGATCCCTGCCGTGGTATGGTTCGTGAACCTGAAGCCGCTCCATGTCATGAGTGAGATGATCGGTGGCGCCGGTATCCATCAACCAATGAGGTTGGTACTCAGGGTGGTACTGGCTGGTAGAGGCGGCGTTGCCGAAGCGAGGAGCCTCGCCGTTCAGGTACTTGCGACAGGTGGGTGCCTCATGACCCCATATGCCGCAGAATTGGCAGCGCGGGCGAGAGCGACGCCCGCCACGGCCACCTCCACGGCCACCGTTCTGGCCGCCACCGCAGTTTTGACCACCTTCACGGCCGCCGTTCTGGCCGTAGAAGCCGCCACCTTCATTGCCACCGCCGTGGTAGACTTGCTGGCCACCGCCTTGGCCGTGGTAGCCACCACCGTTCTGGTAGTAGCCTCCTCCACCACCTTGACCTTGGTATGCACCACCACGGCCGCTGTTCTGGCCGTAGGAGCAGATCGAATTGGCACGCACGATTTAGATCGGTTGGCTGAATGTCTTCGGATGCAGGGATACATAAACCGAGCAGATGCATATGATACGACACCAAGATAAAATGTAGTAAACTTGCACCAAAATTGATACTATACGTTTGCTTGAGAGATAAAGATTGGAAAGAAAAACTGACTCAACATAAAACTAAAAGAAAGGCCCTTCGTAGAGGGAAGCAGAGATTAATCGTGTGCTAGAGCTTTTTGGTTTTTAAAAGCATATAGAGACACAAAAATATTTCTTTTTTAGAGTGGTGTTTGTCCTTGTCAACGACTAGCAATAGCGGTCTTAACATCTTTCATACCAACTAAGTTCTAAGAGCGGTTCCGAGATATCATACTTTATATATATATATATATTTATTTTTTGACAGTCCTCCCCATCTTTGCTTACACAAGCCATGGCTAACCGAATCCTCGGGTGCCTTCCATCAATCACATATCCATGGAGGAGTGCCTTATTATTTTATTTCTGATATTGGAGTAACCAGCAATGTGCAAATTTTTTGACGAGCAGATGAAGCATGCAAGTCATATAAACATTATTTGGTATGGAAGATATCAAACCCAACTACTACGTCCTCATGAGCTAAAAACAATGGCACAAAACTGGAGTAATAACATTTTGAAATTTTAAAGATAGCACACGAAAAATTTACTTGGAGTGGCTAGGAAATACCACATATAGGTGGGTATGGTGGACACAATTGGCAAGGATATTTGGCTCAATGATTTTGGATGCACGAGAAGCATTCCCTCTCAGTATAGAGTTTTTGGCCTAGCAAGGTATCAAGCAAACACATATCATCAACCCAATACACGAATGACCACAAGATATACATTAAGCATAACCATTAGACCTCATACCGTTTTCCTTGTCAACCAAACATGCTTTTACAAAAAGAATATCTAGACTTTGAGAAAATACCAATCAAAACAAGTGTCATAATTTAAGCTTTACGGTATTTCTCCACTACTCCATTCTTAAGTAAATGAGCCACAAGTTTAAACATTTAATCTAATTCATTTCTCAAGGCAATTGACAAGCATCAAATTATTCAAGACAATGACCTACAAGATTATGTAAACTTCTTTCTTTACCACTTCCTACATAATAGTTTCCCTTTCAACCAAACACCAATCAACTTATTTGAACAAACTCTCTAAGCAAATACGCATGAAACACAAAAGAGCACTTCCTAACTACAAGAAACTAATAGCTCTGAGCAAGAGATACATGAAAAACAAGAGCTAGAAGCTAAAATAAATAAGAGCTAAACACTCTACACATATAAGTGAAGAACATGAGTGTATATGAAAAAGCGGAGAGTGTCTCTCTCACACACAAGAATGCAAGGATCCATTATTGAAAATGAACAACAAACAAAACAAAACAAAACAAAAACTGAAAACTGAAAACAAAACATAAATGACGCTCTAAGAACAACACATATTATGTAAAGGAATAAAAATATAGTTTCATGGGATCGACCTGATTAATTGTTGATGAAGAAGGGGATGCCTTGGGCATCCCCAAGCTTAGACGCTTGAGACTTCTTGAATATTTAGTGGAGGTACAGGGAAGTCTCCCCAATCTTTAACTTTAATCCCTTCTTGATCTTCTTTCATCACCTCGTTCTCTCAACACTTGAAAACTTCCTTCACACAAAACTTATCACAAAACTGATTAGAGGGGTTAGTTCTCGAACAAAATAATCCACCTTCAGTTCTCATTTGGAAAATTGCATAAACTTGTTCCTAAACATTGGCTATTGCCACAAAGATATAAGTGATGTTCCGTGGATAAAAAAAACTCCACTTTGCTCGTAAAAGAAGCAATGCAAAAACAAAGACAAAATCTGTCAAAAACATAACAGAACGTAAAGATGATTTTTTCGGGCTACCAGGACACCTCGAATCAGAAAAATTAAAACTAATGAAAGTTCGAAAAAACCAGATACTTGCTGTCAAAAACTTTCAGCTACAGATCACGTTCTGTGATTTTTTAGAATTTCATACGGTGACGGACAAAAATCTGTTTCTAGACAGCAACTCAAAAAAATTATTTTCCTCCCATTAGAGGCTATTCTTGGCACAAAAATCAAAACAAAAAGGATACAAGGGAGTTGCTACAGAGGCAAAAACACCCAAAACTAAACTAAACAAAAACAAACTGAAGCTAAAAATAATGGGTTGCCTCCCATAAGCGCTTTTCTTTAACGCCTTTTAGCTAGGCACAATGGCAAAAGTCAAGTATTATCAATATTAGCATCATCAAAATAATCAAGAATATCTTCAGAAGAATAGCTAGTCCTACTAAGAGGACTTTTCGTTGGTTTCTTATCATCAACACTCTTAGGGGTTGGATCAAAGTTTTTATTTTCCAGAGTGCCTGATTCATTAATCAAACATTTAAGGACCTCTACGGAATTCAACTCATCAAAAGGTGCAATCTTTGGTTCGGAAGCCTTTGGCACATACATAAATTTGGGTCCTCTACTTACGGGAGTTTCTTTCTTTTTGGTTTTGAAGGAGGAAAAAGGTGTACCCAAAGTATCAATAACTTCTTGTAATTTGCCAATTCACAAATTTCGATTATCCTTTCCTTTGATAGTTTCCAGACCATTAATTTTTTATTGATATGTCTTAAAGATCCATCCATCTTATTATTACTATCAAGGAGTTTCTTATCTATTTCATTTATCCTATCCAAGTTTGGCAAAAAAAATCAATAGAGTCTAACCTTTCCATAATGTGCTCCAAGGTAACTTCAGTTTTAGCATTATTAATAGGTGGAATTCCAACCAAACTTTCTATTATATTATATGCTTCCAAGGTGTGAGTGCCTAAGAAGTTTCCACCTGTTAAAGTATCTAGCACATACCTATACCAATTTGTGATGCCAACATAAATATTTCTAAGAAGAATAGTGCTCAAATATTTTTTTTGTAGATCGATGTTGAGCATCACTAATTCTATACCAGGCATCTTTTAGGCTCTCTCCACCCCTTTGTTTAAAAGTGCGAACTTCGGTTTCAGGTGACATAACAAAAGGAGTAGAACTAGACATGATAACTAAGCAAAACAAAAAGAAAGTACTTGCTGGAATTTTTATTTTTTTTGTGTTTTTCAGTTTTAAAGCAAACGAAAAGCAAAACAAGACTAACAAAAAATATACTAACCAAGAAAATAACAAAATAGAGTGTAAGGACGTGCGAAACTCCCATCGCTGAAGCTTCCAAATCCCCGGCAACGGCGCCAGAAAACTTGGTTGATGACGTGGAAAACAACACGTTCGCTGGGAGACCCCAAGTATAAGGTTTGATGTAATTTAGTAGAAAGTTTTCCCTTGATTACAAAAACAAGGTTATCAATCCAGTAGGATTTGGAGAAGGCTTCGGAAAGGTGTCAACGGCGCCGTTTACGATAATTGACGTGGACCTACGCACAGCCGAACAAACTACTTTGCCCCAACGAAACAGAGAGGTTGTCAATCTCTCCGGCTTGCTGAACACAAAGAATTAAATGTATATGTGTAAAATAATATGAGAGCAAAAATGACCAGCGAGCAAAATGACTTAGAAAGGCTATTAGAACGGTTGTAAACAATATAAAAAATAGGACCGGGGTCCACAATTCACTAGTGGCGTCTCTCCAAAAGATAAACATGTTGGGTAAACAAATTACAGCGAGCCAATTGACAAACATGGGCGCAACACAATACTATCATGACACAAAGTTCACCGTTTCATTTAATATGGGCATTACGACAAAATATATAGACCGTTATCCAACTGCATCTATGACTAATAATCCACCCCGGGATCGCTATCCAGCCTGTCACTCGGAAGTATTAAGTTGCAAGCAACAGATAATTGCAATAAGCATGGTGCGTCATGTAAGCAATGGTTACAACATATAGCAATAAACACCGCTGTTTTATCCCTAGTAGCAATAACACATCTCAAGTCTTAATCATTTCTATCAACTCGAGCTCAGACAAGAGAGGCATGAACCCACTATCTAGCAGAAATAGCCTCTCTAAGATACTAGCAATTACTTCGGCCAAAGCATCCACACGCATCGGAGAGCATGCAAGATCATAAATAAAACATATGATAAACATCTGAACAATAATGTTATGACTCCATAATTCATCGGATCCCCGCAAACACAACATGTAGATGATCTTAATCATGTAGGCAGCTCATAAGATCTAAACAATGGAGCACAAAGGAGAAGAGACAACCATCTAGCTACTATCATGGACCCGTAGTCCCGTGGTGGACTACTCACGCATCACTCCGGAGGCAGGCATGGTGGTGTAGATGCCTCCGGTGACGATCTCCCCCTCCGGTAGGGTGCCAGGAAGAGCTTCAGGACCCTCCCGATCTAGGGTTGGCGACGGCGGCGGCCTTGGAGCTTTTCTGAAAAATATGAATGGGTATCGTGGGTTTTCGGGACGAAGGCAATTTATAGGCGAAAGGGCAACTCGGGGAGACGCCCGAGGGCGCTAGGTGGGCCCCAGGCACGGTCAACCCTTTGACCACGCCTGGGTGGCGTCTGGGGGCTGTGGGGCCCCCTGCAGCTCCCATCCTGGCTCCATCTTCGTTTCTTCGTAAAAATAATTATATTAAATTTTCAGTCAATTTCGAGAAAATTCCCCGACTAGCTTTTCTGAAACAAAAAGACAACAGAAAACAGGAAATGGCACTGGGCATCTTTTCAATAGGTTAGTTCCATAAAATATGCCAAAATAATATAAAAACATGTGAAAATGTTATATAATAAGCATGGAACAATCAAAAATTATAGATACGTTTCAGACGTATCAGTGGCGCCAAGGACGCTTCAATGGTGGCATGCATGTCTGGATCTGTGGCAGGCCACTGCACCTCCTCTTTTTCTGCCGGGGGCGGGTCACGGAGCATCTCGCCGGAGTTCTGCGCGGCGTCGGAGTCGAAGGAGTGCACAGGAAGAGGAAGTCGTCCGAGAACCACCACTCCGTAGGCGGTGACATGTCGTCGGCGGTGGGGAAGAAGCCGATCACCAACGGCATGCCTTACCAAAATCACCGGATGTGATCGAGGCGCGCCTGGGCCGATGAGAGGCGGAGCCACTGCGTTGTGGACAAGGTTGTTTTTACAACCGTCCGGGAGGCGGTATTCGACCGTCACCGGCCTATTGTTGTGTGCGTGCTTATGCGCCTCCTCCACCGTCATCAAATAAAAGTTTCAGCCATCACCAAGTCCAGCCACCAAAATTCCACCAAGTCCGGCCACGTCACACATGACACAACACATCATCGAGAATGCATATAAATCATTCTTCGACCTCGTTGTCCCTTGATTTCCTCTCCTCCCTTATGCGTCTGATTTCCTCGAAAAAGTAAGCCTTCCGATTAAGCTCATGTTTCTCGTATCGGTGGACATGATCTTCGCTCCTCGGCCTTTTTCTTGAGTTCCCTATCGTCTTGCATCTCCTTGAGATTTTGGCCCTGCACGAAAAAGTAGGTGTCCCACCTTTCTTGGTTCTCTTCGCACATCTTTGCCTTGAGAGTCGATGACGATGAGACCTCCTTCATGTACTCGGCAAGCGAATCTTGAAGGGAGGTAGTAGAGAATGTCGCCTTGTTTCCCGCCCTTGCTTTCTTTGTCCGAATTGGCTGTTCTGTGTCGGCCCCGCCATCCGCTCTTCTTATAGATCACCCTGCCCATCCTCTCCTCGGCCGTTCAAAGAGAGTCGAAGTGTTTTCCACTTTTGAAAATTTAAAGTTTGGTCCAACAATGCATCAAATTGACCGGCCTCTTCTTGTACATACCTAAGTACATCGCCAGGGCATCCCGCAGTTAGATAAAATGGCACATTTCAAATAATATAGGAGTTTCATGAGGATACAAAATTGAACATAGTTTTTAGCATCTTACTTTGTTGGCATGGGTCTTGCCACTCTCATTTCTCAACACAATTTGCTCATGGCACCCATGAAACTTGTTGCAAAACTCTATGGTGCCCCACCGGTGTTGGATTGCATTATCATTGCGGTCAATGTACAACTTGTGGAGTGGCGGGTATTTCTTCCTCTCTTTGAAGTTCTTGTAGATCCTATTGCACTAGGATTCACGACTTTTTTGTGTGCCGTTAATGGCGTCTTGGCTTATTGCATCCAAGCATCACACAACAACTCATCCTTCTTGGCGATCCACGACTTTCCTCTTGGCACCCTCGCCCTTTTAGTCTTCTTGCTGGTTTCAACATCATAATCCTATACTTTCTCAACGGTTTCCACACCCCGGCTATCCTCCCCGCCCTAGTCGGGGTAGGAATAGATACAACCGTGGATAAGGTGACTAATGATGTTGGCGGCCTCGTCCTATGAAAGACAAAACAATGCCCACATGGCTTAAATCCATGCATAATTCAAAGCACACATTGCGGGCATCACCAAAGCACACATGCACAGGTCCACTTCATTCAATGCACACATACACAACAAACTATAGAAATGCACCTCGGCAAGGTCGGGCATTTCGCCGAGCACGTTGGCGGCGCCATCACCGAACAACTGTTGTCAGGATCCCTTGATGGCCGAGTTGCCGTTCGTGAGTCTCCATCAACGTAGAGCATGTGAGTCGCTGTAGGCAGTCTCCTAGTTGAGGTCGATGCCCCGACCTTGCTTGACAGGCGCAATCGGCGAGAAGACCGCTTTCGGGGCGATGTCGATGGCGTCGTGCACCGCCCACCTCGGGCGAGGAGTAGGAACGTGTGTGCGTCGGCATGGCATGGTCGTTGTAGTTTGGCGAAGAAGGCGAGGAACTCCTAGAAGGGACGGTCATCATGCCCCTTGGCTCAAATTGGTTAGTATGTCGACGGCGGAGAGATCGACGTGTAGGGCTTGCAGCTGGATTCGTTCCTTTGCGCGTTGTCGTCGGCCATCTCGACTGGTGGACGCCATCGAGTTGCAGGGTCAACTCTTCCGGCTTCGGATTCATCACCTTCATCTGCTCCTCGCCCGATGCCGGCGGCTTGGGAGGTCGCTAAGGTCTGGGGGCCATTCGAGGCGACGAGGAAGGGGAGGGAGAATTTGGCGTCCGGCATCAGTGTATGACATGGGACCCCCCCTGTCGAATGGCTTGTTCGGGCATTGTGCGACGCCACTGATGTCTAGTATTACTGAAGCTCAAAGCTGATCGAATTCTCAAGTGTTAATTTATTGCTCCTCGCCGAGCAAGCAGTGGGCGCGGCCCATCCAGAGCAGAGATGGGCTCGTAGTGAATCAACATACGTCGTGAAGCACCATCCGCGCAAGGCTCAGAACGCGCACCGACGGGAGATTCTGCTCAACGCATCATATCAAATTGGGCGATCAGAAAATCTGAAATTAACTGACTCAAAAAAAAAATCCGAAATTAACCCCACGTATACGGGATTGGTTTCCCTGTTTGCCGATTTGGTCGATTCGCTCAAGGTTTGGCGCCATGCCTTTTGTCCCCTTCCCGCCAAATTTCACCTGACTAAATAGCTCCACGGCGCTGACCTATAAAAAGAAGAGTCTCGTCTGCCACCGGCCACCGCAAGTACGCCCGCAAAAACCATGGCACCAACCCTCCCATTCTTGACCCGCTCAGTCTTCTCCGATGACAAGTTGATCGTCCTCTCCGACGACGAGGCATCCTCTGATGACCAGCCGAAGACGATCATCATCCTCTCCGACGACGACCAAGGCCATGACGAATCATCTGAGCACGAATCATCCGAGGATTATGAGGACCTAGTTGACGACAACCACTCGGCTCCTGTCGTCAACGGCGCCACCAGCATTATTAGCAAGAAGGTGAGGGGACCATACAACACTTGGAACCACCACGACGAGATAAAACTGGTGAAAACCATCGCCAATCTCCGCAAGGCGAACTCGGGGCTAGAGCCCTCGGCGTCGGCCGTCCTTACGGCACTGCAGGAGAGCAGCTCACCGCTCCATCGTCAAGGCAAGCTCGATGCCAAAATCCTCTACCAGAAGATCCGTCAGCTCAAGAACAAATTCAAGAAAATGTGTGATCGCGTCTGGCGCAATGAGCAGTGAGCACTCCAAGGAGTAAAGCTTTATTTTGCCTTCTGTCATGAGAAATAAAATAAAGCAATTAGGGTGGATGATTTTTCTGGCGTGATTTTGTTCATCTATTCGGAGATTAGGAATGTTATTTTGCTTTCTGTTTTATGGGAAATAAAATAAAGAAATTATTTATGTGGCCAATCAATACAGTTTCGCCGCATTCTATCTACACAAGGTCTCAGATCTGGAGTAATATTGCAACTGGAGCAGGGGTAGTATGTAACGCAAAAAAAAAGAGAGCTAATTTTGTGTATGCATGCTGTAGCTTTGCATCAACAGAAGTTGGTAAGTGTTTTTTTTGGCGAAAAGGACACTGGCATTAAAAGAAACATCGAACTGTGCAAAACACCTAAACGAAAACGAAAATTAAAACGAGATCTTTGAGATGCCCTTCGTCTTCAACCTCCAGACCGTGTCGACGGCGCGCCGCCGCTGCCGCTCCTCCCAGAGCCAGCCTGACGTTGTTGGTTGCAGACGGGAAGTCGCCGAAAAGGTCAAAAAGACCACATCCGTCCCAGAGCCGAAAAAGAAGGATGGACCGCCGATGAAGCTCCATGACGATCTGGAGATCGCCATCGCCTGAAGAAGTACTCGAGAACCACACCACTCCCACGAGCTTCTCGACGTCACCGTCGAGATGGGGCTGAAACCGGGAGACATTATTGCAAGAAGCGGCGCTGCCACCAACAGAGCGCCGCGCCAGCAAATCTGGACACGAAAATCAGAAAAATGGAGCCCTCCCGCCGAGGAGAACCGAGATCCACCGCGCCTCCATGGTCTGAATACCACAGAGGTGAGGCAGACCAGCAGCGGCGCCGACGGGAGACGATGAGATCCGATCGCCTCTGTTGTCGTTAGAGACGAAGAGGTACGAAGCGGTACGTAATTCTCACGATCTTTGTTACATTAGGTGAACAAACATAGAAGTAGGTAAGTGTTGCAGTTGTCGCAACATGAGTTATGGTCTTGGATGTTTCAGAAGTTATGTTCTCAGATTCTGCAGTTGTAGCAACTCTCGTTGATCACTTTTCTTTTGAACAGATTACTACGTTTCTGAATATTTTCTCAGATGTTTATATGTTTCACTTGAGCAGTGCGTAACATTTTTGTGTGTGCACATTTTCTTACTTTCTGTGTGATGTCTGAAACTGTGTGTAACATAAGTTATGGTCTTGGATGTTTCAGAAGTTATGTTCTCAGATTTTGCAGTTTTAGCAACTCTCGTTGATCACTTTTCTTTTGTACGGTTTACTACATTTCTGATTTTTTCTCAGATGTTTATATGTTTCACGGGAGCTGTGTGTAGCATTTTTGTGTGTGCACATTTTCTTACTTCCTGTGTGATCTCTGAAACTGTGATTGGGCATCAAACACAGCAAATATCCACAGTAGAGCTTTTGTGCATATATCGCTTTACTGCTAGAGTTTGACAACTCTAGCTCGAGGATTCTTGTGGTAAATTGTTTACTGGGGCTTTTGTTCCCAAACGGGACCTTAGAATTAGACTGAACCAAATAGCTACCGAAGAGATGTGAGGCAGATCATTATCATTAGTTAGGGCAGTGCCTCCTACTACGTGGTAATTTAATTGGCGGGGCAATGGAACGCAATGCCATCCGTTTACTCAGATCAGATCAGATGGCGTACATCCTCTTGAACTCCTCGTCGACCCAGTCGTGCTCCGACAGTCCGGAGCCCGAGTAGGAGCGCGAGCGGCTCATGGACGACCGCTTGATGCTGCGCAGGCGCTTGGCCTCCATCCGGTGCGCGATGACCCAGTAGAGCATGGTGCCGATGGTGGTGACCAGTATGGTGGCGCCCATGATGGTGACCGCGACGGCGAGCCACCGCTCCGTCCTCCCCACGACGACGAACGACAGCGCCAGGAAGGCCACGCTGATGAGCACGCACGCCACCCACATGAGCTTGTTGATCACCGCCATCATCTGCTTCTTGGCCTTGCGCTCGATCACCACCACCGACGTCTGCACCACCACCACCGCCAGCGAGATGAAGAGCGCCATGGAGTCGAACACGAAGAAGATGATGAAGGACGTCTCGTGGGCGATGTTGGCCTCGCCCAGCTCCTGCCCCGGCGCCAGGCTGTCCGCGTCCACGTACTCCCCGGGCACCGTGAAGATGGCCGCGAACGCCACCGTGGCGATCAGCACGGCCACCACGGTGGTGGAGTTGATGGCGTTGTTCAGCCCCTCCTCGTGGAGCTTGTTGATGCGCTTCTGAATCCCCTGCATCCGCACCCTTGTCTGCCGGGTCTGCTCCAGCTGCGAGTGCACCTCGTGCTTGATCTCGCTCACCTGCTGCTTCAGCTCGCGCGCCGGGTTGCCGCCGCCAGTGGGGCTCAGGGCGCGGGCAGACACCACGCCGTGCTCCGCCAGAACGCCGGCCACCTCTCCGTTGCCCATCTTCTCCGCCGTGTCCAACGGCGTCTCGCCGGACCGGTTGATCGCCTTCAGGTTCGTGTCCGGCAGCTCCAGCAGCCGCTTGATGATCTGGTGCCGCGCCTTGCGGGAGGCGATGTGCAGCGCGGTGTTGCCCTTGGTGTCCGGAAGGTTGAGCAGCGTGGGGTCGGCGGCGAGGAGCGCGTCGAAGAGGTCGAGGCTGGTGCCCTTGGCGGCCATGTGCAGCGCCGTCTGCCCCTTCTTGTCCACCCGCAGCGCGATGCTGGGCTCCGCCTCCACCAGCGCGCGCACCACCTCCACGTGCCCGTTCCTGGCCGCCGAGTGCAGCGCCGTCTTGCCGTTGCTGCGGGCGATCAGCGCGAGGCTGCCGTCCACCTCCAGCAGCAGCCGCACCACCTCCATGTGTCCCTGCGTCGCCGCCGTGTTCAGCGCCGTCGTGTTGGACGCGTCCACCGTCATCGACAGCTCCGGCAGAGCCTGCAGCAGCTCCTTCACCACCTCTGCAACATGCATTCAATCAGTTAGTCAATGTCTGTCGCTCTGACGAACACGATCGGTCCAAAATGACGTGATCGACAAAGATATCAATACCTACATCCCCTTGCTTGGCGGCAATGTGCAGCGCATCGTAGCCGCTGCGGGCCTTGATGCCGGCCGTGGCCACGTCGTGGTACTTGACCATCTCGTTCACCAGCGCCACGTACCCGTACTCGGCGGCAACGAACAGCGGCGTCTCCCCGGCCTGGTTCTGCTTCGACAGCAGCGCGCGCAGCTCCTCGGGCGGCGCGCCGGACAGAGTCTCACGCACGGCCGCGAGCCGCCCCCCGCGCGCCGCCCCATGCAGCGCCGTGTCGTCCCGCTTTCCCGTCAGCTGCTTCGTCATCTTCTTGCGCCGCGTCGCCGCCCTCGGCGATTCCATAGCTTATTTGCTTCCGGCAAAAATCAGAGGCGCGTCAAGACGAGGTAGCAGCTAGCAGCAAACCCTGCAGCAACAAGACGAATGAATGAACACGAGACTCACTAGTTCCATCAGGCCCATTAGCGAGCAACCTCCAACATTATTCTCTTCCCACTTGCATGAATTTCACCTACCAGATTACCCTATGATTCTAGCCCATTAATTCTGGAACTAGATAAAAAAATGCCCAAAAAACATGACAAAAGGAGAAAGTCGATCGAGAAGAAAAGCAAGTAGAGGAGGTATGAAAGAAACAATTGTAAAATGAGACCAGCTGGTTAGTGGCATGCGAGTGCTCCACACTCCATCGATTTAATCTGCCTGCACCGATTAAAGGCTCCTCCATTTGCAATGCACCAATCGAAAACTAGACATCTACGGAAAAGAAAGATCCAATGGCGATCACAGCAGCGCGTATGCAATGCAACCTCTGACGAATGATGATCCGTCTTTCCATCCCCATTGATCCCCACCCCAGGCCTTTGCGATAAAGAAAGAAGAGGCGATGGATCAGCGACGCAAAGGGGATCGAGCGATGGATCATCAATCAACTAGAATAAAGGTCAGGAGCCCATGAATCACATGGATGGAATCCAAAACCGCATTACAATATAGCAGAATCCCTAATGCCACGACGGAGATTATGCTCTCGGCAGGAACAGGAAAACATACCGGCGTGATGAGCTCTGCCCGTTCATGTGAGCCCCCGATCGATCCGCGCGTACATAGGCGCAGAGTATGTCGTAGACAGGCACCGGATCGATTATGATAGTTCCAATTGGATCAGTGGATGAGCAGCCGTAAAATGGAATCAATTTGGTTCATCTGTTCTTTTCGACAAACGTTTTTGCTCGGTTTTTCATGTGCCTATAGGCCCTAAATTAAGATAGCGACTGACAAGACTAATGGTGAGCTGTGACGTGGATACGTAACTATCGCGATACTATTGATATCTTTGTTCTCGATATCGTGATGATGAATTCATGGTTAGGTGACGATCGATTCTCGTTTCCCCTACGCGTATGCTTCTTTATTTTTTTTTCTATTATTAATTTTCCTTGCATTTTACTTTCTCCTAAGAGCGAGTGCGCATATGTCCCCACAAATGCGAAGCGATGTAGTCAGTGGCTCTCCTTCCAAACACAAAAAAACTCGAGATTTATATCGATACATAGGGAACATCAACTTATTCTTTTCCTCTCAATGCTGCCAATGCCTATAAAGAAAGAAAATTTATTTTGTGTCGTCAACTCAACCACGTGGGTGGTAAACACAAGGCTATTACAACGAGACTGAAAACAATATTAAGGTAAAATAAATGCAAAAGAAATATTTTTGTATTTTTCTGAAAATAAAACGTGTAGTGTAGTACTAATGTAAATGGTTTTTCTTATACTTAACGTGTAGTGTAGTAGTTGAAATAATTAATGTCAAACTCAACATCATGGTTGCATCAAGGGTTATCATTAACAAACATAATTACAACCCACATAAATAATTCTCAACATAAGCATATTTCTCATCTATGGTATAGCTAGGAGAATTCAAGTATAAAATAGCACTCTCTTGAATGAGAGCATCATCACAACCAACAAGCATACAAATATCATTTTTATCCTCCCACAAAATAGTCACCACCGTTATACATGGAGGGTCACCACGTAAAATAGGACCATCATCTAGAGCATTATCATGTAGCAAATCTAAATAATACTCCTCATCGCTGGATTACTAAGATCTAAATAAATATCCAAAGAACATAGTAATTCGTAGAGGATCTTTGGATATTTAGGGTGGGGGGTCACACTCTTCATTCTCTTGTCCATTGGTTCTTCATTCGTTTTCTCACCAGACTCCTCTTCTAGGCTCATGTTTTCTTTTTCTTCTTCCTCGGTTGCATTTATAGGTGTTTCTGCAGAACATTAGTGCTCTATTGGGCACCAAAGAACCTCTCATTACAATAAATAACATACAATTATATTATCTATGACAATAATCAAGGATAAGAGAACTTGATTTTTGAGCTCACGAGCCGCACAACCAGTTTTAGATTTTTCATCCATAAAAGAATATATCTCATAGGCTGCCTTAAAAGCAACAAACTTCTCAACTTGATCCAAATAGAGATTATCATAATTCATCCTATGACAGGATTGAATTTACGAGCTCTATGTTGAACCCGCATTGAAACCGAAAATGCTTACCGAGCATTTTAGAGCAACAAGTTAATTACATAATAAATTCAAGCAACCATTTAGCAATATTATTTAAAACTTTCAACGGCAACTAATTCTGGGATCGCTGTTGTGATGCATAAGGGGTGTTCCGAACCCCTAGATTCGGGCCCCACATGAGATCCTCAAAGTTAATCATACACAGATCCACGGAAGAAACCATTGAGGATTTCTAGAATCATGCTCTTGAGAGTTCCCCGGAACTGGCGTTGACCTGCTGATGGTGGCCACAATGCTGCCACTTTTGCCATTATGTAAGCTAATCGGCGTTAACGTTTTTGATAGTTGAGTGATTTTTTTTTTTTGCCTTTGTGCATCCCTTGGTAGAGGTAGGAATGATTATCATTTCAGTGTGTAAAAATAACTAAACTGGGCATCCCTCTTTACAAGAGCCGGGTTTTGGCTTCCGAGCTCTTGTGATATCTTACTTTCAATAATCTCAAATTAAATTTGGAAGTTTCAAACAAAGGAACAACAATAAAACGTAAAAGGTGTACACATTGGGATACATATTAGCTTATAAATTCTAATGGAAAATGAAACATGGCAAATACTATGACCGTTAATAGTAAATAGCAATGCTATTATAGTCTATAGATCACCACATCTTTTGTGCATCTCGGAAACAAACGTTTTTTTCTTCATGATACTTTGTAATTCATCCTGTATTACCACATAAATGTATTTGTGAGTTTTCTACTCCTTCCGTCCCAAAATAACTGTCTTAGATTTGTCAAAAAGTAGATGTATCTAGACATGAAACAAGTATAGATACATTCACTTTTATACAACTTTGAGACACTTATTTTGAGACGGAGGGAGTATATTGTTTTTAAACAAATATATATATATGTATATATATGAATGCACTTTTCTGTTTTTTATGTAGATAGAGATCACGGGAGCTTTTTTTCATTCCAAATCAACAATCAAAGGATAAACAATTACAAATAGATGATGGGTATTGAGTCCCAAAGAGCACAAGGGTTTTAGACTCTACGAGACTCAGCCTTTACACTTTGCACCGGAGCTTTCCGAGATTCGTATATGCGTAAAGCCCCAAAGCAAAAACCTTTCGCTGCTGGTGGCGCACCGCCGGCACAGGCCATCTTCGGCTTCCACCCGCCCCCCAAGCATCAACTTAAGCACGAAGTAACGAAAAAACACAGAAGAACTGTAAAGGTGTTCTCTTTTGGCCCCAGCTTCACTCGTCGAAGCTTTTGTCACTGCTTTGGTCTTCTTAAACTTTCTGAACGTAGAACTTGGCGGCTAATTCAGCTGCTCATGATTAAGCTCCAATCTAGCGCCACGGATTCGGTGGGGCAATCAATTGCAATGTTAGCTTGCCGAGATGGTCAATCAATCGATCAAATAAGAGGTGGTGTATTAATATCAAGCTGATATCGATTATACGCAACCCTGAATCACAAGTCAACCAAGTCCACTGTAACCTGCTCTGGAGCTCGCAGTAAAACAACCTAAGCGTGTATCCTTTAACCGGCGACCAAGTTCAGGTCAAGCTTTCTTTGATCGCCCGTCTCTGTCACAGCGACTTGTTAGCGTGTTACCACCACTCCAGTCTCCAGGTTTGTCCTGTCCCGCAGGAAAAATCATGGAAAATCTTGCACTCCTCGCGTTCCCCTCTCCCCGTTTTCACACTCCAGGATCAGCAGATGCTTCTAGAAACTTCTCGGCTAGCTACCTGACGGCATTACAGGCAGAGCAACATATCCAAGGTAGACACAGGGTGCTAAGTACATATCATGCTGCTACCAACCACAGTGCTAGCTACTCCCTCCGTTTTTTAATATAAGATGTTTTAGGTGTTTCACATGTTGTCTAGATACATACTAAAGTAACTGAACATGCACACTAACACATGTCTACATACATTTGTGTACATGTACATGTAAACAAATGCTAAAACATCTTATATTAAAAAACGGAGAGAGTATTAACAAAAGAGAAATTCGATGAGAGCCAGCCATGCATAGGGAGCACAGCACAGGCTGCATGTATATTCTGATCTCTCATGGCCAATCTATCTCAAGTATACACTATACAACAAGACCGCCGGCTCCTGGCTCCTGCTAATCCAGGAACGGGAGAATAGCAGTTCACACCAGCTTATTGGAATGTATACAATAAACCCCTACCACCTAAAGGGTGAAGCTGTTCATAGAGAGTGGCATCCCTTTCTTTTTACATTCGTGTCGTATCGCTGCCAAAATCTTTGGATCCATCGACTGAAAACAGCTTCATATGGCGTATATCCGGTCTATCTCCGAGTCCGACTCCGAGTTCTGCTGCCATGAGTTTGAGCCGCTCCGCCTTGTCGATTTCACCTTCTTCCTAATATAACGTGTGCGTTTGGATTTCACCACATAGTATGTCATCGTACCAAGCACACCGGCCATGATAACCCCGCCAATGAGTGTCACCAGAAGCGCTGCCCACTTGAAGTGCCGACCCACCACTATGTAAGAGGAGGATATGAATGCCACCGTTGTGCATACAGAAGCCAGCCACATCAACTTGTTGATCACCTCCACGACTCGCCTCTCTGCTTTGGTCTCACCCCTAACAAGTGTTATCTGGACCACCACAACTGCCAATGATGTGAACAAGGCAATGGCATTGAAGATGAAGAAGACCTTGAATGATGCCGCATGCACAGCTATCGCTACACCATGGTCGTTGTTACCGCCTGGCACGGTAAATATCGCAGCAAATGCAACTGTGGCGAAGAGCACAGCCACGACGGTGACGGAGTTTGTTGCATTGTTGATGCCTTCCCTGTGGAGTTTCCTCAGCTCCTTTGCTATGCCATATACATTCTTGTTGGTTTTTCTGGCTTGCTCGAGTTGAGTGTGTACGTCTTTCTTGATCTCAGTCACTGTTTTTCTAAGCTCATCCCGAGGCTGATTCAGATCATTTGCCCTCACTGCACCAGCACGGGATAAACAGTCCTTTATATCTGCAGACTCCTCTGATAGTGGAAGGCCCTCTGCTATGTCGAAGGCAGTCTTGCGATCCCTAGTCAGCGCATTCACGTTCATGTCCGGAAGAAGCAGAAGCTCATTTACAATCTATATGCAACAGAGGCAAGTTTGTGAGAACAATAACAAAACTATTACGCTTGCACACTAGATTTAACATGGCAGAAGATTTACCTCTGATCTTTTCTTCCTGGTGGCGACATGCAAAGCTAGGTTGCCATTTCTATCAGGTAGCATAACTATGGCTGGATCGGCATTCACGAGTGCTTTAACAACCGCAGCGCTCGTTCCTTTAACTGCCATGTGCAAAGCAGTCTGCCCTTTCTTATCAGTCCTCCGAGCAAGCTGACGATCGACTTCTAGCAAAGCCTTAACTATTTCAACATGCCCCTGACGGGCAGCGAAATGCAACGCATTCTTTCCATTCCCCTTTGATAGTTCAACCAGCCCAGAAACCCGCTCTAGCAGCAGGTTCACAACTTCCAGGTGGCCTCTGATCGCCGCGGTTATCAGAGGAGTCACATTTGATTGGCCAAAGGTTTTCCCAAGGGATGGATCATGATCCAGGAGTACCTTCACAATATCTATAAGCAATGTCAGTCAGATGTCCATCTTTATTTGTAGCACAAAATAGTAGACAGTGAAGATGAAAAAGCATGAATGAAGGACTAAATGCTTGCCCATTTTAGCAGCTAGTGTATGTATTATGAGATTCTAGTGCATATCCAAGCTTGAAGGCTCCCCTGTTCCCATGTACTACTCCGTAGTAAATATGTACTAGTAGAATCCGAAGTGGTTTTATGGTGTGGAAGTGTCTGTGAGAGTGCTCACCTCGGTGGCCTTCCTTTGCAGCGACGTGCAGAGCATCGAATCCTGATTTGTTCTTCCTGGCAAGGCTGTCCTTGTCAGAGTGCTTGAGCAGCTCGAGTACGATGTCGATGAAGCCTTTCTCCGCAGCGATGAGCAGCGCGGTCTCCTCGACCTCGTTGGCCTCGTTGACGACGGCGGCGCGGATCTCCGCGACCTCGCAGTCGAATTCTCCCCGGTGCCGGTCATCTGCGCGTCGATCTCGGCGATGATCTGGCGCACGGCGTCGAGGTCCCCGCGCTGCGCGGCGAGGTGGAGCTCCGTGTCGTTGTGGCGGCCCGTGACCTGCTTGACGTACTTCTTGCGGTCCATCCGCTTGCCGGAGTTGGAGAGCACGAGCACGGGCGGCGCCGCCTTGGGCGACGGGGACGGGGAGTGGTCCATGCGCTTGCTGGAGCCGGACATGACGAGCACGGGGGCCTTGGCGGGCGTCGGGGAGGAGGCCGGCGACGGGTGGTCGAGGCGGTTGCTGGAGCGGGACATGGCCAGCACGGGCCGGCCGGGACCCGGCGGCTGGTCCAGGCGGTTGCTGGAGTGGGACATGACCAGCACGGGACGCGACGGCGAGGATGGGGAAGACTGGTCCAGCCGTTTCCCGGAGCTGGACATGACTAGGCCGGGGCGCCTGACGGCCCGCGAGGGCGACGGCGACTGGTCGAGGCGCTTCCCGGAGAGGCAGGACTCGAGCGCCCGCCGGCCCGGGGCGAACGGCGAAGCCCCTCCCTCCGACCCCGGCGACGCCAGCCCAATCTCCAAATCCCCGTCCCCTGCAGCACGCGACGCGACACATGAGCCAGCACGATCACCGGAAACGCCCGATCAAATCAATCAGTCGAGCAATCATACCTCGGTCGGAATCGACGGCCATGGCGGCGGCGGCGTCGGTCAAGCGCGGAGGGGGCGGGCAGGTGGAGGCGGCGGCATGGGGGCGGCGAGGAATGGGAGGTGGGGAGGGAGACGAGAATCGAATCGCGAGGGAGGAGACGGGTGTCGAGGGCGTCGCGGTCTTCTGGTTGTGTTCTTTCAGTTTTGCCCAGTCTGGGTTTGGTTTTGGTTTTGGTTATCTGGCTCCGGTTTGGTTTGGTACTCTGCACTTGCATATGGGAGACCTTTGTCGCTTTCCGTCCTGAATTATTATCTCCTTCTGTTTCGCTGAGGAAATTGTCGCCCCCAATAACTGAAAACTACTCTGTCATAGGCCCTGCGTGCTCCGCTTGATTTTTGGCCACCCTCGAATTTTTCTCAGGTCTTTTTATAAAAGAGAAAATGATTTACATCAATATATTTTAATACATCTTAAGATGTCAAAAGCTTCCAAACAAAAATATCGAGTGTACATCCGTACATTCTATGTTTGAACAAAAAAGATTCGCGAAAAAGACATTTTTTTGTGTGCTGCGTAAAAAAGACAAAAAAAATGTCTCGTGCAAAATCATTTTGTAGCACCGGGATTTGTCTTTTTAACATAGCCCACAAAAAATGTCATTTTTCCATGAACACTTTGTGTGCGAACATTAAATATCCGGATATACACCCGGAATTTTTGTTTGGAATTTTTTGACATTTGAAATACGGTTTTTAGCCAGTGGGATCATATGCTTGTACTGCCCAAAACTGATTTCCGTCTATTATGAAATATTAAGGTTCAAATCGCACACTATTATGGATTTGAATACAAACCAATACGCAGCCACATCACCCGCTCTTCTTAATGTATATCCAAGTGTGAATCTCCTTGTCAGCTTGGGTTATTTCTTTGATTCAATCGACAAATTTTATGTTCATGTTGTTGCAATCTCATGATCTCGAACTCATGTTTCTAGCCAAACAAGCGTGCTCCTCACAAACCGTCATCGCTAATATGCAATTCACACCTCAATCTACAATATGCTTTGACCAATGTCTAAAATTGGTTGATAAGATTCAGTGAGAACAACCTAAGTTCACGCAGTATGTGTTGTGTGCCGTTGATGCTATATCTGCAGAGCATCATGGCCACCCAAGTCTTCATCAAGCGATCAATACTGCTCGGTTTCTTCTGTTATCTATGATGATGCAATGGTGCACCTAGCCAAGCTCATTTAGCAAAACAATCTTTGATATGTCAATTGAGTATGATTGAAAGGATTGAATTTTGAGCTATTTGTACATTTCTTGATAGTTTATGCTATAAAATGGATACCTCTAGTCCTTGTCAAGAATGCTTAGGGCTCTTTCGATTGAAATTTTCTTACATAGGCAATTTGATTCACCACCAGAAAAAATTAGGAATACCTTTGCGCGCTATTTTGCATGAAAATTTTCATCCATTCAAACAATCACTCCTTGATCACAATTCTTGTAGGGATCGTTTGATTCAAAGAAAGGATTTGGACTCGTGGGAATTCTTCCCATGGTG
>CAMZMU010000066.1:26944286-27095434 GCA_947311845.1 Poa pratensis | reverse complement strand
CTAGTAGGTATATCCCCAACATTAGCCCTGGAAGGGTTCGAGTTCTTCAGGCGCCGTCTTCTTCTTGTCGGCAACGTCCGTCTTGTCTTGTAAGCGCTGAAGAGCTTGAAGCATTCCAAAGTTGAAAGTAAGCGGCGTCCGCCAAAGTAGTCGGATGATTTGCCGCCATCATGGGAAAGACGGCCTGACCGTTGTCAGGAATCTTCCCGGCACCAGTCTTGTCAATTGACTGGTCCGTCAAATGTTGACGGATGACGTCATGCAGTCCACGACAGTTTGGACTTGGGCATGTGTCATGATTGTTTCTCCACTACGCACAAGAATCGGAGCGAGGGCCGCAGACACCGTTGCCACGACGTGCAAATCGTGGGCACGTGGCGGAAATCGTGCGTCCCCCAATCTCGGGCACGAATCTTGGCGCGTGGGATAAATACCCCAAAGGGCACCGAGGAGGTCTTCTTCCCCATTCGCACCCACCGTGGCCTCCTCATCTTCCCGAGCTCTCCTCCTCCCCGTACTCAACTCCGGCGAGCACAAGAGAGCCTCCAGCAAATGGCGAGCACTCAGCAAGATTCGGCGGCGGCGGCGCTGGCTGCGGCCTCGGCGACCCGCTGGATCTGGATCTGCGCCAGCGGCGGCGGCGGTGCCCGCGGCGCGCCGATGACCTCTCCTCTGCCACCGTGGCTGCGGGCGAGGTTTCCTCTTCTTCCCCAACTCCGGCGGCGCCTGCAGCAGCTGCTCCGACGTTCCCGCTCCCATCTTGCGGCGACCAGCTCTGAGGCTGCGGCGGAATCTGCCGACGACGACGACGACGCCGAGATGAAGAGGAGACTGGAGACCTTGGCTCCAGGTACTGGCTGCCGTCAGTTATGACGTCAGCCTATCTGAAGGAGCTGGAGGAAGGCGGCTACATTACCGCCAAAGACGGAATGCTCCTGGAGGGTTCCAGGCGACGAGGCAGTGCCTGACCCACAAGACGGCGAGCGCGTCATGTTGGCGTCGCACAGCCTCCGCGGTATGTCTCTGCCGCTTTCCGCCTTCTTCTTGGCGGTACTTAGTTTCTACGGGCTGCAGCCGCACAACATAGCGCCCAATAGTATTCTAGTGCTAGCCGGCTTCCAGGCTTTGTGCGAAGGGTACTTAGGCATAGCTGCGTCCATAGAGCTATTCAAGTACTGCTTCTTGTGCCGCCGGCAAACCATACCAGGCGGCCATCTAGCAACCTGCGGTAGTGTCACCTTCAACTGCCGCCAACCCGACTGGTACCCAAAGATACCATACATCGAGTCGGTGAAGCACTGGACCAGCACTTTCTTCTACTGCAAGGACATGCCTGTTTTGTCAACGGTCCGCCAACCCACAAGGCCTGTTGGACGGCAAAGGTGCCGCTTAGCAGTTTGTCGGCTGAGCTTCGAATTGCCGTCAGGCGGATCGAGTTCTTGACGAAGACGATGATGGCTCCGCAACTTGACGGAGTTGACACCGTCATCTGCTGGGTGTCGAGGAAGATAATGCCACTCCGCCATCGCCCACTGAAGATGTGCGAGTACAAGGCGGATGACGCCGGCAACAGCATCCTTGACCAAGATGCACTAGAGTACCGGCTCAGAGAGCTTGTCAAGCCTCTGTCGGTGAAGGCGGCTGAAGGCGTCGCCATGTTCACCCATGACAACCCAGCCCCAGCGGTAAGCCAAAGCTACTTTGTCATTTCATTGACATCTTTGTCCACTGGGTACTGGATTAATGTTCTGTTTGTTTCCTTTTCAGCTGCAAACCTTGGGGGAGGAAGACTTGGCTCCAAACTGGTACGACACCGGTGCCAGCAAGTCGAAGAAGCGCAAGATGAGCTCTCCACCAAGGATTTGGAGAAGAGGAAGAAGCGGCCACCTCTGCGATGCAGAGGATGAGACCGTGGGGAATGTCCCTTCAAGCGGTAGGCAAACTTTTGCTTTCCCTGACTTAGCATTTTGATATGTTTGTGCTGACAAACTTGCACTTTTCTGCTTACAGGGGCAAGCCTGCCATGCCCAAGCTCCGCTCCAACTGAAATTCTGCCGGCAGGGCAAGCCACCACGCTCTTCTCCAGCCGCTGCGCCGACAACGCCCACAGTTGGCGTTCCCGTGGTTGTATGCCAGGGAACGTACACAGCTGCTGGTACGCAGAGGCGGCTACGGAGAAGATGGCGGGCAAAATCAGTTGCCGGCCCACTTTTTCCAAGACGGCTGAAGCTTCGGCTATGATGCCGCTCGATTTATTGCCATGAAGCAGAGATGGACCAGATGGCGGCTGACCAAGGCGGATATCCTCCCATCCTGGCCTCAATCTGGCAAAGGGTTGCAAGACCCCCGGCAAACGCTAAGGACCATGCGTGAAGGTACCCGTAAATGGTACGCGCACATGGATGAACTCCACGAGACCCTGCACCAACTTGAGGTAATGTAAGCCTATATGGTCCCAGCCCCCGAGCACTTTGGCGGCTGAAAAATTTTAGCGGCAAAGTGGTCTCGTTGACTAAATAGTGCTAACCACAATGTTGTTTTCGTGCATGCAGGCCGTTCTTGCTTCCAACCTTGAGCTTTCGTGCTCAAGAGAAGAAAACAAAGGAATGCCAGCAACTGCAGCAGGACGTGGAGATGAAAACGCCCAAATTGCGAGCTTGGAAGAGGCTCGCAAAAGGATGAAGGTGACAAAGTTTTCTTTGCCTTCTTTTCGTCCGACTTCTTTTCCTTTTCCGACAAGTATTTTAGTCGTCTTTCTTTTTATTTGTAGAATTACTAAACACTGCGCAAGATATTCTCAAGAACTCCACTGACATGCAAGCTTTGATGAACGAAGCTGCAGATCTTGCGGGCTGGTGGCAAAGCTGAAGGCGGATCACGCCAAGGAGCTGGATGAGCGGAGCTGGCCCATGCGCCGAGGTTAGCAAGTTGACGGGACAACTTGAAGCCATGAGCAACAACCTCGACCAGGTGAACAAGAACGCCAAGCGCAGCAGGACAACTGTCAAGGCAGTCCAGCTAGCTCAGGAAACACTTGAAACCATCTGGATGAGGTCAACGCCATCCACGAGCATGTCTTGGGTAGTCTCTAATCCTTCATCTTTTTGACCTTGCACTCTTGAAACTTGAAGCTGCAGTGTGTAACTTTGTGTTTGTGCAGTGCCGGCTACTTGGGAGATGACTGGCTACAACGCCGCGCCTTGCCCGAATCTTGAAAGTTGGCGAAATCGTCAACCAGATTGTCGGCGCAGGCAAAGCATTTGCCGCCAAGTTCTACCCTGGGAGGACGGCGATCCCGTCACTTCGATGCCTGCCGGACCTGCTGGAGAAGGCGGCAGCGAACACGACACGCTACGCTCAGCAGCACGAGGCGGCGCCAAGTTGGCATTGGCAATGACGGCGGCGTGGTACCCGGAGGCTGATATTCATCAAGTCACCGAGTACTTCCCCACCGAAGACGAAAACAAAGCCATCGTGATGCAGGACGTGCTGCGGTCTGTTCGCGGCTATGCGACCCGGGTTGCCAACATGGTTGACATCCGCAAGTTCTACAAGGAACACCCGGACCCGCATGTTGCCGTAGCGATCCCTCCTTGGCGGATCCTGAAGCTGCCGAGGCGGAGAAGGCGAAGCCGGAGCCGACAAGCGCAGCCCCAAGGATGGCGGAGCCAGCCCCAAGAATGCCGGCGTCAGCCCCCAGGATCTCTCCACCAGCTCACCAAGGCGGCAATCCCTTGACTGTCCTCCTGCAAAGGCAGCACAAAACACTGCGTTAATCTGTTAACGCAAAAACTTTATTTGGGTTGTAAATATTTATGGGCCAACTTTTATGCTACACTTGGCGGTAGGCTTATTTAAGTGGCCCGCCTTAATATGTATCTCGCTTGCATGTTTAGCTTTTTCATATGTTGGCGGAACCTCATCTTAGTTACTTTAGCTGAGCCAACCAGGTGCAATACCAACTAATTTAGACTCAGAGACCAAAGCCAGCATGTTGGTGCCAACGACATACTACTAGGCGACCCACACACAAACAGACAGATAAGCATATTAGGCGGTGCAAAGATTGTTTGCTTTTTTAGCCGGCAGACGGCAAATGTCAAAAAGTTTGAACCTTAGCACGGAGCAAAAACTTATTTTGTTTGGTAACTTTTATGACAACAGATATATGATTGCGAGAAAAGACAAAAGATGGCATGATCCCAAAACTGAATGAGCAAACCACAGACTTTTATTTCATAATCATATAGTACTTATTACAATGTGGAAATTGCTAAGTGTAAAAAGGACGTAGCTGCTCAATGTTCCAGGTCGCTTGGTTTCTTCATACTTGTCTGTCGTCAACCTTCCTTTTGCGCTTGCGACCTCGCTTCTTCTTGTATCCGTCTCGTGCGTCTACCAAGTAATAAGAACCATTGAGCAACACCTTACTGACCACAAAAGGTCCTTCCCAAGGCGGGGATAACTTATGCAAGCCCTTCCTATCTTGGATTAGGCGGAGGACCAGGTCACCAACTCTAAAACTTCGTTGCCGCACCCTTCTGCTGTGATAACGCCTCAAACTTTGCTGATAGATGGCGGATCGTGCAAGGCAACATCTCGTTCTTCATCAAGTAGGTCAAGGCCATCCTGTCTTGCATCTTCTGCGTCTTCCTGGACGTAGGCTTGAATTCTGGGAGAATCGTACATCATGTCGGTTGGCAACACTGCTTCTGCGCCATAGACTAAGAAGAAAGGAGTAAACTTGGTTGATCTGTTTGGAGTTGTGCGTAAACTCCAAAGGACAGATTGCAATTCATCCACCCAAGCCCCAGCCGCTCTGTGCAATGGTACTTCGAGACGTGGTTTGATCCTTGTAGGACTAAACCATTTGTACGCTCTACTTGACCGTTTGCCTGCGGATGTGCTACTGAGGCTAGATCTAGGCGGATGCCATGCTTATAACAGTATTCCTCGACTTCGCCTTGCGACAAGTTAGTGCCGTTATCGGTGATAATGCTATGAGGCACCCCGAACCGAGAGATTATTCCCCACAGAAAGTTTGCGGCTGTGGCGCCGTCTAGCTTTTTGATAGGCTTAGCTTCAACCCATTTGGTGAACTTGTCTACAGCCACAAGTAAATGTGTGTAGCCACCAGGCGCCGTTTTAAACGGACCAACCATGTCCAAGCCCCAGACTGCGAAAGGCCATGTGATGGGTATTGTTTTAAGCTCTTGAGCCGGCATGTGTGATTGTCTGGCATAAAGTTGGCAGCCCCTGCATCTTTTGACAATGTCTCTGCATCTTGCTTGGCTGTCAACCAGTAGAAACCTTGTCGGAAGGCTTTTGAAACAAGGGCGCGTGAGGAAGCATGATGTCCACATACGCCGGCATGTATCTCATCCAACAGTTCTCTGCCTTCTTCGGGCGAAATGCAACGTTGGTAAACACCAGTGGTGCTACGCTTGTACAATTCGCCTTTGATTATTGTGAATGCCTTGGCTCTTCTTATTATTTGCCTTTTCAAAACCTCATCATCCGGTAACTCCTGATTGATCAGGAAGTCCAAATATGGCGTCGTCCAATCCGGCTTTACCAGTAGACGGCATAGCTAGCATGTCAACTGGTTCTGCCGATTCTGGGTCAAGGAGGTCTGCTCCTTTTATTGACGGCTTGTGTAGGTGTTCCAGGAAAACATCTTTTGGTACCTTTTTGCGTTCAGACCCCATTCTGGCAAGTGTATCTGCCGCCTCATTTTGAGCTCTTGGGATGTGGCGGACCTCGTAGCCTAGAAAACACTTGGCGAATTCGTCAACGGTAGCTCGATATGCCGCCATTGTCTCGCTCTTTGTGTCCCAAGTACCACGTATCTGTTGCGCCACCAAGTCTGAATCTCCGTAGCAGAGGACACGCTGGACGCCAAGTTCCTTGGCAATGTGTAAACCATGAAGGAGAGCTTCGTATTCAGCAACATTATTAGTTGCCTTGAAGTGAATTTGTAACACATAACTAAGCTTGTCTCCTTGAGGGTTTCTTAAAACAATGCCAGCCCCCGAGCCCTGAAGCATTTTTGATCCATCAAAGTGCATGATCCAGTATGCATCTTCAGGGAGAGGTACTTCGTCCATGGCCTCCGTCCAATCTGCTACAAATCTGCTAAGGCTTGAGACTTAATGGCCGTTCTGGGTTTATATGATGTCGAAGGCGGCAAGTTCAATGCCCCATTTGGCAACGCGGCCTGTTGCATCTGTATTATTGATGATATCCCCCAGAGGTGCCTTGCTCACCACCGTTATTGAATGCTCCTGGAAATAGTGCCTTAACTTCTGGCGGCGTGTAGAAAACACCGTAGACCAGCTTCTGGTAATGCGGATAACGCTGTTTTGAGGCGGAAAATACTTCACTGATGAAGTAAACCGGACGTTGTTCCGGCAAGTCTGAATTTTCCGTCTTGCGTTCCACAACCAGTACCACGCTAACAACCAAGTTAGTTGCCGCGATGTAAAGCAGCATTGGTTCCTGCGAACGAGGAGCTGCCAAATTGGAGCAGATTAACGCGTCCTTGAGTTGCTGCAAGGCGGCGTCTGCTTCGTCTGTCCACTCAAAGTTGTCGGATTTCTTCAGAAGCCGGTAGAGAGGCAGTGCCTTCTCACCAAGACGGCTAATGAAACGACTGACGGCAGCCGCCGAGCCGGCAAGTCGCTGCACGTCCTTCAGGTCCTTGGGCCTGGATATGTTGAGGATCGCTTTGATTTTTTCTGGATTACTCTATCCTCGTTCGGAAACGATAAAGCCAAGCAATTTGCCGGCAGGAACCCCGAAGACGCATTTTTTCGGGTTGAGCTTCATCCTATATACCCGGAGGCTATCAAAGGTTTCTCTCAAATCGTCAAGCAAATCTGCCTTCTTTCTTGACATGACGGCAATGTCGTCAACATAGACGTGAACATTGCGGCCAATTTGCTCGTGAAGGCATCTTTGCATACACCGCTGATACGTTGCGCCGGCATTTTTTAGACCGAAGGGCATCGTGATGTAGCAGAAGGTCCCGTAGGGCGTAGTGAACGCTGTTTTGATTTGGTCGGATTCTCGCATTTTGATTTGGTGGTACCCGGAGTACGCATCCAAAAAGCACAGCAGCTCGGAGCCGGCTGTGGAGTCTATGACCTGATCTATACGAGGCAAAGCAAAGTGGTCCTTAGGACAGCACTTGTTCAAACCGGTATAATCAATGCACATTCTCATTTCCTTATTAGGTTTTGGAACCATTACAGGATTTGCCAACCAATCAGTGTGTACTACCTCCCTAATGAACTTGGCTTCTTGCAACTTGATGATCTCCTTCCCTATTGCTGTCCGCTTCTTCTCACCGTAGCGCCTTATTCCTTGCTTCACTGGTTTGGCTCCTTCGTAGACGTTAAGAGAGTGCTCGGCAAGTTCCCTCGGGACACCTGGCATGTCGGCTGACCATGCAAAGATGTCCTGATTCTCACGGAGGAACCTGACGAGCGCGCTTTCCTATTTGTCGTCCAAGCCAGCCCTATGGTGACTTGCTTGGAGCTGTCACCTGGGACCAGATCCGCCTTCTTTGTGTCTTCGGACGCCTTGAAAGTGTTCTTTTGCTCAGCGGTCTTTACATGCTCCGGCAACTGTGACGTATCGAGCTCCTTTTTCAACATGGCTAACTCCTCTGCGTGGAGGACTGCCTCAGCGAAGGCGGCGTTGCCACGCTCGCACTCCTTTGCTTTCTTGAAGTTGCCATTGACGGTGATTGTACCATTGGGTCCCGGCATCTTCACTTGCTGTAGATGTAACACGGCGAGCCATGAACTTGGCGAAAGCTGGCCGTCCAAATGGCGTGGTAGGCACTTTGAAGGGGACTACTTCGAACCTGAGATACTCCGAGCGGTAGTTTGTCTCAGGCCCAAAAGTAACCTCCAATTGATGCTTCCCATTGACTTGGCTTGCTTTCCCGGAACGATGCCATGAAACTTGACTTTGCTGTAGTCAAGCTGGCTTTCCGACAAGTTCATGCGCTTCAGGTGTCCGCGTAGATGATGTTGAGGCTGCTGCCGCCATCCATCAACACCTTGGTGAGCCTGAAGTTATCGACAATTGGGTCGACGACAAGGGCGTATTTGCCGGGGTGAGGTACGTGATCTGGATGATCATCTCTATCCCAAGTTATTGGCTCCTCTGACCAGTCTAGATACTGGGGAACATCTGGTACTGTGGCGTTTAGCTCGCGCATCTCCGCCTTTTCTTCTTTTGCGAAGGAGTGCCCAGAAGCACACCAATTGGCCATGTACCTTGGGTATTTCCTTTCTTTGCGCACCAGCTTGGGTTCCTCATCCTCGGACATGGAACTGCCCCATCATCATCTTCCTTCTTTGTCTTCTCAGCCTTTTTGCTCTTTTTTGATTTCCAGCCAACCTCGGGGTCCTTCTTGAAGTCCTCCATGAACCGGCATTCCCCTAATGTGTGGTTAACTTTGCCTAAGGACGCGTGGATTGGGCAGGGCAAGGCTTTCTCCTGATCTGTCAGGCGCTGCTTGCTGGAGCCGCCATCTTTACCCTTTCCTTTCCACTTGCGGTTGCCGCCTTTGCCTTCGAAGGCGGCGGCGACCTCGTTTGATGGTCCGGCTTTGTCATCCTGGGGAGCCTTGCGTTTGTGACTTGCTCGCCTGTTTGGCGCCATATCATGTGCGCCATCTCCATCGCGTGCATCATCATCCGCCTGTGCGTACATGGCTGCTACTTCGAGCATGACTCCGAGATCCTTGACTTGCATGCGTACGAGCTTATGTCTGAGACTTGAGCCCTTCAGGAGGCCTGTGGTGAAGGCATGGATTGCTTGATTGTCGTCTACGTTCTCGCAGCTTGCCTTTGTTTGAATCCACCTTGCCAAGAAGCTTGTAGCTGTTTCATCTGGCTTTTGCACGCAACGAACCAAATCTGTGTATGTATTGGGTCGCTTGTACGTGCCTTGGAAGTGCTGTGTGAACACCTTTTCCATGTCATGCCAACTATGAATGCTTTTCTGGCAAGTTTTCGATCCAGCTTCGGGCTGTCCCTCCAGCATGAGGGGAAGGAAGCGAGCGGCGACGAGGCCATTGCCTCCGGCAATTTCAACTGCCAGCGCGTAGTCCGACAACCATGAGTTTGGCTTGTCCGCTCCATTGTACCTTTGATGAGTTTTTGACACTGATGTCATGTCTCGGGTACTTGACGTTGCGGATGGCTGGGCCAAAGCACTCAGGTCCTAGATAGGCATCTGCTTTCCAGCCTTGATGTCATTGAGACGATGTGCGTCTTGCGGACTGAGCTGCTTGCCAGATCTGTCGGCAGGCTCGTCCTGCGCTGCCCGGCTGTGCCTAGGCTCGTTGTTGTGTCCCCGGCTTCCGCCTTCGTGCCTGGGCACTGGTGGGGGGACTGTGTGCGGTCCCTGCTTCTTCTTGGCGGGGGGCGTGTCGCGTTGCCGCCACTCCTTGGCGGTGATGACCCACAAGTATAGGGGGTGTATCGTAGTACTTTCGATAAATAAGAGTGTCGAACCCAACGAGGAGCAGAAGGTGCTGACAAGGAGTTTCGGTAAAGGTTTCACTGTAAATGCTAGCAGACAAGTTTTTAGGGTTTTTGATATAGCAGGTAAATAAAATGCGAGAGTAAGTAAAAGACAGTAATAATAATTGCAGCAAGTGGCCCAATCCTTTTTAGAGCAAAGGACAAGCCGGTTGGTTTACTTATGAGGACAAAATGTTCTTGAGGACACACGGGATTCTAGTCAAGTGCTTTCGCTTCACATAGTTGATTAATGTTTATTGTTTTGATAAGTGTTGTGTGGGTGAACTATGCTAATGCACCGCCCTTACTCGGACTAATACATACTTGTGATTATACCTCTTGCAAGCATCCGCAGTTACAAGAAAGTAATTAAGATAAATCTAACCACAGCCTTAAACTCTGAGATCCTACGCTCCCTTGTGCACCGGTATACTAACGGGGGTTTAGGTTTCTGTCACTCCGGCAACCCCACAATTAGCAACCAAATACACAATGCACTCCTCTAGGCCCATTAAAGGTGAAGTGTCATGTAGTCGACGTTCACACGACACCACTAGAAGAATAACACCACAACTTAAATATCAAACCATTAAATATTACTCAACATAATTCCACTACTAACAGCGTGACTTCTCCCATGTCCTCAAGAAACTAAACGAACTACTCACGAGACATCATATGGATCATGATCAGAGGTGATATAATGATGGATAACGATCTGAACATATACTTTAATTCACCGATAAAACTCAATAGCATCAACCACAAGGAGTAATTAACACCGGGAGAGTTTCCCTATGAACTAAACAAAGTATAGCCCCGTGTTTTAGGGTTTCTGGGGGATGAAGTACGCGAAGGGGGAGTGCCTGAGGTGGGCCAGGGGCACCACACCTGGCCAGGGCGCGGCCAAGGTGGGCCCGCGCCCAGGGGTGGTGTGGGCCCCTCCTGGCCCATCTCAGCCTCCCCTTTTGGCTTAGTCCATCTTCTGATAAAATAGGAACATCTGTCTTCTCGGAAATATTTTTAGTGCTCCAGAAATATAGTGCCTTGACGTTGCTTTTTCCAGCTGAAATCTGACTCCGGCAGTTAATTATCCAATGATCATCAAACATGCAAAATAAGACAAAATAACATAAGTAACTCCTCTTAATATGAAATATATCATTGAATAACAGTAAATTATGCTATAAAATAGTGATGCGAAATGGACGTATCAACCCCCCCAAGCTTAGACCTCGCTTGTCCCCAAGCGAAAGCTGAGCTCAGTAAACTAGAACAAAAGTTTATGGAGTGAAGCGTCGATAATAAAGAATACGGACAAGAAGCATCAGTAATTACTAAACAACACACTCATTTTAAACAGCAACTACTCTTCATATAACCTAACTTGAACATGAGTAGTGAAACAACCACAATAAAAATACACGAAGGAAATTATAGATTAGTAATGGCACACTTCATTCTTGGTCATAGAACAATAAGCAATCAATACTTATCTTTCGAAAGGAGTCTTTATATTAGAGCTTATATTGCAGAATTTCCACACTCAATTATCACACCTTCTTTACAGTCATTGATAACTTGCAAAGCTATATTCTTAGAGGCAAAAGTATTTGTGCTAAGACAAGAAGGATAAAGAACATGATTGACAATATTAATGATATATATGGTTGAATCACAACAACTCAAATGCTTGCTCAAGGAAGAAGGAAATAGGTGTACTGACTCAACATGAAAAGTAAAAGAAAGGCCCTTCGCAGAGGGAAGCAGGGATTAAGTCATGTGCTAGAGCTTTTAAGTTTTTGAAATCATATAGAGAGCAAAAATTAAGTTTTGGGGTGTTTGTTAATTGTCAACGAATGGTAGCGGGTGAAAACAGTATTCTCCCTGTCAAACAGACTTTTAAGAGCGGCTCCCATGAAGGACGTTATTTCTACCAGCAAGGCAGATCATCCCTCTTTCTCTTTGGTTTACACACATCAGTATTTCACTGTTTGTCATGCTTACTGATAATCAGGGCAAAAGTGTGAAGAGAATTAATTGGTTAAAGTTGTAATTAATTGGGACTGGGCACCCGTTGCCAGCTCTTTTTGCAAGTTATTGGATAAGCGGATGTATATGCCACTAGTCCAGGTGTAAAGTCTGTTTGACAAGTAGAATAAAGGATAACCACACTACTTCCTCATGAGCTAGTAAACATTGACACAAAAGGGAATAATAACATTTTGAATAATTTAAAGGTAGCACATGAAAAATTTACTTGGAGTGGCAAAGAAATACCACATATAGGAAGTTATGGTGGACACAAATGGCATGGGTTTGGTTCAAGGATTTGGATGCACGAGAAGCATTCCCTCTCAGTACGGTGGTTAAGGCTAGCAAGGTCATGTAGCAAGCATAAAAGTTGGGGGATACACACAAATATATATATAATAGAAGCAACCATGCTATCTTCCCTGTAAGCACAAATGTTTTAACTCAAAGAATACTAATCTTATTGGCTAGCAAGAAAGAAAGATAAAGGGATAATATTTTTGCATGTAATTCCCTCCTTCTACTTAAGTTTTCATGGTATTGCTACTAATGACCAATACTAAGTTTGCCACAACTAATATAATTTACTTAATGTACCCAAAAGTGGCGTCAATACTAATGGCAAGATCAGCACATAAAGAAGATTGCAGGCTAAAATAAAATGTACCGAAAGTAAAGGTGGAACTTCTCATTAATATTCTGAACAAGACACACTCAAACCAACGGATACATGGATAACTAAAGGATTGACACTCCACATCGCAAACCATCTTATAAGATAACTTCTCTACTCATGATATGACCACGAAATTATAAAAACGAAAGGATAAAGATGATACTGGGCACTCCCCCAAGCTTGGAACAAGCCAAGGGAGTGCCATTACCCCTTGACGATTTAGGCTTGATCCTTGGTGGCGACCCTAATGAGCTTCTCGACCAAATCCTTCAATTCATCTATCTTGTATGTGAGGATGCGGATCATCTCCGAATTGTGTTCGATGCGGTTCATGAACTGGTCAGAAGGTGAGTCCCAGCTCTTGGAATTGTTTCCCCACTTAGGGCTTTCTTTTCCTGCATTGTTAGATCGATCTATATCCCAACAAGTAGGCAACTCCATCTCCGGAACTCTCTCAAATTGATACTTATGGATGAGGGTATGGAAAGGGTTACTGGAGTTTGAGGCGAGTGTCTTGGGTGCAAAGGCATGACGCGATGCCTCACCACCCATGTTCAGGTTCTCACAGGATTGAAAGGGTTGGCAGTCACCCCGATGCTTGCAATAGTAGCGCGAGGACGTGGAGTTGAGTCTTCCTCTACTTCATCATCGGTTTCGCTCTTGACCTCCTCCTCGATCCTCTGGTCCATGATGTCCTCCACGCCCTCCTTGCTCTCGTTGTCGTTGGAGAAGACCATGGCGCTCTAAATCCGGAAATAGTTCCTGGCAGAAAACAGCTCGAAACAAAACTCGACGAAAACACGATATACGGACCTCGGGAGATCCGGGTGATTATATAGCAAAAAGTTTTACGACAAAAGGAAGGTACAGGACGAAACGGGGTCGGAGACGGGCTCCGAGGTGCCCACACGCACCCACGGCGCGGCCAGGGTGGGGCCCGCGCCCAGGGGTGGTGTGGTGCCCTCGGGCACCGTTTCCTACCCTTTTCCGACTCATAATTTTCCATATTATGTAAAAACAATAAATATTTAGGTTGAAAAGTAAATCGCGAACTTTTTCTTACCGAAACTGTTACCTATTCCAAATCAGCTTTTGCAGTTGTCTGAATTTGACTTTTTATAAAATCCTCTGGAGTTACCACTTTGATAAGATCAACATCTTCATTATAAGAATCTCCAGAAATGTAATGCTTGAGTCTTTGACCATTAACCACTTGTGGTCTGTCCCCATCTAGTGAATTGATTTTAATCGCACCTGAGCGATAGACCTCCTCAATGATATAAGGTCCTTCCCATTTTGAAAGTAATTTTCCTGCAAAAAATCTGAGACGAGACCTATACAATAAAACTTTTTCACCTACGTTAAATTCTCTCTTAAGAATTCTTCTATCATGCCATTGCTTAACTTTCTCTTTAAAGAGCCTAGCATTTTCATAAGCTGCATTTCTCCATTCATCTAAAGAATTCAAATTAAGCAATCTCTTTTTACCGGCAAGTTTAAAATCTCTATTAAGTTCTTTCACCGCCCAATAGGCTTTATGTTCTAATTCTAAAGGCAAATGACAAGCTTTTCCATAAACCATTTTGTAAGGAGACATTCCCATAGGATTTTTATAAGCAGTTCTATAAGCCCACAAAGCATCGTTAAGCTTTTTAGACCAATTTTTTCTAGATTTATTAACAGTCTTTTGCAAAATAGACTTAATCTCTCTATTTGACAATTCTACTTGACCACTTGTTTGGGATGATATGGTGAAGCAATTCTATGATTAACATCATACTTAGCTAAGTTTTTCTAAAAGCACCATGAATAAAATGAGAACCCCATCAGTCATGAGATATCTAGGCACACCAAACCTAGGGAAGATAATATCTTTAAGCATTTTTAATGATGTCTCACCATCAGCACTAGAAGTTGGTATAGCTTCTACCCATTTAGTAACATAATCAACAGCAACAAGTATGTGAGTATAACCATTTGAGGAAGGAAAAGGACCCATAAAGTCAAATCCCCAACAGTCGAAAGGTTCAATAACAAGAGAATAATTCATAGGCATTTCATTACGTCTACTAATGTTACCTACTCTTTGACATTCATCACATGATAAAACAAATTTTCTAGCATCTCTAAAAAGGGTAGGCCAATAAAAACCTGATTGTAGAACCTTTTGCGCAGTTCTATCTCCAGCGTGATGTCCTCCATAAGCACTTCCATGGCATTTGCTCAATATTTCTTTCTGTTCATACTCAGGAACACATCTTCGCATAATGCCATCTACTCCTTCTTTATACAAATGTGGGTCATCCCAAAAATAATGCCTCAAATCATAAAAGAACTTTCTTCTTTGCTGAGCTGTAAAGGTCGGAGGCAAATACTTGGCAACAATAAAATTAGCATAATCAGCATACCAAGGACTTTCGCGTGAGCTTACCTTTATCGCAGCCAATTGTTCATTTGGAAAACTATCATTAACAGGTATAGGATCATCTGAAATGTTTTCTAATCTAGACAAATTATCAGCAACAGGATTTTCAGCACCTTTCCTATCTACGATATGTAAATCAAATTCTTGCAGTAAAGTACCCATCTTATAACCTAGGCTTAGCATCTTTCTTTTCCATAAGGTATCTAATAGCAGCATGATCAGTGTGAATAGTAACTTTTGAATCAACAATATAAGGTCTAAATTTATCACAAGCAAAAACAACTGCTAAAAATTCCTTTTCAGTAGTAGCATAATTCTTTTGAGCGGCATCAAGTGTTTTACTAGCATAATGAATAACATTTAACTTCTTGTCTACCCGCTGTCCAAGAACAGCTCCTACAGCAAAATCACTAGCATCACACATTATTTCAAAAGGTAAAGTCCAATCAGGAGGTTGAACAACAGGAGCTGTGATTAAAGCCTTTTTTAGAGTTTCAAAAGCTTCCTTGCAATCATCATCAAAAACAAAAGGTACATCTTTTTGAAGAAGATTAGTGAGGGGTTTTGAAATTTTAGAAAATCTTTAATAAACCTCCTATAAAAACCGGCATGACCGAGAATACTACGGATACCTTTCACATCCCTTGGACAGGGCATTTTCTCGATTGCTTCACCTTAGCTCTGTCCACTTCAATACCTCTTTCAGAAATTTTGTGCCCTAGGACAATTCCTTCATTAACCATGAAATGACATTTCTCCCAATTAAGAACAAGATTTGTCTCCTCACATCTCTGCAAAACTTTATCAAGATTGTGCAAGCAATTATCAAAGGAAGTTCCGTAGACGGAAAAATCGTCCATGAATACTTCCACAATTTCTCACAAAAACCATGAAAAATAGCAGACATGCATCTTTGGAACGTAGCAGGAGCATTACACAAACCAAAAGGCATACGTCTATAAGCATAAGTTCCATAAGGACAAGTAAAAGTTGTTTTCTCTTGATCTTGTGCTTTAACAGCAATTTGTGAGAATCCAGAATAACCATCAAGGAAACAAAAATGGGTTTTCTTAGACAACCTTTCTAACATTTGATCAATAAAAGGCAAAGGATAATGATCTTTCTTAGTTACTTTATTGACCTTTCTAAAATCAATGCACATCCTATATCCCACTACTACTCTTTGAGGAATAAGTTCATCATTTTCATTTGGTACAACAGTAACTCCTCCTTTCTTAGGGACACAATGCACAGGACTTACCCATCTACTATCAGCAATAGGATAAATTATACCAGCATCAAGAAGTTTTAATACCTCATTTCTTACCACTTCTTTCATCTTAGGGATCAAGCGACGCTGATGCTCAACAACAGGTTTTGCATCGGGTTCAATGTTGATGGCATGTTGACATATAGTAGGAGAAATCCCCTTTAAATCATCCAAAGTGTATCCCATAGCTCCTCGATGTTTCTTTAGTACTTCTAATAACCTTGCTTCTTCATTACCTGAAAGTTTAGAACTAATAATAGCAGGATATACTTTCCTTTCATCAAGATAAACATACTTAAGATTATCAGGTAACGGTTTTAAATCGAAGACAGGATCTTCCTTAGGAGGCGCTGAGGTACCCAAATCTTCCACAGGCAAATTATGCTTAAGTATTGGTGGTTGACGAAGAAAGGCATTGTCAATCTCATTCCTCTCCTCCATAAATACTTCACTTTCGTGTTCCTCCATGAATTGCTGCAAGGCATTGTTAGGAGCAACAGCAATAGAAGCAAGTTGTTCAACTTGAAAATTCTCATTAGGTAATTCAGTTTCATAAAGTTGTTTACCAAACTTAGAGAAATTAAACTCATAAGATTCTCCATTAAATTTAGTGTAAATTTTCTCTTTCTTACAATCTATAATGGCACCACATGTATTCAAGAAAGGCCTACCAAAAATAATGGGACACGCTTTACTAGCAACAGAACCAAGTACTAGAAAATCAGCAGGGTATTTAGTCTTACCACATAAAACTTCAACATCTCTCACAATACCAATTGGGAGATAGTTTCTCTATTAGCAAGCTGAATAACCACATCAATCTCCTCAAGTTCGCAAGGACCAATTTCATGCATAATTTCTTTATAAAGATCAAAAGGAATAGCGCTAGAACTTGCACCAATATCACATAAACCATAATAGCAATGTTCTCCTATTTTGACTGAAAGCACAGGAACACTTGTTTTCCTAGCTCTACGGGATGTGAAACAATATTAGAGGCATCTTCACAAAAGATAATATGTCCTCCTTCTACATTTTCAGTTACCAAATCCTTTACTATTGCTATTGTGGGTTCTACCGCTATTTGTTCAGCAGGTTCTAAAGCTTTCTTTGCACTTTTATTAACCACACTAGCTATGATAGAATGTTCCCTAATTTTAACAGGAAAAGGTGGTTTCTCAATATAAGGTTCTGGCAAGATACGATCAACTGTATGAACTTCAATGTTTTTATATTGGCAGAATTAGTATTATCTTTGTAAGGCAAATGATACTTATTGCAACTTTCTTTAGGAACATCAAGATAAGAGGCAAAAGCCTTGTAACAGTTTGCAATAACTTGAGAATCAAGACCATACATATCATAGAGATTACGAAAATTATCAGTATTCATAAAAGTTTTAATGCATTCGTAATCATGCTTTATACCTGATTCTCTACCTTTGTCGTTCTCCCATCCTTCAGTATTTTCCTCAATCCGATCAAGAAGGTCCCATTTAACTTCCTCTTTATTACGCGTAAATGATCCAGCACAAGAGGTATCCAATAGAGTTTTATCTTGAAGAGAAAGCCTTGCATAGAAGTTATCAATAACAACATTACCAGGAAGCTCATGAATGGGGCATTTGAGCATTAATGATTTCAATCTCCCCCACGCTTGGGCAATACTTTCTCCATCATGAGGCCAAAAATTATATATATGATTCCGATCTTGATGAATTTCACTAGGAGGATAAAATTTAGAATAAAAGAGAGGCACAATCTCCTCCCAGCCAATAGAACGCCCATTTTTCAGCATCCTATACCATTTTGCAGCTTTACCAGTCAACGATATAGAAAACAATTTCTTCTTGACCTCTTCCATTGAAATACCTGCACACTTGAACAACTCGCATAATTCATGAATAAATAGCAAATGATCCCCAGGAGGGACAGTTCCATCTCCTGCATAGCGGTTATTCGTAACTCGTTCAACAATTTTCATAGGTATTTTAAATGGAATTACTTGATCAGGTGGTTCCTCTTCTACTACCTTAGCAGTGGTAGTAGTATTTCCAAACAGGGATTCAAATGGAGATCTCTCCATGATAAAATAAAGTAGCAAGCAGAAATAAAAATAGCACCTACAGTAAAAGTTTCCCTTACCAATTCCACTTACCAATAGCGCTTCACTCCCCGGCAACGGCGCCAGAAAATAGTCTTGATGACCCACAAGTATAGGGGGTGTATCGTAGTACTTTCGATAAATAAGAGTGTCGAACCCAACGAGGAGCAGAAGGTGCTGACAAGGAGTTTCGGTAAAGGTTTCACTGTAAATGCTAGCAGACAAGTTTTTAGGGGTTTTTGATATAGCAGGTAAATAAAATGCGAGTAAGTAAAAGACAGTAATAATAATTGCAGCAAGTGGCCCAATCCTTTTTAGAGCAAAGGACAAGCCGGTTGGTTTACTTATGATGACAAAATGTTCTTGAGGACACACGGGATTCTAGTCAAGTGCTTTCGCTTCACATAGTTGATTAATTTATTGTTTTGATAAGTGTTGTGTGGGTGAACCTATGCTAATGCACCGCCCTTACTTGGACTAATACATACTTGTGATTATACCTCTTGCAAGCATCCGCAGTTACAAGAAAGTAATTAAGATAAATCTAACCACAGCCTTAAACTCTGAGATCCTACGCTCCCTTGTGCACCGGTATACTAACGGGGGTTTAGGTTTCTGTCACTCCGGCAACCCCACAATTAGCAACCAAATACACAATGCACTCCTCTAGGCCCATAAAGGTGAAGTGTCATGTAGTCGACGTTCACACGACACCACTAGAAGAATACACCACAACTTAAATATCAAACCATTAAATATTACTCAACATAATTCCACTACTAACAGCGTGACTTCTCCCATGTCCTCAAGAACTAAACGAACTACTCACGAGACATCATATGGATCATGATCAGAGGTGATATAATGATGGATAACGATCTGAACATATACTTTAATTCACCGATAAAACTCAATAGCATCAACCACAAGGAGTAATTAACACCGGGAGAGTTTCCCCTATGAACTAAACAAAGTATAGCCCTAGATGTTACAGCGGAACGAGATGGTGCAGCGGTGATGGTGGTGATGGCGGTGGAGATGATGATGATGATGATCCCGATGAAGTCCAGCGCGATGACGATGAGGATGGCGATGATCTCCCCCTCCGGGAAGGAATTTCCCCGGCAGATTTCTCCCTGCCGGAGAGCTTTTCTCTCTCTGTGGTTTCCGCCTCGTGGAGGCGGCGGAATATTTTCTCACGGACTCCCCGTGTCTTAGGGTTTCTGGGGGATGAAGTACGCGAAGGGGGAGCGCCTGAGGTGGGCCAGGGGCACCACACCTGGCCAGGGCGCGGCCAAGGTGGGCCCCGCGCCCAGGGGTGGTGTGGGCCCCTCCTGGCCCATCTCAGCCTCCCCTTTTGGCTTAGTCCATCTTCTGATAAAATAGGAACATCTGTCTTCTCGGAAATATTTTTAGTGCTCCAGAAATATAGTGCCTTGACGTTGCTTTTTCCAGCTGAAATCTGACTCCGGCAGTTAATTATCCAATGATCATCAAACATGCAAAATAAGACAAAATAACATAAGTAACTCCTCTTAATATGAAATATATCATTGAATAACAGTAAATTATGCTATAAAATAGTGATGCGAAATGGACGTATCAGCGGCTGCTTGCTGCCCCTGCTTCCGCCTTCATCCCGCCTAGGCGGAGGGGGTGAGGCCTTGCGCCTGTTGCCAGTTCTGGACGCCTCGTCACGCTGCCTTTTAGGAGGTGGTGACTTGCGCGGGTCCTTGTCCTTCCCTTTTCCGTGGCTACTGGAGCCGGACAGATCTTCGGGGTTGCCACCGGCCGCAGCTTTGCAAGCGTTGGATTTGGATTCCAACTTTCTCCCCTTGCGTCCGCCATGTCGGCGCGAGAATCCGCACGGGCCTGCTGCTCTAGAGCTTTGTGAGCAAGGATCGATGCGTAGTAAATCTTCTCGTCCTTGTCATAGTCATCATTGTTGAGGATGTCTATGGCGGCTGCAGTGTTGAGGACAGGGGTTGCGAGGATAATGTCCCGTTTTTGTCCTTACGCTTCGACGCTGTAGCCCACTCGAAACCAAGCTTTTGGGCAGGGGATTTGAAGTTGTCATGATCCCTGCCTTTCTTGCTTTTCTTCTCTGCCACGGGTCCTGCCGGCTTGGGCAATGGAGTGGTGGTGAAAAGATTGCGCTTGGGGTCTAACTTGGCGGTTATTTTGGCGTTTTCCACCTTGGCTGCGTCGAGGAGGCTCTGGACATCTGCTTGCTTGCTTTTGAGGTACTCAGTTTGCTCCACCAAGGTGTGTCGAAGCTTCTCCAAATCAGCCGGGTTGGTTTTGTCGGTCACCGGTGTGTGCAGAACTTCTGCCAGGGCCGCCATGTTTCCTGTTTTGCTGGGCTCGCCCTTCTCTAGAATCCTCTTCTTCGGAGCCCCAGGAGGCTCTGGAAACAGTGGATCGGTTGCCGGGGTCCCCAGGTTGGCGGCGTCAGTTGCCGCCGCCTGCTCTGAAGCTGCACCGGTGACATCCGCCAAAAAAACCTGCTGCATGTTGACGGAGGAGCCCGTAGCCGTCTCAGAAGGCGGAGGATCAGGTGTAACAAAACATTGCTTGACCGCTGCTCAAACATGCTGGCAGAATCTTCTTCGGAGTCAGAATCTACGTTGACGTGAAAGGTAGATCTGGATCCGACATCCGACATCACATCATCCTCGAGCGCAGGAAGAATAGATTCGGGATCTTGACTGTTGGGCTGGGAGTCTGATCCCAGTCCTGTCATGCCGACAAAGTGTAGATCTGAATCTGCGGACTCCTCAGGGGAGGCAAACTCAGATCCGTCTTGATTGTAGGGCGGGTGGGATGGCGAATAAATTCGCGGCAACCCATACGCCTCGGAAGTGTAGCCGATGAACACATCGACGCCGCCAAACGGCACAACTCCGCATCCGAAAATGTAGTCATCTGCGGGGATGTAGGACTCGTCGCAGCTGATGTAGTGGTTGTCGCCGTAGCGAACAGCGCGGCCAACGACGATTGTTTCGCCGATGCCGCCAAGGGTTCCCGCCTGGAACGTGACGCCTGACGCCTTAGGCCCCACGGTGGGCGCCAACTGTCGTCGTATCGGCATCTTGGATAGGAGACGGGGTCCTGCTAGCCGAGGGTGAACGTAGGGCAGAAGGTGGACGTCGTCGAGGTCGGGATTGTACACGGCAGTTTACCCAGCTTCAGGCTCCACGGCGGTGGCGGAGCCCTACGTGCTGCTATAACTCACTATAAGGCAGTAGCCGAAGTACAGGTTACAATGAGTTGGTTGCGTATCAAAAGTATGCCCTAAAGGCGTCCCGTGGTCCAGCTTATATAGGCGGCTGGACCTAGGGTTATAAGGAGATTACGTATCCGGCAAGTATGCCGCCTTCCATCTTGGTCTTGGTGGCTTCGTGGGCTTCCGTCTTGGGCCTCCTCCTTGCCGGCATCCGCCTTCCTTGGTCGTCAGCTATCTGGGCCGCCCGGCAGGCAAAGCCTTCACACCACTGCGGGCCACCCTGGACTAGCCGGATTGATCCATGCAGGTGATACCCTAGTAGGTATATCCCCAACAGTCCCAGAGGCGCGGGGAATCGGGGGCGGAGGGTGGCCTGGCCGGCGGGGAGCAGCGCGGCGGCGGCTTGATCTTGCGAGGACGGCGCTGGGTGGGTCGGGGGAAGGAGGAGGTGGGAGGAGAAGCATCGGGCCGGCGGCGGCTGTGCGTGCTTGAAGAAAGGGATAAGGCAGAGAAGGAGATGAGTGGTGTGCGTGCGTGAAGGAGAGTAGAAAAAAAGAGAGGATAATGCGATGTGTGGCCTGCAGGATTTTGACCAGAGGAGAGAGAGTTTGGATCTGGATCTGAAAAAAATATCTGTGGCGCACGGAAATCAGCATTTCTGTGGCGCACGGGACTCGGTGCGCCACAGAAATGTTGATTTCTGTGGCGCACGGGATCAGGTGCGCCACAGAAAGTGGAATTTCTGTGGCGCACGGGACAGGGTGCGCCACAGAAAGCCATATTTCTGTGGCGCACCCAGTTCCGTGCGCCACAGAATTCCAAATTTCTGTGGCGCACCAAACATCGGGCGCCACAGAATTCCAAATTTCGGTGGCGCACCGATTAAGGGTGCGCCACAGAAAGTGATTCCAAATAATTCTGTGGCGCACCGATTAAGGGTGCGCCACAGAATCCCACCTATCTATAAGCTTTTCTCTACTAGTGATAGTAGGTGTGGTATATAAATTGATAGAAAAGTTAACATTGTCACAGGGAGAGTAAATCGAACTACCAATACACAATTACAACAAGGCACGTGTGTAGAAGATTATATCAATGATCAGACTTCTTCATAAGATCAAAATGTGAAGCTAGGAGAGTTCAATCTTGTTGCAAGTGGTGTTCCTTGCTCAGAAAATACTGAAGTTCAACCACCGAATGTAGATTGGCATGGTAAAAAAGCAAAGAACAATATACCGTAGCAAGTTACTTGTTACTAGCATGTGTTACAATTGCTGCTGTACTGCTACATCTTAGTCAGAGGTTATACCACTACATCTTAGTTGTTCCATGATTCTAGCTCACAACTTTGTTAGCCAATAATTACTAAAAATCCCGATTTTTTTTGAATTTTTTGAATTTGAGCATCCAATATTAAATAAGAATTATTTATTCTCTATAGTCGGAAGACGTAGCGCGGTGCAGCTACGCTATGTTTCATCCTGGAGCCCCCCAGGTTCGAACCTTGGTGCGCGTAAACGTTTTGAGCTTTGTTCTCTCTGTATAAGATTATATCTTCGTAATTATGAAAAGAAAAAAGTACAACAAATTTCGAACCTGCGACCTAGCAAGTGCTTACTTGACCTAATGGGGGGTTTAAATGCTGACTAACCCTTTCGGAGAATATTTGAATTCAAAATTTGTTTTTCATTTGTCTGATAACCATCTCATTACCGCGGTAACCTGGAATCCCGCTCCCCCCTCGGAAATTTTTTTGGGAACCAAAACCTTGGTGTCAGCACATTATTTTATTGCAAACTCAAGCAGTACCACTAGACATCTGATCGATACCTGATATGGTTCAGAAAACAGACAAATATGGAATAGGAGGGCCAGGCTATGCATACGCGCTCACGCTAGATAAACACGGTTGAGCAAAACAAACAAAACAAGCCAGAACTAGCAGAATAATACGTGTACTATGCATGAATCATTGTAGAAAAAGCAGAGTGATTTTAGGATTATAGCGCGCAGTTTCAGGACATCATGGGCATCCGCGTTCCTTCTTCACGTTCTTCATTTTCTTCTTGTCCTCAGATTTGTAAATCTCGGCATCACGCACCATCCGCTCGATCTCCTCCTTGCTCAGCCCACCCTTGTCGCTGGTGATGGTGATGCTGTTTTTGTTTCCAGTTTCCATTTCCTCCGCCGAAACCTTCAGGATACCGTTTGCTTTGATTTCGAATGTGGCACTTAACCATGGCACCAACCTCGGCGCTGGAGGGATGCCAGTGAGCGTGAACTTGCCCAGAAGCCTGTTGTCCTTGGTCAATGCGCCTTCACCCTCGTACACCGGGAAGAGCGCGGCAGTTGGTTGTCGACTTCGGTAGTGAAACCCCCTTCCATCTCAACGGGGATGGTAGTGTTCCTGGGTATCACCACGCTCATGACACCACCGACCGTCTCTATCCCGAGAGACAGCGGTGTGACGTCAAGCAGGAGCAAGTCCTGCGCCTTCTGGTTGTACTCGCCGTTGAGGATAGCCGCCTGGACAGCAGCGCCATAGGCGATGGCCTCGTCAGGGTTGATGTTCTTGCAGAGCTTCTTCCAGTTGAAAAAATCCTGGAGTAGCTGCTGCACCTTGGGGATGTTGGTGGAGCCACCGACGAGCACGACGTCATGGATCCGTGACTTATCCATCTTGGCGTCAGTGAGACACTTCTCCACATGCTCCATACACTTGCGGAACAGGTCCATGTTGAGCTCCTCGAAGCGGGCACGGGTGATGCTCCCATAGAAGTCGACGCCATCGTGGAGTGAGTCAATCTCAAATTTAGTTTGCGCTGTCGAAGACAACATCCTCTTCGCCCTCTCGCAGGCCGTCCGCAGCCGCATAAGCGCCCTCGGGCTGTTTCCAATGTCACTCTTGTGTCTCTTAAGGAAATCCTGCACGAAATGTTCAACCATTCGGTTGTTGAGATCCTCGCCGCCAAGGTGAGTGTCACCGGATGTAGCCTTGACAGTAAACATGTCCTTGTCGATATTGATAACAGAGATATCCAAGGTACCACCACCAAAATCAAATATGAGAACTGTCTTCACTTCACCACTGGCAGACATTTCATCAAGACCGTAGGCAAAGGCCGCGGCAGAGGGCTCGTTGATGATGCGCATGACATTGAGGCCGGCGATGGCGCCAGCGTCGATGGTGGCCTGGCGCTGTGAGTCATTGAAATAGACCGGGACAGTGATGACGGCGCTCTTCACCGTAGTGCCGAGGTATGCGTCAGCTGTCTCACGCATCTTGACTAGCACCATGGAGGAAATCTCTTCGGCCGCGAAGTGCTTCTCCTCGCCCCGGTACTGCACCATGATCATTGGTCTGCCACTAGGACCTGAAATCACTTTGAAAGGCCATAGCTTCATATCTCCTTGTACTGACACATCGCTGAATCGCCGGCCAATCAGTCGCTTCGCATCTGAAGATACTAGTAATAGTTAGTTCAATTTCCCTTAATACATCATAGTTATATAACCAATTAGTTAAAGTGAAACCCTAAGAATATGAATCGCCAAGGTATATATGAACCAGCTATATAACCCTTAATACATTTTTTTTTTAGCAAACCCTTAATACATCCTTTTGTTTTTCCAGGGTCCGGCAAGTCATTTCCACATTACAGAACACAAGAAGCTCATTTAGAAAAGGTGCAAGTACAAGTGTACATTTTAAAGTGCAACTAACCAATTGGTCAGAAAAAGTGTAACCGACAAAAAAAAGTTTTTGAAACCAAATGAAGTATCATAACATATTTTAGTAGAAGTAAAAAATATTTTTACACATTTGAGTACCATGTTGCACATTACAAAAACACTAGTTGAACATTTTGAAAAAATACAACTGGCGTGGAATAGATGTGTAATTAGAAATCAAACTACAAAATCGTTGGTTCATAGAAAGAAAAACAGTCAGACAGGTTCCACATACAATCCAATCGATTGGTTCAAGGAAAATCCTCCTTTCTACATAGTATTCTATTCAAACAACTTTTGAGTTAAGTGGCGTGGCTAATTGAATCTACATACCTTTGAATACTTGGATACTTTTGTTTGAATGAAAAAACTGCCGTGTGCATCATTTGATGCTGGGGATATGCTCTCATTTAAAAAAATAAAATATAACCATGTTTGTAAAACCGTGCAAATCAAAGAGTTTATACTTATGGGTAACTAGAATTTTCCTGTGTGCCGATAACTAAACAAAAAAATGCGATGAAACTAAACAATTTAATGCCATGGACCATTACAAGGCAGAAAAAAAGTTTGCACGGATCTGAAGAAAGTCGGAGATTGCACGGACTAAGCACGAAACATGGCACGGATCTTAGGGTCCGAAATATCGGGTTCGCAACTACTCCCTCTGTTTCATAATATAGATGTTTTAGATGTTACACATGTTGCCTATATTCATACAAAAAAGAATGGATATGTACACTAAAACATGTCTAAATACATATGTGTACATGTAAATGTGGCAAAAAGCTAAAGCATCTTATATTGTGGAACGGAGGAAGTACGATCTATACACGCAGTGGCAGAGCCACACTTGGGCTGTGTAGTCATTTGACTACACAACTTTTTGAGAAAAGCTTAATATCTATGGTAAAAAATCATGCAAAAAATTATATAAAAATTAGAAATACATGTATCTGACATCACAAGTTTAAATTGACATCACAGGTTTGTACTTCTGGCTCCGCCACTGTATACACGCACAAGCATCAAAACGCCTGTGACACGAAAGTACATGAACCTGATAAACTTCAACGAGTAAACACTGCCGCTGAAAAATCAAGTAGTAGGTGGCACAGGTTCTGACGATCTCACCGAAGACAGTGTTGACAGGGTTCATGGCGGCTTGGTTCATAGCCGCATCGCCAATGAGCCTCCAGGCATGGGTGAAGGCGACGCAGGACGGCGTGGTGCGGTTTCCCTGGTCGTTTGCAATTACCTCGACGCGTTGGTGCACCGGGCGCCACACCGCTACGCACGAGTAGGTCGTCCCGAGGTTGATGCCGATCGCCGGCCCGCCCATCTTCGTGCCTGCCTTCTCCACGCGGCAAAGCAGAAAAAAATGGATGAGTGGTGAAGTAGAGGAGGGAGTTGCTTGAGAATGCCAGCGGTTGCATTTATATACATTAGAGGAAGACGAGAGGGCGTCGCCTCTCCGTAGTGGAAAATCATTGCACGTAGAGATCCGAAGAATTTATCGGGGGGGGGGGGGGGGGGGGGGGGGTATCAGAGCACTATGCCGAAATGAAGGGTCGTTTTGAGGATTTGAATTATGTTGGGAAACTCATACTTGGAGTTATGCGAGCACGCACGACACCATGCAACGAAGGGTCCCGGAGATTTTCAGTTCTACGGGGGAAATTCATACGAGGCCGTTCAGAACGAAGGAATAGTTCATGGATATTTTACCTAAGTGTCTTCGGGGGAATTACTTCTAAGATATAAAAAGAACACACTTTTCTACTGTTTGTTTGCGATGTAATACCTGTTTGGTTGGTGAATTGTACTTTCGATCTACTTCTAGTTCAGGTACAATACAACCAGCCTTTTACTGAACAGCTCTGTTTCTGATGAGCTTACACTCGACATATAATGAGCATTTCAGGTACGAACTCTTTTGGCAACTCCATCTTTTCTTTTTGAGAGTGATGATGAACCCCCACCTTTGCATCAAAGTGATGCATACAGACTCTTTTATTGGATTTATTTAATAAACTGACAAAAGTCTTAAAATGAACATACAGACCGAAACCATCAAACATGGTGACCTCACCATCAACTAGCACAACGATGGACGACAAACGGGGACTAGCCATTATCATACTTGGCTTACGGCCAAATCTGAAAAGAGCGTCTCATAGGTATCACTACAGGAAATGGGCACAATGCCGACGGCCAGAAACCGTCGACAAATGAACGAAAACCGTGGACATAGTGGTATGTTGATGGCCACAGTCGGCCGTCGGCGTATTCTCGGTTAGCATACATCAAAATGGCCGTCGGCATATACGAGCGTGCCGACGGTTTTATTGGTCCGTCGGCAACTATAGCCATCGGCAAATAAAGTAACAGACGACTACGTTTGACGGCATAGACATGACATAGATTGCCACGTGGCGCATCCCGGATAGTCTTCATCTGTAGAGTTGTCGACGGCTTACCGTCGGCATATCTGTTTATACATGTGGACGACTTTTTCTCTGTCTGTAGAGTTGCCGAGGGCTTTGCCGTCGGCATACTTGCTGACTAGTACTAAAAAAATAGCCCATAAAGGCTGGCAGGTTATAGATTCAAACACAGGTTCAGATAAATCGATGAAATCATCTACTGCATGCACGTTCACACAAATCCATCAATGAAAATTCCATGTTAAAACATTCAGAGATGCCACCTAACTGAACAACCAAATATATACTGTCCATGCATTGCACAACCATTATGCTCCCAGACAGATATACAAGCATTGCACAACAAACTACAATACACAGTTTCGACCACTAGTACCCTAACCAGATGCAACAAAATAGTCGAAGACAATACAATACGTGAACTCACCGCCATCGCGTGACAGCATAAGCTGAGGAAGCCGAAGTTGGAGGCAGCCAAGCCTACCACCGCACGCGAGGCGCGGAAGTCCATGGCCAACCCAGCAGCACCGCCGGGGGCGTTGCCACGCTGGACCTATCAAGTACAAAAGAGTTATATATGATTGAGAGTAAAATAATGCGCATAATCTCAAACTATATGATTTGTAGAAACAGAGCATTAACATGCCTAATCAACAATTGCAATCATCTAACAGATAGTGAGGATTTGGCAAAGGCAACCACATACGAGAATACCAATATAAGAACAAAAGTATGCATAATTGCTGGTTCTGCATGATCGAATCAACACAAAAAACATGTTGTTAAGAATACACTGGCATGTCACTGATAACCATAATTGTGTTTTATGCCCAACACAGCAGCTTGAAGATTGGAGACATTTATTCTTCAACTGTAACTTCAGCACACGAGTCTGGAACTATTTACAGATCCCTTGGCACCCTGGAAATACTAATGAAACGTTGTTGTTAGCCAGGAAGGGATTTACAGGACCATGCTTTTCTGATATTGTAATCCTGGCTTGTTGGGGCATATGAAAGCAGAGGAATGGTTGGGTCTTTAAAAATATTAGACCAACCTTCCGGGATCGAAAGCTTGCTACTTCCAGGAGATTACCCTGCTTAAGTACAAGGTAAAAGAGACTGTTTTTACCTCCTTGTCATCATGGCTAGATAGTTTACATTAGTTTCTTCCATGTAAGTATTGTAAATACTCTGTAATTATGGTGTGCGTTTGAATAAAGTGAGGCTGTGGGGGGCTCCCCCATAGTATAAGATTTTTAAAAAAAAAGTATGCAGAATTAAAACACATAATTGACCTAGATAAGATTTCTATCCAATTAACCAAATGGTTGTGTTTCATAAGCTTTCTATCCACCTCTCATCAATTAGACAAACTCCTATCGATTCAGCAGAAAGTGGGTCAAATTTGAACTATAACTACTTCATAGTGTACTCTTTATTTTTAGTAAAAATCATATTTAGGTATAAAAGTAGATATTTCACCAAAGATCCATCAAAAGTTTCGCAAAATTCAAACCTACATAAGAATGGTCATGCCCGCCGTGTGACCACATTTTGTAATCGGCATAAGAAATTAAAAAACAAATAAAAATGGAAAATCTTTGGTTTGTGTCATGATATGTGACCCCTGTTTTCAAGAAAAATAATAAACTTGGAATACGGCAAATATCTTTAAAAAGTATTCTCGGAATTTAGCTACCATGTACTGAGATTCATGACTTTCATGCCAAATGACCTATGTTGGCCATATTCATTGCATAGTTTGTAAAAAATATATCATATTATGCACAAGTGTGCATCTTGGAATGGCAAACAATATTTTCTGAGGTATTTTTCATTTTATTTGCAGAAAAGAATTATTTTTCATTTTCCGGGTGCAAAAAATGGTTTTTTTTGTTAAGAACCTAAGAAAAATTTGTTTCAAAATTGGAACAAGCCAATTTTCAAAAATGTTAGATCACATTTTATGTCCAATTAACCAAATGGTTATGTTTCGCAAGCTCTCTATCCACCTCTCATCAAATATATAGACAAACTCCTGTCGATTCAGTAGGAAATGAGTCAAATTTGAACTACAACTGCTTCATAGTTTACTCTATATTTTTGGTGAAAATCAGTTGTAGGTTTAAAATTGGCTATTTTATCGGAGATCCACCAAGAGTTTCGCTAGATTCAAACCCTAGATCAGAACGGTCATGCCCGCCGTGTTGACCGCATTGTGAAACCGGCATAAGAAATTAAAAAACAATAAAAAATCTTTCAAAAAATTCTGAAACAAATTGGTGCTGATAAAATACTAAAGTTCATAATACGTACCTAGTTTTGTAATGAAATGGCATGTGTGGTGTTTTGTGCAAAAAACAAATTAAATGTTCCAGAAATATAGTTGTAAAATCTAATTTTGCCCATTGATTTGTTTTTATTTGCAGAGCAGCAAAAATGTTATTTCACCACGAAATTAGGCACCTATGTAAACCTTTTGTATATGTTTGTTACCTTTCTCCGATTTTTTTGAAATGTTTTACTATTGGTTTCTTTTTATTTATTTGGCAAGGAGCATTGAAAACTAAAAATAAAAAGTATATGCCTACGGCCAAAAAAACGTATATGCCGTCATCAAACTACACTGCCGTCAGACGTAATCTAGACGACATGCCAATATGACGATGGACACCCTCGGTATAAGTGGCTATATGCCGACGACCTAGGTATGCCGACAGCTTTGTATATGCCAACGGCTTTTTAAAACCGCTCGTCATATAGCTGATGTGCCGATGGCCGCAATAAAAGCCGTCGGCATATAGAAAGCTGTCAACAACTGTATTTTTTCATGAAGTGTATGCTCTAGAAGTAGATGTCATCATCTTCACCAACCCAGCATAGATCGACGCAAAGTCCTTTGTCAGGTCTTTGATGTCTACGCACGCTTCTATTCTTGTAGACAGTGTTGGGTCTCCAAGTGCAGAGGTTTGTAGAACAGCAGCAAGTTTCCCTCAAGTGAATCACCCAAGGTTTATCGAACTCAAGGAGGTAGAGGTCAAAGATATCCCTCTCAAGCAACCCTGCAATTAAGATACAAGAAGTCTCTTGTGTCCCCAACACACCCAATACACTTGTCAGGTGTATAGGTGCACTAGTTCGGCGAAGAGATAGTGAAATACAAGTAATATGGATGATTATAAATGGTAATTGCAATCTGAAATAAAAATGGCAGCAAGCAAACATGTAGCAGAACTGGTTGTAAACGGTGTTTCAATGCTTAGAAACAAGGCCTAGGGATCATACTTTCACTAGTGGACACTCTCAACAATAATAATATAATTGAATACATAGATATTTCCTCTTCACTATGCTACTCTGAGTTATTCTCTCGTTGGATAACGAACACCAATCCACCGCGTAGGGCTATAAAAGTACACCTTAAAGTCGCATTCCATATCTAGGGAACCCCACACTGTTAACTTGAGCGGCCTAAATAGTACTAGACAAACACCGCAATTTCATAGAGACATCCAACGTAAATAATAACTCATGATAAGTATTCCTGTTATCTTTAGCCTAAGAGCCACACACGGGGAGCACACTGTCAACTTCGCACCGTGGGACAAAGGTGACTCCGGAGATTACATTAATAAAACCACTTGTGATGGAGGGATAATAACCCGGTAGGCCCATGACGAGGAAAACATGACCCGCCAGGCAGGAGGCCCGGCGAGGCCAGTTAACCCTCAGCATAGGCCGGGTTACGGTGCTGGGCCGGTATCTTGGCGATGACCCGGCTATTCATGAAGAATGTTCCAGAAGGTCCAGAGGCGGTTCAAGAGGCGGTTCTATACTTGGAATACACGAAGGATAAAGGAGTAGTAGTAGGACTCAGAGTTCGGGTAGAACCCGGCCTATCATGTACGCGACCAGGAGGCCCGGTATCTATATAAACCGGCCCCTGCCCCTTAGACAAGGAGACTTTTCGTAACCCCAAGCTTTAGGCGAGAGACATACAATCCTTGTAACCTAGATCGAGATCCGGCTCTGTTGTAGTAGCCGGGTTATCGAGACAGAGATCGAGATTAATAATAAGATAGCAGGAAGTAGGTCTTTATCTCCAATGGAGAGGCCGAACCTGGGTAAACCTTTGTCCCCTGCCGTGCTAAACAAACACCCAGACACCAGAGTCGCCTTGCCCAAAAGTTTAAGCTACCCTCAAGTAGCATCTGCCGTGTTTTCTACCCCACGACAGTTGGCGCCGTCTGTGGGAATCGCGTCCAAGGGTGTCACCATCATGGGTGAAGCAAGGCAAGGGGTCGAAAACTTCGTCTTTGGCCAGATCACAACCAATGAGCAAGGAGAGCTCATCGTTGATGATTTTGGCTGGGGACCGGACTCGGATCTACTAGAATCAGGTGATGTTATTCCAATTGGCCAAGTTAATGTTTTTGTGGGCATGATTACAACTAGATCTGCTAGTGATGGAGATTATGAATCTGTGTCAGGAGCCGCCACAATTGTTCAATCTGATGGAGAGGAATCAGTTGGCACAGCTGAAGTTGAGGGGGTCCTGAACACGCTGGAGGAACGGCTGGATGACCCGGCAGGAATCCCGGGCGACGCGGTGGAACGAGCCGGGTCGGAATCAATCTTGCCCCTGTTCGAAGGCCGGTTTGGGTATGATGCAGAAGAAGAGGATGATGAGGAACAAGAGTCAAGTCCAAGCCCGGTACGTAGGGTAGCGGTGTACACCGCGCCTTCGTCCAGCATGCAACCGTCACCATCAGCTGTTGTTCCACCGGTCTTTACCCCGGGTCAACAGCAGCTGCCCCCAATTCTGGAGTTGGCAGAACAGAGGGTTGATGGAGAGCCGGCTTCGGTCTCGGAGGAAAGCGAGGGTACGGCAAGATACAGAAACAGTTTTGGGTTCCTGCATAACCGGGCCCAAGGAGAGGAAAGAAGTAACATAGCAGCTGCCCCGGCCTTGTTTAACAATGGCCTGGTCTTAGATCCATCAGCACTTACAAGGTTGGTTACTCCAGAAAACGCAGCAGTTAGAGCAATGGAATTGGATACAGCACGCCGAGCGTTGGAGCAGATGCGCAGGGACGCCGAGGCAGAGAGGCAAGAAATAGAAGCAAGAAAGAAGCAAATAGAAGAGGAGGAAAATCGTCTCAACGAGGCAACCCGGGCACACCGGAGGAGGCATCAAAGCCGGCTGGGCCTTGGGGAAAGTATAGCAAACCCAGTGCCTGTGGCAGCATTGTTCAGAACTCCAGAAGACCAGCCTATTGGCGCAACTCAGGTGGCACCAGTGGCTAGGGCAAGTACAGAGCAGAATAGAGGAACAGCGAGAACTGATGTAGCAGCAACAGCAGCGCCGGGTTTGCCCGCTGGAGGAGCCAGGGGAAATCCGGGTCTGCCGCCTAGAACACCAAGGTTTCACACGCCGGTGGGTCACTATTCAAATCCAGCGGATAACGTGTATGCAGCAACCTTGGCACTTGATAGAATTCCACTGGGAAATACACCGGCAGAGATTGAAGCCCGGCGTGCCATAGATATGTTACGTACTGCAGTAGTTCAGCAGACACAGTATTCAAGAGAGAAAAGTGCGTTGCATTCTACAACGTATCGTAGTAGGAGCCGCAATGGAGGAAACCCGCCGTTGGCCGGGCCTGCAGCGGCACAGCAGCCAAACCCGCCCCAGCAAAATCAGAATCAAAATAATCAGCAGCATCAACCCGCCCCAGCAATTTCCATAGCACAGCAGATAGTTAATAGATCACGCGCAGGGAGAAGTGCAGGTAATGCAAACCCGGTAGTACCTGCAGCAGGAGTACCTCAAGGAGGACCGGGCCCTGCGCCAGCCGCGTCTGCAAGCTCACCCGGTAATGTCAATGTTTCAGCAAGTTCTTCTAGTTTAGCCGGGCCAAAATGTCTTTCAGATTCCATCAGAGCAGAACCTTTCCCTGAGAAGTTCAAAGAGCCAAGCAAGATATCCAACTATGAGCCTAGCATGGATCCGGCTAGTTGGTTGAGCAGTTATGAGATGGCAATGTGTATACGCAATGCCACAGAGAATGTTTGCGCCAAGTACATGTATTTGATGATGAGTGATGGAGCAGCAAAGTTGTGGTTTAAAAATCTACCAGAGAAATCCATTAATTCCTGGGATGAGTTGAAGGCAGTTTTCACCAAGCATTTTCAGGGTACGTGCAAGCGTTTGTTTTCCATCGAGGATCTTGATCGGTGTATACAGAAAAAAGGCGAGTCAGCACGTCATTGGATGGGCCGGGTCACGGAGATCTTGCACTCCTCATCTGGTATTGAGCCAAAGGACGCCATTTCATCAATGGAGAAAACTTGTAAGTATGCACCACTTGTCCAGAAGCTGGGTCGCATGAAGGAAGGGCACCGGGTTAAACCGGTCACCATGGCAGAGTTGATGGATGCTTGCAACAGGCATGCAGCCACAGACAAGACTCAGGATGAGCCTGAGGAGGAGAAGGGGAAAGGCACGGCAAATAATGGTGGAAGGAACAATAATGGCTCGGGTAACAACAATAACAGTAACCAGAATCAACATAAGCGAGGTCACAATGATGGTAGTTCAGAGTTAGTGGCAAATACCAATGCCGGGTTTCAGAGGCAAAGGATGGATGGGAACTATCAGGAAAACAGAGGATATCAGGAAAATAGGGGTTATCAGGAAAACAGGGGTTCTCAAGGCAACAATTGGAATTACAACAGTGGAAATAATTACCAAGGATCGCGTCCAATGAGTAATGAGGAGGCCTTCAGGATGCCGTGTCCTCGTCATAGCAAGAACGGCAGAGCCGCCAATCATTCTTTGGCTCAGTGTGTGGATCTGAACAGGTGGAAAAACAATGAGGTGCAGAGAGCTTTGCAAGGAGCAAATAGAAGTGGAGGACCCGGCACGGGTGGTAACCCGGCCTCGGGACCTTTGACTGGAGCAAACGCGGTACCTACGGGAAATCCGGGTCAGAACCAAAATCAGAACACAAGTAACCAAGGTGGATTTTCACAGCAGCCAAGGCAACTTGGTCAGTATCATATATACACAAGTGGCACAACCAAGAGAGAGAGGAAAATAGTCAAGAGGGCAGTTAACACAGTGGCTGCAGGAGTTCCGAGATATTTGAGGTGGTCAGAGCATACAGTTACTTGGAGTAGGGCGGATCATCCAGAGGTGGTGGAGCACCCGGGTCTTCTTGCGTTGGTTGTGGCTCCCCAAGTTCATGGTTTTGAGTTAAAGAAAGTGCTGATGGACGGTGGCAGTAGCATCAATATTTTGTACTGGGACACGTTTGTGCGCATGGGTTTGAAGGAGTCACAGTTGCAGAGAACGTCAACAATTTTTCATGGTATAGTTCCGGGAAAATCAGCTACACCAGAGGGTAAAATTTCATTGGAGGTAGCTTTTGGTGAGTCTATCCATAACTTCAGATCAGAGTGGCTCACGTTTGAGGTGGTAAAGTTTCCAAGTCCATATCATGCATTGTTGGGAAGGCCGGCCTATGCCAAGTTCATGGCAAGGCCGTGTTATGTGTATCTCCAGTTGAAAATACCGGGTCCTCATGGGATCATTACAGTGCATGGTAACAGAGATATTGCGGCAGAGTGTGATGAGGGGGATGCAGCTTTAGCAGAGCATGCTTGTGCTAAGGAGGAATTGAAAGCTTACAGAGCAAATCTTGACCCGCAGGATAACACAGCACTTAAAAGGCCAACAACAGAGGATGATAGGGCAAAGTTCAAAGCTGCCAGAGATACAAAGATGGTGGATTTTGTGCCTGGAGATTCTTCCAAGCAGTTCGCCATTGGGACCAACTTAACTGATAAATAGGAAAGCGCGCTCATCGAGTTCATCCGTGAGAATAGGGATGTTTTTGCATGGACACCTAGTGACATGCCAGGCATTCCAACTGAACTCGCTGAGCACAGCTTACATGTTGATCCTAAGGCAAGGCCGGTAAAACAGGGTATGAGGAAAATGAATGCAGAAAGAAGGAAAGCAATTGGAGAGGAGATAGCCCGGCTTTTGGAGGCCGGCTTTATCATGGAAGTGTTTCATCCAGAGTGGTTAGCTAACCCGGTTTTGGTTCTGAAAAAGAACAACGAGTGGAGGATGTGTATTGATTTCACAAGTTTGAACAGGTTTTGTCCCAAAGATCCGTTTCAGTTACCGCGTATTGATCAAATCGTGGATGCAGTAGCAGGTAGTGAGCTTTTGTGTTTCTTGGATGCTTATTCAGGGTATCATCAGATCAAGTTGAACAAAAATGATTGGGAAAAAACGTCATTTATCACCCCCTTTGGTGCTTTTTGTTACAAGACCATGACTTTTGGGTTGAAGAATGCAGGGGCAACTTATCAGAGGTGTATTCAGAATTGTTTTCATGATCAGATTGGGCGTAATGTGCATGCTTACGTTGATGATGTGGTAATAAAGTCAGAGAAAGCCGAGTCATTTATTCGTGATCTTACAGAGACATTCAAAAATCTGAGGGAGTACCAGATGAAGCTTAATCCTACAAAGTGTGTGTTTGGAGTTCCAGCGGGAAAGTTACTTGGTTTCATTGTGTCAGAGCGGGGAATTGAGGCAAACCCGGAAAAAATTAGAGCCATTCAAAGCTTGAAAAAGCCAGAGGAACTGAGAGATGTCCAGAAGTTGACGGGTTGTGTGGCAGCGTTAAGCCGGTTTATTTCCCGGCTCGGAGAGAAAGCAATTCCTTTGTACAAGTTACTGAAGAAAACAGATAATTTCGTGTGGAATCAAGAGGCAGATGAGGCATTTGGGCTTTGAAGAAACAGCTGTCAGAAGCGCCAGTTCTGGCGGCGCCGGGTCCCAAGGAGCCCATGCTATTATATGTCGCTGCCGGGCCTCAAGCTGTGAGTGCCGTGGTGGTGGTCGAGAGAAAAGAGGAAGGAAAAGAAAACCCGGTGCAAAGGCCGGTCTATTATGTTAGTGAGGTGTTATCAGAAACCAAGCAAAGGTACCCGCATTGGCAGAAGTTAGTGTATGGTGTTTTCATGGCCAGTAGAAAGTTGAAACCATATTTTCAGGAGCATCCAATTACGGTGGTTAGTTCTATACCCTTGGCAGATATTATTAGAAATTCAGAAGCTACTGGGAGAGTTGCCAAGTGGGCCATAGAGATGGGGGATTATCACATTGAGTATGTGCCTCGCACAGCTATTAAATCTCAAGCATTGGTGGATTTTCTTAATGATTGGACGCAGTTGAATGCGCCACCTCTCACCCCGAGTCTCAAATCGTGGGTTATGCATTTTGACGGGTCTAAGCAAGAGCAAGGATCAGGAGCTGGAGTTGTGCTAACTTCTCCCAAAGGTGATAAGTTGAGTTATGTTTTGCAAATTCACTTTGATTGTTCCAATAATGTGGCAGAATATGAGGCATTGTTGCATGGTTTGCGTATGGCAAAAGGATGAATGTCAAGCGTATCAAGTGCTATGGGGATTCAGATCTTGTGGCGCAGCAAGTGTCAGGAACTTGGGACAGAAAAGATGCAACGATGGCGGCTTACAGGCGAGAGGTGGATAGAGTAGCCGGGTTCTTTTCAGGCTATCAGGTGGATCATATTGACCGCAGAAAAAACGATGCTGCAGATGCTTTGTCAAGACTCGGTTCTCGCAGAGAGCCGGTTCCACCAAATGTTTTCTTGGACGAGCTATGGACGCCATCAGTCAAGCTTCAGGATGCAGAGGAGCTGGCGGGTCAGGAGGACCCGGATTCACAGTTGGTAGCAGCAACACATGAGATCCCAGAGTGGACAGAACCTTATTTGGCGTATCTTTTGCGTGGTGAGTTGCCACAACAGGAAGTTATAGCCCGGCAGATCGTGCGCCGGTGCAAGGCCTACGTGGTTATTGATGGCGAGTTGTACAAGAGAAGTGTCTCAGGCGTGTTTCAGAGGTGTGTCTCTGGAAAGGAGGGCCGGCAAATTTTGAAGGAAATTCATGAAGGGGATTGTGGTCATCACGCTTCAACAAGGTCATTGGTAGCAAAAGCTTTTAGACATGGTTTCTTTTGGCTCACAGCCCAGGCAGATGCAGAGCGCTTGGTGAATAGATGTGATGGGTGTCAGAGATATGCCAGACAGATTCATGTGCCGGCTCAGGAACTGCGCACCATACCTTTGACTTGGCCTTTTGCAGTTTGGGGGCTTGACATGGTGGGTCCTTTTAGCATGTCTCCTTGCAAGAAAACCCACCTCTTGGTTGCCATTGATAAGTTTACAAAGTGGGTTGAAGTTATGCCTGTTACAAATTGTGAGGCGGCTACAGTGGTCAAGTTTATGAAGCAGATCATACATAGGTTTGGATATCCTCATAGTATTATCACAGACAATGGTACTAATATGTCACTTGGAGAGATGGCAAAGTTTTGTGGAAATAATGGTATACGTTTGGATGTTGCCTCAGTTGCTCATCCTCAGGCCAATGGACAAGTTGAACGAGCAAATCAGGAGCTGCTTAGAGGTTTAAAACCACGCCTCCGGGTCCCGTGTCTCAGAGCCGCCGGAGCGTGGGTTGAGGAGTTGCCATCAGTTGTTTGGGGAATTAACACAACACCCAACAGATCTACAAAGATGACCCCTTTCTTTATGGTGTACGGGGCAGAGGCAGTTTTGCCAAGTGATATTATTCATGACTCGCCTCGCGTGGCGGCTTACGTTGAGATAGAAAATGAGCAGACCCGGCAAGATTCTGTGGATTTGCTGGAAGAAAACAGAGAGCAAGCACTGGAAAGATCAGCAATATATCAGCAAGATTTGAGGCGGTATCATAGTCGCCGGGTTAAAACTCGCACTTTCCAGGAGGGTGATCTGGTATTGCGATGGGTGCAGTCCAAGGAAGGGATGCACAAGTTATCACCTCCTTGGGAGGGGCCCTTCATCGTAAGCAAGAAATTGGACAATGGTTCATACTACTTAGTGGACGCAAGAGAAAAGTCAGAGACAGTCAATGATACCACACACTCCACCTTTTCCATGGAAGAGCGTGAGAGGCCGTGGAACATTGCGCAGCTGCGCCCATATTATACTTAGCAAGAGAAAGATGTAAAAGTTGTAACACACGATGTAACAGGCAGCAGGTTTCAGACGCGCTCTTTTCCTTACCAGGGTACCTAAGGGGACTGGAAGGTTTTTAATGAGGCGGCTTGCTGACCTAACCTTTTCTGTCAATAAAGTAAAGGTTGAACAGAAATTTTCTTTGTCTCAGTTTACTTTTTTAAGCCGGTTATTTTTTTATTTGCATCATAATAGTTCTTTTGATCAGCTTGGTCCTGGGGGCTTGTTATTGAAAAGTGCTAAGTTATTTCCCCAGGACCCGGCCCCAGTGGTTATCCGGGTTTCAAATATTGTAACCCGGCAGAGCAGTTCACAGTTTGTTCTATTGAGTAATATGTGTGTTTAGTTTCAGTATCAGTCATTTTTAGTTGATTTTATATCTTGAGGACGCCCAAAGAGTGCGTCCCGCCAGTATTTTGGATCAATGGGGTACTGTGGCATAAGCCCTTTACTTTATAAACATTGATCCAGGTCTTGGGGGCTCTTACTGCAAAAGTCTGTAGCTGCAATCCCAAGACCCGGCTTTTATGCCACTAGTATTCTTGGTTATCTTGCTGTGCAGCTGATGTGACTCGCGACTTTATGGCCTGATTGCACACCTGGAAATTCAATCAACCATGAAGCCCGTTGGGACTTGGTTCGACCCTGTTTTTCTCAGAGAAGTTGCGCCAGGGTATCCATGCGAAAGCCGGCTCACAGTTAAAGACACCAAAAGGGTCATCGAAACCACAGAAGAACAAGTATTTTGACAGGTAAAGACATAATACGATTACTGCAAAGTTTTACAGCGCACGAGCGCACATCACAGGCATAGTATCAAAATACGGCTAAGTTATTACAATACTGTGCCCCAAGGGCCAAATAAGACAAGTTTTTATGCAGACATAGCTGCTGAGCAATTGTTTAAGAACCGGCTTCAGGAGCCGGGTTAGTGGAAGGAGTGGTGGCTGGAGTATCTTCCTTGGCGCTGGCCGAGTCATCCTTCGCCGTTTCTGCTTCTACTTCCCGGTTCTTGGGGGCTCTGTTGTTGCGCCATGTCACAAGCTGAAGGGATTGAAAGTAGTTTTCATCTTCATCTTCCACTGGTGCGCGCGATGGTGGTGGCACAGTGGGAGTTGAGGAGCTTGGCGCAGCGGAAGTACTGGGGACAGTGGGGCCTTCACCAATTGATTCCTTGTAGCTTTGAAGGAGGTCAATGCGTTGAGGTTCTTCATCAACAATTTCGTCATTGGTCTCGCTGTAGCCGTATTGTATGGAATTCAGTTTCAAGCCATTGGCAATTTGGGTAGCCACGTGCCGGGTTTGCTTCACAGCCCGGCTGTACGCTTTCCGATCAAAAGCAGTGCCATCTGCGTTGAACTGAGGAAATCCTGATGCAAGGGGACCCGGTTCCAAGTTGGGATAATAGGCTTTGGCCAAGGCCAAGCTGCGCATTGCACCGGCTCTGCACGCGGACCTCTTCAGCAATTGGATCCAGTTTGGCATCGTGGATAAATGAGCCAGTACTTCAGTATAAGTGCTGGGCGGGTTCTCCCAATTTCTGGCGGTTTTGATGACTTCGCAGCTACCAAAATATAATTGGCGCACCAGTGTATACATACATTTGATTTTCTCGGTGGCGGTTTTGCGAATGTTACCATCGCGCGCGCCTGCAAAGTGAAAACTAGTGTTAGGCATAGTTTATATGCCGGGTTTGGAAGAGAAAAATTTACCGGGTTTGAGAACATCATGCTTACCAACAAGAGAGGCAACCATAGCACTAATCATCTTTTTCAGGCGAGATAGCTCGCTGGTAGTTGCATCCAACTTCTGTTGAAGGTTGGTCAGCTGCTCTTGAAAGTTTTCTTCATGCTCTTGCATGTCCCGTTTCAGATCAGAATTTTCTGCTTCAAGGTAGTTATTTTTTCTTCCAGGGCTTGAAGTTTGTTGGTTTCTTCAGCCCGGGCTTCAATCTCAGCTTTTAAGGTTCCTTGGAGCCGGGCTACTTCCTCATTGGCCTTGCTCACATGCTCCTGTTAAAAAAAAAGAGGCAAGTCAGAGTTCTTTACAAGGTTTTAAAGTTTACGAAGTGAAAAGTGAAGTCCCAGGTTGCTGCGGGCAGCTAACCCGGCACTTGGGGGCTACAGTTTTGAAGTTTTTAATGATTTGTGGAGTTAAAGGTGTGAAAGTCCCAGGTTGTTGCGGGCAACTAACCCGGCACTTGGGGGCTACATGGTTCAAAGTTTTGTTCTATGAAGTATGATTTTGATAGCGGAAAGTGTTTCAAGACCCGGCTTGTTATAAACATACAACCCGGGCCTTGGGGGATACAGGTTGAAGTTTTTTGCCAAGTTATTGTTGTTTCAAGCACCAAGTTCATCAACAAGTGATAATCTTGGAGCTTGGGGGCTAGTAAGGTTATGGTTATAGATAACTATATTAAAGATTACAAGAAGTAAAAGGACAGTAAAATTGTGCACCTGGTATCGTTTCTGAAGTAGGGTGACAAGTTCACTCTCCAAGTTCTTGTGATAAGCAATGCGAGAGAAGTACTCCTCGCACAGAGCAGGTGTGGACATGGAATCCAAAGCCGCCAAATCCAAAGAAGAAACTGGGTCCTTGCCCTTGGCAGAGGGATCCACTTTGACTTCAGGAGTAATAATCTTGGTAAGAGCTTGAGAGGCACTAGGAACCGGGCCTTGATGAGACCCGGTGATTTGCACTTCTGGGTCAATCTCTTTTGTCCCAGAGCCGTGTCCAGGAGATGAAGCATTGGTAGCTGGTTCAGGAGCAGGAGCAGGGGGACTTGGTGGTGAGGCTACCACGTTCTCAGCGCCAGATTCTTCTTTTCGAGCCGGCTCCTCGATTTGTACCTCCATTTCAGAAGGTTCAGTGGTTGTGCGTGGAGGAGAGGCAACTGGAGGAGAATCCGGGTCTTCTTCTTCCACGATAGCCTTAGCACTGAAACAAAAGAGAAGCAGTTAGTCACAGCAAAGATTGCAAAGTATTGAAAAAGAAGAGATAGTGAAGCATTTCTAACCCGGTATTGATGTGAAAATCCTCGGGCGTGCTAACAGCGTCCGAGGAAGAAGTATCTGATGAACGAGAGCGTTTAGGGACCCGGATTTTTCCAGCTAAAGGATACTTTGAGCTGGGCGTCTTCTGGATGGATTTGGCCCAGCTTGATAAAGATTGTTGAGGGATACCTGAGCTCAAGGATACGTGGGCTGAAGAAGACCGGGTCCGCGGTCTCTTGTTTGCCTCGGCCTCCTTCTCAAGCTCCTTTTCCTGTGTTGGTACTTGAGTTTGAGATGAGTTCGTTGTACAAGTTGAAAAACGAGAAATTGGCACCTTTGCAATGGCGGCTCGGGTCCGCTTTTGTGGAGTGGGTGCAGCAGTTTCAGGACCCGGCAATGCATCTGAAGCCGGGTCAGAGGGGCCTGGAATAAGATGAGCCGGATTGTCAGTAGAAGGGCCCGGGTTTGGGACCTCGTTGTTAAGCAAGTTGATGAAGAGCCGGCCTAGGGAGTCTAGCTCACCTTCTTCTTCTTCTTCTTGGTTGTCACTCTCTGTGTCTTCTTCAGCAGAGGAAGTGGGGGTGTAGTCAACGCTCCACCACTTGGAGTCCTGAGAAAAAGTTGCATGAGTAAAACCGTATACAAGATTTACCGGGTTATGATCTGCAGGGATATGAAAAGATAAAAGTTTTACCGTGGGAGGTTTGTTCTTGGCGCTGAACGGGGCGAGCCCGTTTTCCGCGATCTTAGTTTTCTTCTCACCAAGAAGCCTCTTGGCGTTCTTCACAACTTGGTCGTCAAGCAGTGTGATTTCAGAATATCGCATATCATCTGTGGTCTCTTCTGTGTATTCATAGAAGAGCCGGGTTCTGATACTCAGTGGCTGGATAAACCAGCCGATCCAGCACTTAACCAAATCTGTCCCACGGAGGCCATGGGCGAGTAGGGCTCTGGCCCGGCTGTGGAGGCCTTCAAGTGCTTCTCGCTTTTCCAATTCAGCGTAACTGTTCATCTTGGGGGTGTACACCAGTGCAGAATTTCTGAAGGCCGGGAATTTGGCTTCATCTGCTTCTGGAGAGGTGTCTTTGCAATAGAAATAAGTGTTTTGCCACCCCTTAGGGTGGCTGGCCAAAGCGAGAGCCGGGAAATTGCATTCCTTGCGGCGCTGGATGGAGACGCCCCCATACGGGCCCAGAGGTTGATTTTTACGAGATGGGTTGCAGTAAAAAATGTCAAGGAAGAAATCAAGGGATGGAGGAATCTGGAGATAGTCCTCACAGAAAACAACAAAGTTGCTGATGTTCAGGATTGAATTGGGCGCCACATCCATTGGAGTGAGCCCGTAATACTTAAAGACTTGACGAAAAAAGAGAGAACCCGGGGGGCGGAGACCCCGGGTTACGTGATCTAAAAGAACGACCACTTCACCTTTTTCAGGAGTGGGCCGGGTCTCCTCTCCAGGCGCACGCCACTGGATCTCCTCCTGAGGCGGGAGTTCACCCCGGTTCACGAATGACTGGAGCGTGGTCTTGGTTGCGCTGGACCGTGTCCAGTTCACAGGAGCGGCTGTGGGCGCACCGCTAGATCCGCCCTTTGCGGAGCTGGGAGGTTTCTTTGCAAGAGATTTTGCAGCTTTGGGCCCTCCTGCCATCTTCTTCTCTTCACCATGGTTGGAGATCAACGAGGTGCCTAAGCGGTAACAATGGCGAAGAACGATGAACATGATAAGAACCCTAGCTCAGATGCAAATGTGGATAGAGGAGTGCAGATTGAATCTAGACAAAATGAGGAGCGGAATCGGGTGCGCAGCACAAGTAAAAACAAAGATTGGAGTTACCTTGGAGATTAGTTGAAGTTGGAGAGCTCGATTCGAGATCGGATCTGCGGCTGCTACAGTGCTTGCGCGAAGTTGGAGATGAGTTTGAGAATGGGGAAAATGACTGCGCGAGGTCGTGGCCAGATATTTATAACCGCGGTGAAAACCCTAGGGGTAACATGGTAAAAATGAGTGGATAAGATAAGCATCTTCTCCGGGAAGTCAGCGACAATCAGACAGGACAAAAAGGATATTCCAACTCATTTATGGTGTCTCAGTGAGATGGCTGAGTAGAAATTTTCGCTAAGTGTTGGGTGTGAAACCCGGAGATACACGGTGTAGAATGAGAAAGCCGGGTCATGAGATAACCCGCCAAGAAGAGCTGGCTTAACAAGACAGAGGGAAATGAAACTTGATATCTTGTACATATTTATTATCTTTGTATTTCAGGTGATTAACCAGGCAAGCCAGAACACCAGCATTGATCAAGAAACAAACAACGCAAGATAGAAGCAAAGCGTGGCAACCTGGTTACCTGGTTAACCTGGGGGCTACTGATGGAGGGATAATAACCCGGTAGGCCCATGACGAGGAAAACATGACCCGCCAGGCAGGAGGCCCGGCGAGGCCAGTTAACCCTCAGCATAGGCCGGGTTACGGTGCTGGGCCGGTATCTTGGCGATGACCCGGCTATTCATGAAGAATGTTCCAGAAGGTCCAGAGGCGGTTCAAGAGGCGGTTCTATACTTGGAATACACGAAGGATAAAGGAGTAGTAGTAGGACTCAGAGTTCGGGTAGAACCCGGCCTATCATGTACGCGACCAGGAGGCCCGGTATCTATATAAACCGGCCCCTGCCCCTTAGACAAAGGAGACTTTTCGTAACCCCAAGCTTTAGGCGAGACATACAATCCTTGTAACCTAGATCGAGATCCGGCTCTGTTGTAGTAGCCGGGTTATCGAGACAGAGATCGAGATTAATAATAAGATAGCAGGAAGTAGGTCTTTATCTCCAATGGAGAGGCCGAACCTGGGTAAACCTTTGTCCCCTGCAGTGCTAAACAAACACCCAGACACCAGAGTCGCCTTGCCCAAAAGTTTAAGCTACCCTCAAGTAGCATCTGCCGTGTTTTCTACCCCACGACAACTTGAGTAGCATATAAGATAATGAAGAGTAACATCTATGGATTCAACTAGATTACAAAGCTCATGATCACATAAAGATCACACCATGGGAGAGAGAGATAAACCACATAGCTATCGGTAGAGCCCTCAGCCCCGAGGAAGAACTACTCCCCCTCATCATGGGAGGCAACAACGACGATGATGGAGGCGGTGGCGTCGATGGAGATGGCTCCGGGGGCAATTCCCCGTCCCGGCAAGGTGCCGAAACAGAGACTTCTGTCCCCCGAATTAGGGTTTCGGATGGCGGCGGAGCTCTGGAACTTTTCTGGGGAAATCGTCGATTCTTTTAGGGTTTTCGGGGTAGGAGCAATATATAGGCCAAAGGGCGTCGCGAGGCGGTGCACGAGGTGACGACACCACCCCTGGGCGCCGGCAGATCCTTGGCCGCGCCGAGCCCACGTGTGGGGCCCTCGTGGCTCCACTTCGTCTCCCTTCGGACTCCAGGTGTCTTCTGATAAAATAGGGGCCTCCGTAAATTTTCGTCCAATTCCGAGAATATTTCCAGACTAGCTTTTCTGGAATACAAAAACAGCAGAAAACAGGAACTGGCGCTTCGGCATCTTGTTAATAGGTTAGTCCAGAAAATGCATAATAATGGTATGAAGTGTATGTAAAACATGTAGCAATTGGTATAATATTAGCATGGAACATCAAAAATTATAGATACGTTTGAGACGTATCAGCATCCCCAAGCTTAGTTCCTGCTCGTCCTCGAGTAGGTAAACGATAAAAACAAAATAATTTTTGAGGTGACATGCTACCATCATAATCTTGATCAATAATATTGTAAGGCACATGTAAATGAATGAAGTGATCCAAGTCAATGGTCTATAGTTTGCTACCAAATAGATAATGAGTAAACAATGAATCACACAAGCTAAACGTTTTCATGAATAGTACTTTCGAGACAAGCATCAAACAGTTTTGCATAAGTGTTAACTCATAAAGCAATAGTCTAATAAAAGGTATTTAATCAACACAAAGGAAGAATTAAGTTTCAGCATTTGCTTCAACTTTCAACATATTTATCTCATGGATATCGTCAACACAAAGTAGTATAACAAGTCCAATACGTAGCATATAACGCATGTTGTAACAAAGTTGACACTAGTGTTTGCTTGTGGAAGACAGAAAGAATAGGAAAACTGACTCAACATAAAAGTAAAAGAAAGGCCCTTCGCAGAGGGAAGCAGGGATTAAGTCATGTGCTAGAGCTTTTAGGTTTTGAAAATATATAGAGATTGCATAAAATATTTGACACTCCTCCCAACCTTGCTAACACAAGCCATGGCTAACCGAATCCTCGGGTGCCTTCCATCAATCACATACCATGGAGGAGTATCTAGTTTTGAGAGGTGTTTGTTAATTGTCAACGAATGGTAGCGGGTGAGAACAGTATTCTACCTGTCAAACGGACTTTTAAGAGCGGCTCCCATGAAGGACGTTATTTCTACCAGCAAGGCAGATCATCCCTCTTTCTCTTTGGTTTACACACATGCAGGTATTTCACTGTTTGTCATTGCTTACTGATGAATCAGGGCAAAAGTGTGAAGAGAATTAATGGTTAAAGTTGTAATTAATTGGGACTGGGCACCCCGTTGCCAGCTCTTTTTGCAAAATTAGAGGATAAGCGGATGTATATGCCGCTAGTCCAGGTGTAAAAGTCCATTTGACAAATAGAATAAAGAATAACCACACTAATTCCTCATGAGCTAGTAAACATTGACACAAAAAGGGAATAATAACATTTTGAATAATTTAAAGGTAGCACATGAAAAATTTACTTGGAGTGGCAAGGAAATACCACATATAGGTAGTTATGGTGGACACAAATGGCATGGATTTTGGCTCAAGGATTTGGATGCACGAGAAGCATTCCCTCTCAGTACAGAGTTTAGGCTAGCAAGGTTTATGTAAGCAAACAAGAATATCAACCCGTACACCAAGTTTTATATGACAAACATATTGCAAACGTTATAAGACTTCATACCGTCTTCCTTGTTAACCAAACCCTGTTATTAGAAAATATCTAGACCTTAGAGATACCACCGATGCAAACCAAATTTTCAACAAGCTTTACGGTAGTTCTTCACTAATAGGCTTAACTCATGTGATGCACAAATTTAATCATGATCTACTTGTTAACTCAAAACAATTGACAAGCATCAAGTTATCCAAATTAGTGATCTACAAGATTAAGCAAGTTTTTCCTTATACCAATTACCACATGCAACATTTTCTGAACCAACCAAACACCAATCAATTTATTTAACAACTCTCCAAACAATATAAGTGAAGCAAGAGAGTACTTTCTACAAAAGAAAGCTAATAGCTCTGACAAGAGATACATGAAAACAAGAGCTAAAAGCTGAACAACGCTAGATATGAATACTCAACAAATATAAGTGAAGAATAGGAGTATTCTCATGAAAAAGCGGAGCGTGTCTCTCTCCCAATCAAGAATGCTAGGGTCCAGTCAAGCTTTATTGAAAATAAAAGTGCAATACTGAAAATAAAAGCACACAGACGCTCCAAGAAAAGCACATATGATGTGAAAGAATTAAAATATAGTTTCACTAGAGATGACCTGATAATTTTGCCGATGAAGAAGGGGATGCCTTGGGCATCCCCAAGCTTAGACGCTTGAGTCTTCTTGAAATATGCTGGGGAGATCCATGGGAGCCTCCCCAAGCTTAAGCTCTTCACTCTTCTCCATCCTATTATATCACTCTTCCCTCTTGACCCTTGAAAACTTCCGTCACACCAAACTCAAAGTAAATCTCATTAGAGGGTTAGTGCATAATCAAAAATTCACATGTTCTATAAAGACGCAATATGACTTGTTACTTTAAACATTAGCTACTGCCACTGATGTTATGTGAAGCTCTTCCACCCAAAAAAGAATTTCACTCAACACTAGTAAAAGAGAGAATGCAAAATAAAAACATAATCTGTCTAAAACAGAACAGTCCGCAAAGACGAATTTTTTCGAGGCACTTACGTTGCTCAGATCGAAAAACTTTGAACTAACGAAAGATGCACACATATCTGAGGATCACGCACAAAATTTTCAGATTTAAATAATTTTTCTGTGATTTTACAGAAGCAAAACGGTGAACAGCAGAAATCTGTTCCTGCGCAGAAATCCAAATCTAGCATCATCTTCCTATTAGAGGCCTTACTTGGCACAACAATGCAAGAAAATAAAGATACAAAGGCATTGCTACATAAGTAAACAGCACCTTGACTCAAATAAAATAAAAATAGCAGAAAATAAAAACAATGGGTTGTCTCCCACAAGCGCTTTTCTTTAAAGCCTTTTAGCTAGGCATGATAATTTTGATGATGCTCTCATATGTATAAGAGTTGAATATGAAAGAGCATCAAGAAGCAAATATCAAACACATTTAAGTCTAACCCACTTCCTATGCAAAGGAATCTTGTAAGAAAACAAATTATGAAGCATGAAGCCAATGGCATAGGAAGGCAAAACAAGTGCAACTTCAAAATTTCAACATAAAGAGAGAGACTTAATATTATTGACATATGAAACCGTCTCCCTCTCTCATAAGGACCAGTAGGTCTTAAAGTACCCAGCAAATAAAAGCAAATCAAGAGAAAGCTCAAAACCTTCATCATAAAGAGAAATTTAGTAACATGAAGATTTCTATAACCACACTTTCCTCTCTCAAAATAATTTTCAGTGGCATCATGAACAAACTCAACAATATAGCTATCACATAAAGCATTCTTATCATGATCCACATGCACAAAAGTATCATTACTCTCCACATAAGCATAATCAATTTTATTAGTAATAGTGGGAGTAAAACTATCACAACCATCATTGTAATCATCATAAATTGCAGGCATAGTATAATCATAATAAACTTTATCCTCCATAGTAGGTGGCACCAAAATACCACTATCATTATAATCATCATAAATTGGAGGCAAAGTATCATCAAAGAAAATTTTCTCCTCAAAACGGGGACTAAAAAATCATATTCATCAAAACCAGCTTCCCCAAGCTTAGAATTTTCCATAGCATTAGCAATAATGGTGTTCAAAGAATTTATAGTAATAACATTGCTACCATCATGCAAATAATTTTCCATAGGTTTTTTAATTTTCTCTTCAAACATCATGTCCTAACTCAAGATAAATTTCATAGAGCTCTCTAATTTTTTTTGTTTTCCATTAAGCCTAACTAGTAAAATAAAAACAAGAAACAAAAAGATATAATTGCAGAATCTAAAGGAAATACCTTCGAGCACTCACACGTCAGCAACAGTGCTAGAAAATAGCTAAGTAGCTGGAGGATGTGAGTACCTTTTACCTTACCTCCCCGGCAACGGCGCCAGAAAATAGCTTGATGTCTACGCACGCTTCTATTCTTGTAGACAGTGTTGGGCCTCCAAGTGCAGAGGTTTGTAGAACAGCAGCAAGTTTCCCTTAAGTGAATCACCCAAGGTTTATCGAACTCAGGGAGGTAGAGGTCAAAGATATCCCTCTCAAGCAACCCTGCAATTAAGATACAAGAAGTCTCTTGTGTCCCCAACACACCCAATACACTTGTCAGGTGTATAGGTGCACTAGTTCGGCGAAGAGATAGTGAAATACAAGTAATATGGATGATTATAAGTGGTAATTGCAATCTGAAATAAAAATGGCAGCAAGCAAACATGTAGCAGAACTGGTTGTAAACGGTGTTTCAATGCTTAGAAACAAGGCCTACGGATCATACTTTCACTAGTGGACACTCTCAACAATAATAATATAATTGAATACATAGATATTTCCTCTTCACTATGCTACTCTGAGTTATTCTCTCGTTGGATAACGAACACCAATCCACCGAGCACACCTTAAAGTCGCATTCCATATCTAGGGAACCCCACACTATCAACTTGAGCGCCCTAAATAGTACTAGACAAACACCGCAATTTCATAGAGACATCCAACGCAAATAATAACTCATGATAAGTATTCCTGTTATCTTTAGCCTAAGAGACACACACGGGGCGCACACTGTCAACTTCGCACCGTGGGACAAAGGTGACTCCGGAGATTACATTAATAAAACCACTTTAGTAGGATATAAGATAATGAAGAGTAACATCTATGGATTCAACTAGATTACAAAGCTCATGATCACATAAAGATCACACCATGGGAGAGAGAGATAAACCACATAGCTATCGGTAGAGCCCTCAGCCCCGAGGAAGAACTACTCCCCCTCATCATGGGAGGCAGCAATGACGATGATGGAGGCGGTGGCGTCGATGGAGATGGCTCCGGGGGCAATTCCCCGTCCCGGCAAGGTGCCGAAACAGAGACTTCTGTCCTCCGAATTAGGGTTTCGGATGGCGGTGGAGCTCTGGAACTTTTCTGGGGAAATCGTCGATTCTTTTAGGGTTTTCGGGGTAGGAGCAATATATAGGCCAAAGGGCGTCGCGAGGCGGTGCACGAGGTGACGACACCACCCCTGGGCGCCGGCAGATCCTTGGCCGCCCGAGCCCACGTGTGGGGCCCTCGTGGCTCCACTTCGTCTCCCCTTCGGACTCCAGGTGTCTTCTGATAAAATAGGGGCCTCCGTAAATTTTTGTCCAATTCCGAGAATATTTCCAGACTAGCTTTTCTGGAATACAAAAACAGCAGAAAACAGGAACTGGCGCTTCGGCATCTTGTTAATAGGTTAGTCCCAGAAAATGCATAATAATGGTATGAAGTGTATGTAAAACATGTAGCAATTGGTATAATATTAGCATGGAACATCAAAAATTATAGATACGTTTGAGACGTATCAGTTCTCAATGCCGCCACAATACCAGACAGCGCAACGACCCTGCGCTCGTGCATCAAAACGCATCTGCCGCCGAGACCCCATTGCACCATGCCACCGGAACACGCCGTCGTTGACACGGTAGATGGCACACTGCTCCACATCCTCGAACACCACAATCTGCTACTGGTCTCATAAGTCCGGTCCAACTCCCACACGTTTCCCAGGAGGGAAAACAACGCTAAGCGTCCTTTCTAGATACAGAGATGGGGTTTTACCTGGAGCGATATGCACGAGAGTTCGAACTGCGTCGCTGACTCTTTCAACAAGGTTACGATGCCCGGTCGTCGTCGGCTCCAGCCACCGTCAGTGCGACACGCCCATAATCTGGACCTTCTTGTCCACCTGGCAAACCTCCCGCGAGCCACCCCACCATAGAGCCAGGCCTAGGACCAGGGCGCACGTCAAAGGATATGGAGATCCAGATCACATCGAGGTGCTTGGAGTTGCGCGCCGATCGTCACCAAACCCGGCTCGCCTAACACCGTACCATGCTGCCCACCAGAGAACATCACGTCGTGCCACCGAATTCCGGGAAGAAGCCGTCGACTTGTGGGGGGCATTCATGCCAAGTCCGCCGGAGGAAGGGCATTGCCACCATCCATGGCACGGGCACATCGTCTGGCGACGGCTATATGAGGTGGAGGAGAACGAGATGGGGATGGGGCCGGTGGCTGCGGTTCCCCCATGTCTCCCTATGTATTTCAAAAACATCCTTCAACTATACACCACATATTTGAATTATATCGGTTATTTTTCAACCAAATTTCAATTAATCTCCGTTCATTAAAAAATCATATGATATCAAATGTATACCATATCGACATGAAACAAGTTAAGATGAGCATATGTTGTAGAAAAGGCAAGATATTGCATTAGAAAAGGCCACTGAAGCATGATGGTGAAACACATAGGGCTTTGGCAGGGCAAACCACCCAACTCAAATTCAAAAATGAGCAAGATTTCTTGCATGCCGGGCGGAGATTCCTGCTACTGGCCGGTACCTAAATATCTTGTTTAAAGAATGGACCCGCTTAGCTATCGGTCGACCGAGAAAGAAGAAACCGCTCGGTCGATTCTTGCAACCACCACCGGCCTAACCGCCGCCGTCCATTTCTACAAATACAACGTCATTATAGGTCTGCATGAGCACATAGACATAGTATGCGTAGTTCATTTCAAAGATTTCATGTGCCTCCTGTTTCCTTCTTCACTTTCTTCATTTCCTGTCATCGGAATTGTACTTGCCGGCATCACGAACCATCCGCTCAATCTCTTCCTTACTCAGCCGCCCCTTGTCGTTGACCATGGTAATCTCGTTCTTTTTGCCTGTAATCTTGTCCTCAGCGGACACCTTCAGGACGCAGCTTGCTTCGATTTCGAAGGTAACATTGATCTGAGCCATGCCACCTAACGCCGGGGGGATGTCAGTGAGCTCGAACTCACCGAGCAGGTTGTTTTCTTTGGTCATCGCTCCCTCACCCTCGTACACCTGGATCAGAACGTTGGTTTGGTCGTCGAAGCAGGTCGTGAAAAGCCCCTCCACCTTGACGGGCATGGTTGTGTTCCTAGGGATCAGCATCTCCATGACACCACCTTGGGTCTCCAAGCCAAGCGACAGCGGCGTGACGTCGATCAGGAGCATATCCCGCAGTTTATCCTCGCCCTCGCCGGTAAGGTAGGTGGCATGGAGGGCTGCGCCATACGCGACAGCCTCGATGGGGTTCATACTCTTGCAGAGCTTCTTTCCGTCGAAGAAATCCTGGAGCAGCTGCTGCACCTTGGGGATTCGGGTGGAGCCGCCCACAAGAACTACCTCGTGGATCTGAGACTTGTCCATCTTGGCATCGCGGAGGCATTTCTCGATGTGCTCAATACACTTGCAGAAGAGATCCTTGTTGAGCTCCTCAAAACGGGCACGGGTGATGGTTGCGGAGAAGTCAATGCCATCGTGGAGAGAATCCATCTCAATGGTGGTCTGTGCCGCGGAGGACAGCATCCTCTTCGCTCTCTCGCAGGCCGTCCTCAGTCGCCGGAGCGCCCTCTGGTTGCTTCTGATGTCTTTCTTCTTGTACTTTAACAGGAACTCCCGCACCAAGTATTTCACCATCTGGCTGTTGAAATCCTCGCCGCCAAGGTGGGTGTCACCAGCGGTGGCCTTGACTTCGAAGATACACATATCAATGTCGACGCCGGGATCGATGGTGATGATGGAGACATCCAAGGTACCGCCACCGAGATCAAATATGAGCACGGTCTTCTCTTCATCGATGTGCGGGATCCTGTCCAGACCGTAGGCGATAGCGGCGGCGGATGGCTCTTTGATGATGTGCTTGACGTTTAGACCGGCAATGGCACCAGCATCCATGGTGGCTTGCCGCTGAGATCCGTTGAAGTAGACCGGGACAGTGATGACGGCATTCTTCACCTCGGTGCCGAGGTAGGCCTCGGCGATCTCCCGCATCTTGGCAAGCACCATTGCCGAGATCTCCTCGGCCTCGAACAGCTTCTCGTCCTTGTACTGCACAACGATTATCGGCCGGTCGCTGGGACCTGAGACGACTTTAAAAGGCCACATCTTGATATCTCCTTGAACGGACGCATCGCTGAGACGCCGGCCGATAAGTCGCTTTACACCTGGCAAAAAAGATCCACTGTGGGTTAGCCATTTCAATTTTTGTCTGGAAAAATTAGACATGTCGATCAAATTAGATCCTCCACGCGAGGCGACTCCGGAGGCGCCCAACCTCCAAACCCTAGAGGCGGCCGCCGGCGGCGCCCTCCCGGCCGCTGCTGCCGCTCAGGCGGTGGCGGCCTCGCCTCGCTGTCGTGCACAGGGGGCATCGGTGGGGAGCCATGTTTCTCCATCTCACGCGGAGGCGGGGGAGCGTGTGGGCGACGTTGGTGGCAAGAAGGCGGCGGCGATCTGGGTGCCGCCGGCGCTCGGCGGTCAGCAGTGACGCCAGGCGGTGGAGGAGGGCGGCTCCGCGCTGGGCGCTGGGGGAGCGGGTTCGGCCATGGCCCGATCCAATCCTGCCGGCGTGCTGGACGTTGGGGGAGACGTCCGCCGGCGGCGCGGCTTCGGCGGCCACGACGGCGACTTCCTTTTCGACCAATCCGGCAAAGAGTTGACTAGCGGCGTGGGGGCCTGCCAGTCTCGCGAATAATGGTGGTGGTCCTTGATTCTTATTCGTGCCAAGATGAAGATCTACCGGATGTTGGTCCCCATCGAACTTGCTGGACGGTCGTGTTCCAAAAGGCTCCACCAGCGAACTCCATTGGGCGATTCATGCCTGGAGATAGCTAGATTGGGTGGTATTCGGTCGGACGCACCCATGTTTTTATCTGACCGTTTGGTTTCAGAGGGGGCGCTTTGAAGCTCTGCTGGCTGTTAATACTATGGAGCACGCTTTCTCGTTCCATGGTGCTGGCGGAGAATGTCATGGAAGGCGGGATCTGGGGAATAACAATGGTGGTTTGTGTCTTCGTGGCGATGAAGAATTGGCTGGGTGATTCATGACCTTGAGCAGCGGTTTGTCAGTGGGGGCGACTGCACAGGAGAAGTCCAAAGTCTGATGCCTCAGGGTGAAGATCCAAGGTCTGGCCTTAATTGGTTGTGCCTGGCAATGACCTTGTTGGAGGCATTGTTTTGAGTGCGAGGACTTTCTTCAGGGGAAAACCTATGAAGAAGCTGGACTTCTAGTGTTGTCTGGTTAGTGTTAGTGCTGCTGTCTCAAGGAGTAAATCACTGCAGCGGGACTTTTGCTTTTTGTAATTCTTCTTTCTTTTTTTGGCTGTGTGCATCCGTAATGCCGTTAGGGCACTACGTTGTTGCAGAGGCTGGGTATATGTGGTACTTGATATCAATAAATTCCCTTTATCTAAAAAAATGTCGATCAAATCTCCTTGCTGAAAATATACATAGTTTCTCTGGAAACAATGGTAAAACTCGCCTACACCCACTATTGCATCATCCATGCATGCATGCAGGAGCTTCTCAAGTGGTGCCAAACAAGCTTAGCATGCAAGAGCTCAGTACTTAGTTGGAAGGGTTTGCTTTGGATTACGGAGTAATACATAGGAAAATGCTCCACAATCACATAAAAAGTTCGTGGTGCTTAGGTAAACTGAATGCATTTATTTGCTCTAAAACTAAACAAGGCAATTCTCCCCAAAAGAATATTTAAATGGCCGAATAGAAAATAGAAATCCTAATCACCAAGAAACAAGGCAACAAATGTCAGAGACCAACAGTGCACTTAGCATTTGCCAGCCCAATAAGAGAAGCTTTTAGCATGAAAAATAAGTAAAATTCCTTTTTTATGCATAGTACGACGGAGAGTAGCTAGCTAGCGCTGACAGATGATGTCGGGCTCTTACCGAAGACGGTGTTGGCGGGGTTCTTTGCGGCCTGGTTCATGGCAGCGTCGCCGATGAGCCTCCAGGCGTCAGTGAAGGCGACGCAGGACGGCGTGGTGACGTTGCCCTGGTCGTTGGGGATGACCTCGACGCGGTTATGCGACGGCCGCCAGACGGCCACGCAGGAGTAGGTCGTCCCGAGGTCGATGCCGATCGCCGGCCCGTTGTCGCACTCCGTCGCGGCCCCTATATCCACGAGGTAGGGGCAGAAGAAGATGAATGAAGTCTGCAGACTTTAGTAGTACCAAAGAGGGGGCGCGATTGATTGGGAAGCCAAGGTGTTGCAGGGATTTGAATTTTATAAGCTAGAGGAAGGCGAGCAGGCGTGCCGTTGCGTGGTGTGAAAGCGAATAGGTTGCCGTAGGTACTGCAGCATTAGTTATGTGAATACAATTGACTGTTTTTCACAGCGCGGTCGACTGCATGCATGTGAAGATGTTTTTTCACACGGTGCAGTTGTGTACTCTGTATCACCACTAATATAATATAAAAAGAGAGAGAAGGGGGTGATCCAATAGATCTCGACCATTTAAGCAACTTATCCTACGGCTGAGGTGACACCTGTGGTCAGCCTGACTGAACACATCTCCAATCCACGCTTTACACCGATGCCTGCAATTATGCCCCGCTAATTGCTCCTCTTCTATTGTAGGACGAGCCAGTTTCACGCGGAAACAAAACAAAAGACCACTAATCACGCAAACATCTAATCTGATCAAAATAAGCAAAACGACCTCTCCCCTCTGGCATCACGCGGGGACTAGGCCGCCGCCCCTACCATCACGCGGACGCCGTCGCCGCCACCTGCCTTCACGCCGCCGTGTCGAGCGCCCCTGCAATCACGTTGCCGTGCCACAGCGACCACCGCACCAGCGCCCAGGCGATCGACCACCATACCACACCGATGACACCACCGCCAGCTCCGTGAAGCAGCCACTGGTCGTCCTCGCCTCATCGCCTTTAGCACCTGCCGCCTCCTCCTCTGAAAGTCTTAATCCACGGGACTTCTCTCCACTGAATCAGCCACCGCCTGGGGTGTCCCGCTGTGCCTCTCTTCTGGGTGACGAAGCATCAAGATTGTTTTCGAACTGTTCTCCGTCGAACGTTTTATCTGACGGCCTGATTCCGACCCGTGTGCAGTGTCTTTTCACGTGCAATGGAGTATGATCCAATCTTCTCTTTACTGATCGTGTAGCACAAAGCCAGTCGTGTACTATATGAAAATATGATCATGGAGCCTTCCTGATAGCTACTGTACACTTGGGCAACCAGACCTGAAGCTTTACTATGTGTACGTACGATAGAATTAGAAGATTGGAGGTGCTGTGTTTTCTTGGTAATGCTGGCATATGCTCGATGTAATGCCTAGCCGGTGTCCCGGCCATGCAGGGAAAGCAGGACAGGAAGACTGAGGACACCTACATCGAACTCCTCTTATAGTGTAGTTACACATGTGCGCTTATTACATATTGTCGTGATACATCATACTCCTTTCGTCCGGAAAAGGATGTCATAAAAATGGATGTATCTAGAGTTCTAGACATATTTTAGGGTTAGATAAATCCATTTTAGTCACATCTTTTTCCGCATGGAGGGAGCATATGTTAGTAAAAGCTCATGTTCTTGTCCTGAACAAATTTCTTTTCTTGTTTATTTGAATAAGGAATAACAAAATATGCTAGATCCATATATATGATATACTTACGTTGGTGGTTCATGGAGAAATTATGCATGATTTTCTATCACTAATATGGAAGCTTAAATATTAGCCAAGGTATGCATATGAACCTCCGAGTTGTGCATGTCAAGCAATATAATTTTTGCACATTTATTCCCATAGCTAGGTTATGTAATGAAATTGATGGATCTACATTTCATAATTGATGAAATTTCTGCTATTACATTTCAGAGAGAACAATTGAATACATGTGTACATTATTTTATACCAAACTAATAATGATTCACCAGTTTAGTTTAAGCCGATTATTTTCCTCTAGAACTTTTACAACTACGTTTATACACATCGTACAATTATATGTAACGTGCATGTGCACGTGCTTAATTACTAGTTTTCTCTAGGATGATTTATATTTGCATTTATTTATTTGTAGACAAGCCCTCTATAATCAATTCTCAGTTAAGAGTGACAATGTTTCTCCATCCAAAAGAAAAGAATGACAATGTTTCTATGTTATAAAAAATGCGCCTTTGATGAGTTAGAGTTAGTGTTTATCTATATCAAGCGGATTTGTCCCAAATTTTAATGGCGCGTGTCGTGCGTCGTCCGGACGATCGGAAGGCCTGATCGCCATCCAATTACACAAGTTTATCAGTTGAATCCTTTTGGCGCCACCCACCACTAAGCCATGCGCATACCTAGTTTTCTAGGTGGTGGCATACCTTCGAGGGATGTCCGCCGGCGGAGGCCGAGCTTTGAGGAGGGTGGTGCGGCAACGCGGACACGGGGCGGCAGTGGCCTCCGACCTACGATGGCTGCGGGGGTACACCAGATCTAGAGTAGGTGGTAGCGGTCTGGAGTTTGGCGGCGGCGAATATCCTCCCTCTCCTCTTCTTCGCCTATGGTGCGGTGGATTTTCGCAGAAAAACGATAAATTATGAGATCGGCATTTCAACCATGACCACGGTCACCCGTAAGCTAGCCATGCATGTAATTTTTCTTTAATTATTTTTAAACTTTTAAATACCATTTTTAAAATTTTAAAATACCGGGACCACCGTAATTTAGGACCCAAAACACCTCACTCGTTTGTATACTTCAATGTGATTTCCATGGTCCATGGATACGTTCTCCTCAAAGTGAGATTAAGAACACATGAGCTAACACTAAAATACATCCGATCTATTTAGATATTTATAGGTTGGATGTAATCTCTCTGGAATTGTATCAGCCTGATGCTAACTTTTGAGTTTAATAAAATGACCTTTATCAACAAAAAAAAAATTCGGGATAGGCGCTCTATCCCGAGTTCTGGGCCTGGCCCACATCCACCAACGAGAATCAGATCTGAGAATTTTTTTTTATGAAACTGGGCATACTATTTGTGCGAAATCTGATTAACTTTAGGCCCAATCAGGAGCAAGTACCCGGCGGCGACCTCCCGGAGTCTCCTCTTGCTGTCTTCTTCCTCGTGCTCTTACTTGCAGTGCAGAGTCCGATCCATGGAACAGAGCAGGATGGCTAGAGTGAAGCTTGGCGCTCAGGGTTTCGAGGTAACAAACCAATTGCTTTGATCCCCTCGATTCTGGTCGCAGATCCGAGGGGGAGAAAATCAAGTGAAACTGCGAATGACCAGTTGTTGGTGTGCGACTTGGGTGGTAGGTGTCCAAGATCGGGTTCGGATGTATGGGCCTCACCGGCGTGTACAATGCTCCGGTACCGGAGGATGCTGGTGTCGCCATCATCAGGCGCGCCTTCGAAGCCGGCGTCACCTTCTTCGACACCGCCGATGCCTATGGGCCTCATACCAACGAGGTCCTGCTTGGAAAGGTCAGAATCTTCCTATATCTCCAAACTCTGATGCTGTGTTTGTGCGTCATTCAGTTGGGGGTGGCGAAATTGTAGTGCTCAATTGGAAAGGTGGGAATCTTTAGGTACACATTGCGTTTCACATTTATGTGTCAATGTGTCATAGGTGGGATTTGATTGAAGATTATCAATTACTGCAAAAAGAATTGCATTGTTGTAAGATGTGGTGACGCTATGTCAACATGAGGAAGATGAGTTATGATGCTGCACTTTTGTTTTGCCAATTTATTTACAATTTTAGCTTCAACTGGAAGGAAATTAGTTTACAGAAAGCCCAACATACTTTGTAGACAGGTCGAGTTATGAATCAGGGCCAACACCCTACACAAGATGAGATTCCGGAGCTGCCGCACCGGCTTCCACACCGGCCCAAGGCCACACATAACCCGAGTCGACGACTCTATTAGCACAAATGTACCATGGCAGTTTCTGGAGGTGCCGCTCCGGCTTTTCTAATCACACTAGGAGCACAACATATGAAGAATATTCAAATGCCCGCTCATTGACATTATGAACCATAGTCCACAACCCTAACTCTTGTACAGGTAGAAGCCCCACAAGCAGTACTGATTTCCTTCATGGCTTATCCACAAGTTAGCGATGCTCTTTTTATGAGTAGCTGAGATTATTTTTAAAGGGGAGATAATTCTCTGTAAGCTATGATGAACCATTGCTTTAAGTCAAGAACACATTAATGAGTTTATATAAATTGTATTTTTTCTCAATAACCTGATGAGTTATGCGGAGTATATGTCTTGAGCAGGCACTGAGGCAGTTGCCTCGTGAGAAGGTTCAAGTAGCCACCAAGTGCGGCATTGCAGGATTCGACGCTAGTGGCATGTGTGTCAAGGGCAGTCCGGAATATGTGCGTGCATGCTGCGAAGCAAGCCTTGAGCGTCTTGCCATCAACTACATCGATCTATACTTCCTGCATCGCATTGACCAGTCAGTGCCTATAGAGGAAACTGTGTGTATCACTTGATCCTGTAAATCTGTTTAATTTTCGTTAGCTATGTCTGATTTCTTCATTGGGTGAGCGCAGATGCGTGAATTGAAGAAGTTAGTTGAAGAAGGGAGAGTTAAATATGTTGGCCTGTCTGAGGCTAGTGCCGATACCATTAGGCGGGCACATGCAGTTCATCCAGTCACTGCGGTGCAGTTGGAGTGGTCTCTGTGGACGAGGGATATAGAGGAAGATATTATCCCACTGTGCAGGTTCATCCAGCTCAATTCCTGTGATTGTGTTACAACAGTATTTATTTTCCTACTTTATTTCCAGAAAAAATCTAGTATATATTTCCCCATCTTAGCTGTATTTGGAGCTTTGATTAGGTTTATTGGACCTTAAGAAATGCCTGCACATGGTGCATTATTAGTATCTCATTCAACACTAGGATCAATTACAACAACAAAATAAACTTTTAGATGATTGCTGATTGATTAGTGTTTATATGGGTAAGTTACTAGCCATTTTAAGTTTACCTGTAAAAATCAAAGGAATTTTTTTTTAGAAATGGGAGCCTCGCCCCAGCCTCTGCATCAAAATGATGCATACGGCCGCTTTTGTTTTTATTAATAGGAGCGTCAAAGTACGGGCTTATTACAACAAATCAATTCACTGATCACACAGTGTAAAAATATAGATAAGCCAAAAAAAAAAAGAGCAGTCTATCCATCAATTCTTCTAGTATGACGCCACCCATTCCGGGAGAAGATAGCCCGAACGACCGCCATCATTCGAGTACATCCGGAATCCATAAGAACCCGCTGGGCTTCTGGTAGGAGAAGTGACCACGATTGGATCCAGTGGGTAGCCTTGAGTACAACCTGCATAAAATGTGTATTTTGAACCTTATTAAAGACAATATCATTCCGGCAATTCCAAATCGCCCAAAGACAGGCCGACACCCCGATGCGTATTCTAGCCTTAGTGTCTTTATCTGTACCGTTCAACCAATTTCCAAACAAATTAGAAATACTGGTTGGAGGTGTAATATTAAAAGTGAAATGAATTAGGCGCCAAATGTTTTTAGCTAATTGACAGGATATGAACAAGTGTTCTACAGACTCTTCTGTATCGCAGAATACACACTTTTTACACCCCGTCCATCTTCGTTTTGCCAAGTTATCTTTAGTAAGCAGCACCTTTTTATTAAGAAACCATAGGAAAATCTTTATCTTTAGAGGGATTCGAAGTTTCCACAAATATTTTTGTAAGTATCTAGTATGTCCATTCATATAATCTGCGTACATTGATTTAACGGAGAAAGACCCGCTTGTTGTCAATCTCCACTTAAATTTGTCCTCCTGATCTGAAATGGTTACATGGATCAACCGGCCTACTAGGTGCAGCCACGCAACTCGTTTGTCACCTATTATGGCCCGGCGAAACTGAAGGTTAATTGGAGCCGAGTTCAGCACATGTGCAACTAAGACGCCTCTATGTCGCGCAATGTTATATAAACTCGGGTATTGAGAAGCCAATGGTGTTTCGCCTAACCAAGTGTCTTCCCAAAATCTAGTTTGTAAACCATTTCCCACTACAAACGAACCATTGGCAAAAAAATCATGTTTAGCCCCCATAATTCCCTTCCAAAAGGGAGAGTCTGTTGGTTTGGTTTGAACTTGAGATAGTGTCTTTCCCCTCAAATACTTATTACACAATAATTCTTGCCAAACCCCTTCTTGTGTGAGTATTTTAAATAACCATTTGGCTAATAGGCTTTTGTTTTTAATTTGTAGAACCTCAATTCCCAATCCGCCTTGGTCTTTGGGTCTACAAATAATGTTCCATTTTACGCTGTTATGTCATACATGGTTGATTTCAGGAAAATTACTCCATTTGGGTCCATCATCAAACTTCAGTTTGCATATGGTGTGATGTTGTCTCTATCATAGTTTATTTTGCATGTTGAACCCATAACTATGAAGCGAAAGAATAACATTTTTTCAAGTTACCCCTTTCACTTTCACGGATATTGTTTTGCTTTGTTTGGAAGTTAGTGGGTGGGTGCGTGGGGGTAGTTATTACATATGTTGACATAGAGTTATTTCTAACTCTTATTGCAATTCCCATTTAAGATAGTGCGTCATTCTACACTTGGTTCATTGCATCTTCAGGCATTCTATTTGTCATATTCAGGGAGCTTGGCATTGGAATTGTTCCATACAGCCCACTTGCTCGGGGTTTCTTCGCTGGCAGGGCAGCCAAAGAGAACATATCATCAGATAGTTTATTGGTAAAAGAAGTTAAACTAGTATAATCTTTTTCCACACAACAAGATGGAATTATTTGTGTGACTATACCATCTGCCCCTTTGCAGTCCAAACATCCTAGGTATACTGGAGAAAACTTGGAGAAGAATAAAGTTCTATATACACGACTTGAAATGCTGTCCGCTAAGTACGGCTGCTCAGCTGCTCAACTTGCTCTTGCCTGGGTTCTTCATCAAGGGGATGATGTTGTCCCAATCCCTGGTATGGTCTTTAACATCAGTATACTATGAATCAGTAGCGTTTTCCTCTCAAACGCTCCCTATTATCAAGCGTAATATGATCTTGTACCCTCCTACAAGAACATGGCTGTATACCTAGACTACCTCTGAATGCTGATTTCTAGTGTATATTTGAATCTTTCAAGCATGTAGAATGTTTCTAATAATGAACCAACTGGAAGACTTCTCTGAAATTGAGCAGCGGAGACAACATTTTAAATTAAAGTTCTTGCTGTGAAGCTGGTTTGTTGTACTTAGCCAGGTTGTTGCACCAATTCATTCGAGCTGAGCTTAAACAACAATGTAGCCTAATAGATGTTACATGTTCACTAGACAGGGCAAGATATTGCATTAGCTGAATATGAAGTGGGGCATAGTTCCATTTTTGTCTTAAAAGCTGATGAAATTTTTAGAGGAAACGCAAAAGACTTTTGCGTTTCTTTACATTGGAAAGATAGAATTGCTACGGCCTCCTAAGAGGTTCAGGTCCACAGAAAAAATAAAAATTAGTGTACATCCCAAGTGTTTGGGAGAATGGCGCGCAGACCCAATGCACCGGCTCTCGCCCATAATGCAGCTTCATCTTTGATCTTGCTCACCAAGACGTCGGTTGATGGGGTTGCAGCGTTGAACACGCAGTCATTGCAGAAGCATGTTTTTATTTCTTTGTCATCTAAATGATGCATATATTACACACTAAAAGAGTGAACCAAAGCACAGTTAGACGGTTAGGCCTATCCTGTTGGCTGCCAAAATTGCAGTGGCAGGCTCATATGCTTTGTCTATAGGTTGAGATTGTCAATTTGAAATGCGCTGCTCATTTAAGCAATTCGTCTTTAGCATCCTAATCTCCAAAGTTCTTTTATTCCCTTATATTTGTATGTTGGACATAAATTTTGCATTTGTTCTTTGGTTTAAAAAGGGACTTGAGGGATTGGAATGTACCTAGAGATTTGGCTCTTGATAGAACTGAACTGCATGGAAATCAACAATCCATGTTCCGGAATAGTAGTTTACTCGTGCTTTGTTACCTTTTTTCTCTCTTTCACATTTTGGTTTCTTATGTTCTGTTAAGCTAGCCTATCCCAACTTGCTTGGGACAAGTTGTTGTTGTGTTTGCTCACATACCAAAACATATATACACACACCTCTTTCTTTCACTTTACTCAAAAAGCACTTTCTTCAATAGTATGGAGGTTGCGGAACTGCAACAGTTATCATTCAGGCAAACTTCGCAGTTGTCGCCCACTCCAGTAAGTGGTCTGACTCGAGGATCAGATTCTATGAAGACCTCTTTTATTTCGGAATACATTCTTCCCACCCACCAACGGATTCCCTTGTAGAGTTATGTTTGCTAAATTAACGTGGCGAAAACTCACCCGCAATTCTCCCTAGCTGTAAATGTGAACTGCTTTATGCACATGGTTTCTAGTGGACAACCTAGTTAATCTTAATGTTTACTTTAAATGCTTGTGTTCTCCAAAGGATCTACTATTGCTTGTACATTAAAAACATGCCATCTATGCCATGTATGTTTCTACATAAGTGCATAACTGCTCTTTGAATCTAGGAACAACAAAATTGAAGAACCTTGATGAGAACATTGACGCTGTAAAGGTAAAGTTGAGCAAGGAAGACCTGGAAGAAATCTCAGCTGCTGTCCCTGCTGGCGAAGTGGCTGGGTCCAGGGTTTTGGGGATCCTGGAGCCTTATTCTTGGAGGGTTGCAAACACTCCACCTCCAAAATAGCAAATTTTTAATCTTCGGATGCAATTTTATCTTGGATGCAAATTCCAAGATGATCTCACTGTATATTTGTTGCCACCTTCGATTGTTACTCACATTCAAGGTCAGAACTGGAGAGAAACAAGTTTGTCCATAGTTGAGAAAACATTGTACCTTAAACAACATATGCGAATGGTATTCTATGTGATTTATCGAATGCTATTGGATAAAATATATGTCGAATTCAAGTGAAGCCCTGTCCTGATGCACATGTCTTTGGATGCCATTTGTAGAGCAAAATTACGTGCACTCATTGAAGATGGTACTGGTGTAACATTTCCCTACATGACTGAGATAGATCACTGCCAGAGTCCAAATACAACTTCATGTAGTTACATCAAAGTAAGGATGCGTATGTTTTAACCTCACTATTCCAACCTAAAAATATATATGCTGCGTGAGTGCTACTTTTGACTCTCAGGTTTCTAGTTTTTACCATGCATTCCACTCTTGCTGCAGAACTTGTACTCATTTCCATCTGTTGTCCATGTGTTGCTAGTTCTAGCTGTATATCCCCAGGTTTTTAATTGATATCTTTAGCGATTCGCAAAAAATTATATATTTAGCAATATCTTTTGCAGAATAACCTGTGTTGTTCTGCATCCTGCCGAGCTTTCCAGGCAACATACAATGGTCAGGCAGGGCTGCACCAGTGACCATTCAGGAAGAACCTTGGGAGGTGCTGCCCATCACGCACTTGGAGCATCATCGGGGATGGTGCAGGGCCACCAGGCAGGCGACGAGCAGATGATGCACAGGGACATAGGTGCCCTCTTGCCACTTTTGGGAGGGACCCTTTGACTTCCCAGACCGCATCTCCGAATCCTGCTGCCGCTGAAATCCCTGCACCAAAACCTTGTTGCAACTGAAAGCAAGGCATACGTCGTTCATGACTTAGGGCAACTCCGGCCGCGCTCCTTCTTCCTCTCCCTCGGCTTGCCTCTTGTCGGACTCGGGGAGCCGCTCCTTCTTCGTCTTGGCCATGGCGGCGGTGTCCATTGGGTTGGGTAGGGTGGCGTTCTCCATCGGTGGCGGCGGCGGTCGCGGGAGGGTTTAGGGGTTGGGGACTGGGAGAGGGGTGAGGGGGTTGTGTGGATGTCGACCAGGTCTGGGACAGACACGAAAGGACAAAGGCTAAAAGCGGACGATGTCTGTTTCGCCCCAAAATCCGAACCAAACTTAGGCCGGATTTGGGGCGGAACAGACATGTCCGCATTCGCCTGTTCCTTTGCGATGGGCCGTTGGAACGTGCCCAAAATCCGCGCGGACAGAAACGGATATGTACGGTCTGTTTGCGCGGGATGCCCTTATAAGACCAACAATTTAAAATTAAGCTTGACCCGAAAGCGCACAATAATATTTGTTTTTGAGATGAGCACAAGACTTACTACTACTTAAAAAACGCCGATGCATAGTCTTCTGATTTTTTGTTTTAGTATCATGCATAGTCTTCTGAATGGTCCAAAGTCTCTGAAACTCCCATGAGAAAGCCCAGCTCTAAACTGAACCACCGGCCCACGCCACGAGAAAGACTCCTATGCACAAGGCCACAAATGACAAACCCCAAGGCCCCAGCCCCCAGGCTCTGGTGCCTTCGTCGACCCCGCCGCAGACCCGCATCACTCGTCCACCCCCAGCGGCGGCGCTCCTTCGCTCCCCGAAGCATTTCCTCGAGCAGCTGCCGCGCGTGCGGAGCGGAGGCCATGGCGATGGCGAAGGCCAAATCCACCGTACTCTCCGTCGCCGACAAGTGCCGGGTACCTCTCGTCAGCACTCTCCGCGCTCGCTCCTCCCTTATTTTGGCCCTCTCGCGCTGACTCCCTCGTGCCCTTCGCAGAACATCTTGGGCTCCAGTTGGGAAGCGCACCTCAACACCATCAAAGCTGACGCTAAGGGAAGGTGCACGCACCGCTTCCTTCTTCCCCCTCTTGATCCATATGCTTTATCCGCCGTCAGCATGCTTCTGCGAATAACAACTAATTGACCAGAAATTTCCTGTTTGGGCAGCAAGGGGGAGATTCACTCGTCGAGGGTGCACTACATGATCCAAAAGGGCATGCCATACTTGATTGTCCCCGAGAACGACATGCACAACATTGTAATGCGCTGGTTCTCTTGCTTATGATAGTTGAGTAAAAGTAGTTGCTGTTATTATGTCTGATGAATTGCTTGTGTGAATTGTCCGTCCCGTAGAACATTATAATCGATGAGCGGGGGTCTCTCTCGGTGTCCAGTCCAGTCCCAGGTCGCCTTACCAGCTTGCTCAAGTCACTCAACAAGGTTAATCCTTCCCTATAAGCTTAATTGCAAAACAATTTGATGTGTAGTTTCTTCAATTGCCTTCTCTCGTATGAGGCGTGTCACCATGATCATGTGTGGTGACGTTGTTGTCTGGTGCAGTTTCCTCCCAGGGTTGCTATAACCGGCGAGGTCCTCCGCTTGAAGGAGACAAAGGTAAGCTCAGTTTCCGGATAACCCTAATATTGGTGGACGTGTTTGGTTCTATAATGGTAGTCGGTAAAGTGATACTGATATTCTTCATATGTTGCACTAAGGTTCCGGTTATAGCCGAAAGCCTGAAGAAAGCTATTCTGAAGGAACATAAAGCTGCTAGTGAAGCTCCTTATGGGGTTTCAACCGTATTGTCTTCCGCGAGTGCCACTTGCAGGTCACGCAGCGAAGGTCTCCTTAGCTTACTAAATGAAGAGAGCTCCTACAATATCTTGAAGTTTGAAATTGGGTGTGTAGTATGTCTTACTATTTCTTATGCTCACCCTCTTTTCTTTATGTTTAGCGCATGTACAATCAATATATTGGTCATCTACTTAAGTACTCCCTCCGTATCAAAATATACATGAATCTTGCACTAAAACATGTCTACATACATGTGTGTGGTAAGTGACTAGTGCGACTTATATTTTGATACGGAGGGAGTAGTTAAAAGGACCTATATTTCTGTTTGTGATTGTGGAAATATCTATGTTGCAGCTCATGTGTCTTCATAGATTCATCTGGGAGCAGCCATAATATCGAGTTGGATACTTTTGAAGCACCAAGAGCCGATCTGCTATGTAAGGTTTTACTGGTTTGATTTCAGCTGTGCATCTGTACTTCAGTACCTTCTAGCAATTTTAGCTTTCAGTTTCTAAATTTGTGTATTGTCCTTTCTAGTGCCATTTTCCGCGAAACTGATTGATGGTATCAACCGGAATGACGCAAGACAGAGAGCACTCATACTTTTCTGTTTCGAGTATTTTGTGTGACTGCTAGAGTAAGTGTTTTGTATATCTGGACAAATGGCAATGCAGGCTAGGTGGATTCTTAGTTTCTCATTTCTGAAGGTTCTTTTTATTAGCTACTTAGCTAGGTTCCGTTTGGGAGCTCCGTTTCTAAAAATATTGAAGTATCAAATACTTCAAGGCGTTTGGGTCCAATGAATACTGTGTTTTATAAACTAAAGTATTGTACAGAAACAACAGTGTTTTGCCATAATAAAAACTTCAGTCGGACCACTTTTTTTGTAAACTGCAGTTTTGTACAAAACTGAAGTATCTGTTGCCCAGTCACTCAAATACTTCATTATTGGAATACTGTGGTTTGAAAAAAACTGAGCTCCCAAACTTTATCGTAACAGGACTGTTAACTACCATTCTTGTCTTTGCTTGAAGGATGCACTCTTGCTCTCCATTGATCACCACGGCTTTGAGGTGCTCGCAAAGGTTCCTACTAGTGCTATTGTTCTTGATGCCCCTCGGCAGTATCACTGGAAAGAGTTCAGATTCTCATTCAAGGAAGCAGCTAAGGATGTTGAGGACTTCTGCCGCATGCTGGTAGAGCTAGAACATGAAGCTCTGCATAGCGTAAAGAGCTATAGCGGATTAGGTTGAAGGGGATAGTGGCTCTTCGCAGACCAAGGGACACAACGTTTTGGTCTTCAGCTATGACATGATATCATCCGAAGAATATGATATGTGGTTTGTTTAGTTGGTTTGCATGAATTACCTGAGTTGTAAACTGTCATTGTCTAACTATAAACAGATAAAATCAGACAGTAGATCCTAGGTGATGTACATAAGTTAGGTCTGTATGTCACCCAAATTTTCAGCCTGTGTTTGGCACAGTTCTATATGTCAAAAAAGGCAAACTTTTATTCATATGATTTGAGTTGGAAATAAAAGTGAATTGCATTTGATCGGCGTCATTGTGCAGTCGTGCCTGAAGCAATTGATACATCGATAGTCTGTCGTTTATTTTCACATCGCATTTGCCTTGAAAACACTATCGTCAGTTATGCTCAGAATGTAATGCAGCAACCAAAGATAACCACAATGCAGAGAAACAGATGTACTGTATACTATTCCGTTACTAAATATATTGTTTCAAACTTGAATATAAACTAAATACTGTTTACCGGCGACGTATATGCCAGTACAAAAAATTAAAATTGCTGAACGATGCAATCCACCATAAAAGAGCGACAAATTATTCCAAAAATCCTCCTCCATCATCTAGTCGACCTCCTCGATCTTGGGCCCTGGGCCGCTGCTGCCGCCGGCGGCACTGGCCGGAACATCCTCGTCCATTCCACCGGGCATTTCAGCGCCGGCACCCTGGTACATCTTGGCGATGATGGGGTTGCAGATGCCCTCCAGCTCCTTCATCTTGTCATCAAACTCTTCAGCCTCGGCAAGCTGGTTGTTGTCGAGCCAGGTGATGGCACCATCAATGGCGTCCTCGATCTTCTTCTTGTCATCCTCTGGGAGCTTGGAGGCGATCTTGTCATCCTTGATGGTGTTGCGCATGTTGTAGGCATAGTTCTCCAGGGCGTTCTTCGAGTCCACCTTCTTCTTGTGCTCCTCGTCCTCGGCCTTGTACTTCTCGGCCTCCTGCACCATCTTCTCAATGTCCTCCTTGCTGAGGCGCCCCTTGTCGTTGGTAATTGTGATCTTGTTCTTCTGCCCGGTGGTCTTGTCCTCTGCCGACACGTTCAGAATACCGTTCGCATCAATGTCGAAGCAAACGGTGATCTGGGGCACGCCCCTGGGTGCCGGTGGGATGCCGGACAGCTCGAACTTGCCGAGCAGGTTGTTATCCTTGGTCCTCGTCCTCTCGCCCTCGTACACCTGGATGAGCACGCCGGGCTGGTTGTCAGAGTAGGTGGAGAAGACCTGCTCCTTCTTGGTCGGGATGGTGGTGTTCCTGGGGATCAGCACGGTCATGACGCCTCCGGCCGTCTCCAGGCCCTGCGAGAGCGGCGTGACGTCGAGCAGGAGCAGGTCCTGCACCTTTTCGTTGCCCTCTCCGGTGAGGATGGCGGCCTGGACGGCGGCTCCGTACGCGACGGCCTCGTCAGGGTTGATGCTCTTGCAGAGCTCCTTCCCGTTGAAGAAATCCTGGAGGAGCTGCTGCACGCGCGGGATACGGGTGGACCCTCCGACGAGCACCACGTCGTGCACGGTGCTCTTGTCCATCTTGGCGTCGCGGAGGCACTTCTCGACTGGCTCCATGCACTTGCGGAAGAGGTCCATGTTCAGCTCCTCGAACCGGGCGCGGGTGATGGTGGTGTAAAAGTCGATGCCCTCAAAGAGGGAGTCGATCTCGATGGTGGTCTGGGCGGTGGAGGAGAGCGTCCTCTTCGCCCTCTCGCACGCCGTCCTCAGACGCCGGAGCGCCCTCGGGTTGCCGCTGATGTCCTTCTTGTTCTTCCTCTTGAACTCCTGCACGAAGTGGTTCACCATCCGGTTGTCGAAGTCCTCGCCTCCCAAGTGGGTGTCTCCGGCGGTGGCCTTGACCTCGAAGATGCCCTCCTCAATGGTGAGGAGCGAGACATCAAAGGTGCCGCCGCCGAGATCGAAGATGAGCACGTTCTTCTCGCCGACGCTGGTCGACTTCTTGTCAAGACCGTAGGCGATGGCCGCGGCGGTCGGCTCGTTGATGATGCGCATGACGTTGAGGCCAGAGATGACGCCGGCGTCCTTGGTGGCCTGGCGCTGGGAGTCGTTGAAGTAGGCTGGGACGGTGACCACGGCGTTCTTGATGGTCGTGCCCAGGTAGGCCTCGGCCGTCTCCTTCATCTTGTTGAGCACCATGGAGGAGATCTCCTCGGCCGAGAACAGCTTCTCCTCGCCCTTGTACTGTACGCCGATCATGGGCTTGTCTCCGGCGCCCGGGATGACCTTGAACGGCCACAGCTTGGCGTCGCTCTGCACCGACGAGTCCGAGAAGCGCCGGCCGATGAGCCGCTTCGCATCTGCAAACAGTCACGACAAGGGCGGGTTCAGATCCATACTACAGGGACAATCGATCTGCTAACAAATTAGCAGAAGCAGAGCAGAACACAGCAAAATAATTAGATCGAGCGGGTTTACGTACCGAAGACGGTGTTGATCGGGTTCATGGCGACTTGGTTCTTGGCGGCGTCGCCGACCAGGCGCTCGCTGTCGGTGAAGGCGACATAGGAGGGCGTGGTGCGGTTGCCCTGGTCGTTGGCGATGATCTCAACTCGATCATGCTGCCAGACGCCGACGCAGGAGTAGGTGGTGCCGAGGTCGATGCCGATCGCCGGGCCGTCTCCTTTCGCGGCCATGATCTCGTCGACAAGTTAAGCTTCAGAGAGAGTTTCGGGATTGGTTGGGATCGGAGCACGCGGTCAGGAACAGAATAGGTACGTGTGGGGAGAGGCTACCATGGGTAGGAATTTAAAGGCTGTGGTGCCGCAGCAAGCAGGGGTTCTAGAAAGTTCCTGGGGTAGGCGGGAGCCGTCGGATGCGATCTGGACGGACAGGAAGATGCCGCGGCGTCCTCGCGGGGTGGGGAGACGGGCCAGTCGTGGCGGAGTTGGACTCGGCTTGGGCGTGTGGTGTTTGGGTTCTGGAGAGCGGGGGAACGTTCCGGAACCTCGGGAGGTGGAGACATTCCTACTTTTTGATTCAGACTTCTCGCCGATTTGGCGGGCACCAATTGGGCAGGGGCTCCATGCCAGTTGAGACGCCCGGATACCGGATATGCCGCCTATTTTGACCTGGATCTTGGAACTATGGCAGACGAGTGTAAAGCTAAGGTTGTGTTTGGTTCGGTTGTAGATTTTGAAAAAAGCTGTTGTGAACCTTGAATTTTGAAAAATCTGCTGTGAGTTGAGAACTGTGGCAAAACTGAAATAATAACGGTGAGCTGTGGATTTTGTGCAAATCGTCTGAACCCTAAAACTTGTTAGCTCCGTCGGCCGGAATTTCTCACCAGAGTTCTTTCCTAACCCCGACACGATCACCTAGGCCTCGCCTCCGACCACCTCGCTTCTCGCCGTACCTCGCCGGAGCATCGCCAGAGTTGGTCGGAATCTCGCCGGAATTCGCCACGAGACCACTACGCCGGAGAACCTCGCCGGAGTTCGTCACGAGACCACCGCGCTGGAGCACCTCGCCGGAACGCCTCGCCGGAGCTCCGTTGAGCCGAACCCTCCACCACCGTCGGAACACCTCGACGGAGATTGGCAAAGACAAGTCGTACCTCGCCGGAGCCACGCCATACCGCCTCCGCCACCTTGATCATCATCGGACCTCGCCGGAGTTGGCTGGACCTCGCCGAAACCTCGCTGGAATTGGCCAAAACCTCGCCGGAAGCCTGGAAATCATCAGAATCACCCCTGAACCTTTCGGGTCCTCGTTGCCACATCTTCACATGACAAAATCGTGATATGCTTGATCAAATAAAAAATATTCAACGATTATATGTACCAAATCATTGCCACTAATAAAGTAGTAGTACTGCGGTGACGGATAACACAACCACAGCTCCAAGCAGAGAACTAGTGCGCCGTGTCGGCGACCACTACCAGAAGCAGGACACCACCTCAGCGCTAGTGTTCCATACGGCGGCCGCCGGCCGCGTAGAGCATCTTGTATCCTCGCTACAAGGACCAGCTCCTGATGGTGGACGGTTTCCCGAGATCAAGTGCAGGGTCAGCACGGCAACCCCAGCCATGGCCAGAGACACCTCCCTCTCCGCATCAGAGAAGAACATCGGGAAGGGGTGGAGCAGCTCCTCAGCACCGCCGGCTTCCTCAGAATTGATGTCAGCGAAAATAACCTCGGGGAGGGTCGGAGGCCAGATGGGAATCGATTCCGGCGGGACGGCGGTGGGAAGGCCTGCGCGGCCACGAGCACGAGTCTAGGTGGCGCGATTCCTGGCAGAAGATGTCGGAATAATGCAAGTACAGTGAGGGCGAGCGTGTACCATTGCAGGTCGGGGTCTTGGAGAGGTGATCCATGCGGATCAGGGGCGGGGAAGGAGGAGGAGCAGGACTAGAGGACCGTCGCGCCGTCTGCGTACCAGCCGTAGGAGCGTGGCGGCGGAAATCCTAACTCCGCGTCATGGGTGTGCAATGGGGAATTTCCTCCGTCGCCCGCGCTGAGGGTAAAAAGAAGCCCCAATCGGTATGAATTACGAGTGGCAGTGGGTAATTTCCACCAAAAGTTGATTCTCACGGCGATGGATGCAGGGGTCGATCTGCTGCGAGAATCGTACTACGAGAAGCAGCTGCATTGGGAGAATCTGTTGTGAAGATTAACCCCTTTGGTTTAGATTATGCTTCTTCACCGCAGAAGTTGGTCCTCAAAGTTGAACCAAACGGACCCTAAGTGGTGTTACTAACTCTACGGGAGATTTTATTATTTGCCATACTTTACTTTTAGTAACTTATATGTGTGTCATGCAATAGTTCATTTATTAGTTTATAGACGCATTTTTGTCTGGGTGTGTGATGTTACGGTAACTAGCTATGCTACCATAAGACTCTCTTTTCTCATTTAATGACATGTCATGTCACCAAAATGTCTATGTGGCATTGCATGTGGTTGCATGTTACGATCTTATTTACTCCCACTATAGCTAGTCTAAAGCTCGAGTGCATGGATTTGGAACCTGGGCTATATATACGTAGTTTTTTTATTTTGAAAAATTGGAAAAACATATATTAAGTTTTAAAAAATCTAAAAAAACATGAATATAGATAGTATTGTATTCTACTAACATGCAAATCTCAAACAGAAATATATTATATTTTGGGCTGTGTAAAAATGACAAAATCTAAATTGAAAGTAGTGAATAGCGTAAAATTTGAACTCTCAAAATCTGTCAGGTTTGTTATTTTTGTGTAGCCCGAATATGAATTGTTTTGAATTGATATTGTGCACGCTAGAAGAATTCACTATTGTCTACGTCCGTGATTTTTTTAAATTGGCGAGGCACAAAGGAAGTTAGAACATTGCGCGGGTGTGTAGTTAGAGAAAAAGTCCCATTACACTTACGACTAGAGTCAAGTCACTGTAGATGAAAGGAAGGCCCTCTTTTTTTTGCGAAGAGAGAGCTACATCAAGCTAACCAAGAATCACACAGAAAAGTCCAGGAAACAAAGAAAATTAAACAAAGTCCTCCTGAACCCCAGCTTCGTCTTCGTCACGCGGACGACACGCCGACGAAACCCGCCGCTACTCCACCACGCTTTGCTTGGACTGGACGGAGCCCCCTTGCAGCCAGGAAGGCGACGCTCCTCGGTGCCGAAGCACCTCCACCCTGCGCTCCGGACGACGATGCTAGCTTGGTCAACACGATCAGCACCCTCAAGATCTTCAAAAGCTGGATCCGCCACCACACGGACTCCGGCGCGGGGATGAGACGCAGCACGCCTCCGAGGAGACGTGAACGCCGCACAACGGCAGATCCGTAGCTGGCCTCCACCGGAGCACCAACCACGAAGGAGAGGACCGCCGCCTCCAAAAGCCACTCCGGCCACGCCCCCAACTCCCCAGCGCCGCCGGCTAGCAACCTACTTGAAAGCCCGCGGGTGAAGCTATCGCTCTTTCGAAAGTAAAAGATTTGTTTCGTAACTTAAAGCACCATTTGTACGTCAAATTCTAGCTGAAAAATCGGGAGTGTATAATGTCGACGTATTTTCTGAGTTTCCCGACCCGAGGGACCCTTCTTCCTTCACCTGAGTCCTGCCGGAGTCCAAGATCCGCACATATAACCCTTTAATTAAAGCTGAAGATTGGACCGAGTTCAAACGCTATCAGAAGATGTATGAGTTTCTTCGAAAGAGTGTGGTAGGCAGAGCCCTTATCAAAAAAACAAGTACCCCCACAAAATGGGTGTACTTGGATATGTATATCCCATATGGAAACAAAGGGATGATGAAGCACGTGCTTCGGGGGGCACGGTTCCTTTCGCTGACCTTGAAGGTGAACGAGCAGGAGACTTCTTGAGGGCGAGGTCTACAAAAAACGAATCGGGTGAAAGTGTTATGACTCACCTAGCGACCCAAGAGTTACATCAAAAAATGGTAATCGCCATATATAACCTCATAGTGTTTCCTCAGGAACTGACACAACATTTTCTGGGATACTGATTTCAATGTACTATTTGTCTTATCTCCAGATGGATCTGGAAAAAATGTGACGTCAGAAAGATTGTGGCACGAGAAAAATGACATTCTCACAAAAGTTTTGGATACGCCTGAGCCCCCTGGTCAGGCTCGAATGATCGGCACCACGTCAGTCACAAAAGGCTTTCACAATAGACCTGGCTGAAAGACAGGCAATGAAAAGGTCAGACATGATGTCCAAATGGCTGAAATGGAGAAAAAGCCACTCTTAGTCTCGGGAAGCAAATGGATGGCATGCTTCAGCAACGACATCATCAGTTTATAGGGAGCGCGCACACACTAAAACAGTAGTAGTGTGGATCATTGTCGGTCGATGGCCATGCAGATACCGCCAAAATATGCTCTGGACGACATCACGATCCCGACGAGGTGCACACTACATGTGCTTGTAGCTCTATGACAAATCATCCCCTGGTGGCAGCAACAGAGTTGGTTCAGCTACCTACGGATGTGGTACCTCACGTGGATGGTGTGCTCTTAAAGCCAGATTATGTGACGTGCTTAGTGGACGGGATCATGCCTGACTTTGAAAGCATTGTGCTATTTAACACACATCGGGATGCATACATACGAATCTTGGGGTATGCTAGGTTGAAATACATCTAGTGGCCCAAGATAGAGATTTCGCTTTTGAGTGTGGTGCCATCCACCCAGCAGCTTCTCGAAAGTTGGCGTCGTAAGATGGTCGCTTATCAGCACAACTCCTCCTAAATATTTCGTCCAACCCGGCTAACAGAGAACAATTCAAGCTGCACTGGATGCACATACTTTTGTACTGCCTCCTGATAGTAACTCACCTTCCGCCCTTGAGTGAACAACAACCGCCCCCGCCTCCGTCATAGGAGGCTCAACTGCCGCCTCCACCTTAGTCACAAAATGTGCATGTAGATATTCGGACTCGTAGGACCACACATGTGGTCCCTACCACGGTTAAGAACAACGCCAAGACGGCCGCAAAAAGAAATACTCAGATAAAGACCAAACTCAAGGCCAAGATCACTAAACAGAGAAAAATCACTGCACTAACACAACATTCAGATCAATACCTAGATAACGACACGAAATACGATGAATAGGGGGAAAGTTGCAACAAATACGAGCATACACATCCATTGTTGCCACCCAGGAACTCGGCATGCATGCTTAGTTTGCAAAACCCTCAATGATAAGTACATCCAATGTTGTGAACAAGGTAAGTCAATGAGCTTCTCTGTCAAGAAAGAACATTTCTTTGGTGACCATGACAGCATTGGTCTGATCGACTTTCAAGACTTACTCAACCTCTTCAACTTGGATATGATCGATGTCACGTTCATGCAATGTTCACGCTGTTAGTACTTTACAAATACTTTTCTTATTTTAATAGCTTTCTTCTATTCAGTACATGATAACTATTCTTTTGCATGTACTTAGGTACATGATATTAGAGTGCATTCCTTGACCCGTTGGTGATCACTCGTATGCACATCTCCAGCAATGCACCCCAAGATGGATGGACTATGTTGTGCAAGTGTTGATTCGTCAACAAGCAGAAGAATTCATTTTGTTTCCTTACCATTAGGAGTAAGTTTGGTATTCAACTGATGTATAGGCTTGGCTCGATGATCGTGCAACAATTTTAGCCTCTGCTCACCAGCATCTGTTGCGTATGTAGCAGCGTATGAAGGATCAAGCCGACAAGAAACATGTGGAGCGTGTTTTCTCTATCGGCGATCAAGTGTTCCTACGCCTGCAACCATACATTCAGACTTCGGTCGCCAGGCGCGCGAATCACAAACTATCCTTCGAGTTCTTTGGGCCGTAGAGGGTGTTGGAGCTAATTGGCCAAGTCGCATACAAGCTCGAGTTGCCAGTGACCAGCCGAGTGCACCCGGTGTTCCATGTCTCTATGCTGAAAATGTGCGTCGGACAAGGAAAATAGGTATCACAGTTGTTGACCTCTTCTGATGAATTGTTTCAGGTGCCAGAACATATCCTTCAACAAGTCTGCATCGCCGCGATCACCGAACGATTACACAAGTCTTACCCCAGTGGATTGGTGGCACTGAATCTCAGGCAACAAGGGAAGACCTGGAGCCACTCCGACAGCACTTTCCATTTGCTCCTGCTTGGGGTCAAGCAGGTTTTATAGAGGAGGGGATTGTCAATGACCCGGACCGACACATCAGTGGCACACAAGAGGAAGACCAAGGCCAAGTCAAGCGACTAGAAGAAGCAAGGCCCAAGAGGACAAGACGAACCCCGTCCTGGCTTGGAGATGGCAATTGGGCCACTTAAGCTAACTAGTTGTATTGTAGTATAAATAGCAGAGCGATGCCTCTGTTAGAACTTGGATTGTAAGTAAAGGAATGGACGACAGTGTCGTAGGGCGTGCTCGGGGGTGGTTGGGAGGAAGGAGCACCACCAATTCTAGATCCAATTTCCAGTGAATTCTGTGAGATATGTGATTGAATTCATGTTTCTTTAGCTAGTTGCTCACGAAAGAAGCCCTCGACAACAATAGATGGACCAGGCATTTTAGAGCTTTTCTTTCCATCGAGGCAATTGTTCAGTTCGTGGTGCTGTGGGAATTGCTAGATGGTACCATGCTGCAACTTGATGTGCCAGACTGCAAGCGGGCAATTGACGGTCACATCCGCCTATGCGATTCAGTTCGATGGATCGGTTCCGTTTGCCTGCTAGGCTGCTACCCCCTCGTCTGGAAATCAGACGCCATCCTTCGCTACAAAATCTTCTCGTGGCTCGCCGTGCTGGGGAAATGTTTGACAGCCGACAATTTGCAGAAGCGGGGCTGGCCTTGCAACCCTATCTATCCCTTGTGCTGGATCGAGCGAGAGACCGTGGTTCATCTGTTTGCAAACTACATTTTCATCAGATGTGTTTGGAACCTGGTGCTGGATTACTGCTACCTCCCGCAAGCCCTTGGGCCCTCTCTGCCTATCTCCTCGCTGGCTGATTGGTGGTCTGCTTCTTCTGGCATGCTACCAGCTACTGCTCGCCCAGCCTTGAGATCTGTTGTAAGTCTGCTTATAAATGGGGAGTACTCCATAGTGGGGAGTAACATGTGTGTAGTGTCATATTTATTAAGTTCTACACTCATCATGCATTGAAATGTGTGATGTTACGATAACATAGCTAGTTACCACAACCATCTCTCTCCTCATTAATTACCCGCCACATCAGATTTTTTGCCTACGTGACATTGATGTTACTACTCATGTTACTCCCATTGTGACTAGTCTTAAGCTGGTTTGGTGGTCGACTTGGAAGGAGAGGAACGCCCGGATTTTCCGTCAGACTGCATCCTTGCCAACTGCTGTTTTTGACAAATTCCACGAAGAGCTAACAAATTGGCACCAAGCAGGTAGGATCAAAAGCGTGATCCTGATATGAAGACCACGCGAGTCGGACTAGCTGTCTCTGTTTCTGGTTTTCCTGTCCCTTGTGCCTCCCTGTATTTGATGCCCTGTGTTTTTTTCTTTTAGTTTGTTTGTTCGGATCCCCTCCGAACGCTTGTAACTCCCCTTCTTACTCAATGAAAAGCTGCACTGTCAGCCTTTTTCATAAAAAAATGGCACTAAATCTATCAAAATCAGCTTTCTTTGGCACAAACAATGTAGGTCGTAACACCTCCCAGAACCACCACAACAACGCCTATATGCTCATCAGCCACAGCGATAGTGAAAGACCTTGGGAAAAAAATTGTTACCAGATGATCTCATGGTGTATTAAGATGGAGAATTTGAAGAGCAAAAAGTTAAGAGTAAGTGGAACACATCATATCAGCCTTTCACAACTGAAACCCGAAAACTTAAGAAGAAATGATGGTTTCACAACAGACATATACCAGTTAGTAAGTGTCCATGGACAATAAATATACAATGAATCTCCAAATACCAACTTGTAAACTAAAATAACTAGGTAGTGACTCAGGTTGCTAGTAACAAGGGAGCGACTACAGTGGCAAAGTGAAATGCTGCGTACCAATTATGTATAAGCCCACCTATCATACAGTTGATGATTACGTGTAGACATCATAACTCATAAGAATCCTTAAATCTACCAGAAATAGCCCACATATCCCATTTTGATTGTGCTCCAAAGAGAGATGCACCAAGAGCCTTCAGATAGATATTGATTTCTAGAACCCCTACGGATAGAGAATACAGATTGGTGAACTCTGTCTGATTTTGTGCTTAAGAGCTCATTGCCAGGTAAAGAGGCGAACAACTGACCAAATACAAAATACAATAACTCTTTACACAAAAAAAGGAAATAAGCATAGGAGCATAAGGAGGCAACCACATATTAAGTATACTCAAATTCAGTTGTAATTGATTTGTTTCGTATTGTCTTCTATGTTCATATACCATGTTACTGTAGTTTGGTTATATGGTTTTCAGTGGATACTAGATGGTGTAGAATTGTCTTTGTAGGATCAGGGCTATTTGGTTTATCTTGTAAACATAAAAAAATAATTGAAAAACTTATATTTTACTGCCATGGAGACATGCAAATTTGTCCTCTGATCTCAGTATGTTAATTCAGTAGGAAGCCCTATAATCCTGTCATATTCTTATCTCTACTTCTACTAGTTGAATGCCCGTGCGTTGCCACGGTAATTATTTATTTTCACCCTTACAAGGATCTTAAATCCAGCTGAGGGAGGCATCGAGACGCTCTGGGGGAGGACGGCACCGGCGGCGGCAACCACGCCATATCTTTCCCGACGCTGCCGGCAGGTGGTCTTCCGGTTCTCACGGCGGCTTTTCCCTTTTTTTATGGGCTTTTCCCTATTTTCAGGTGGTTGGATGAAGTTGGGGGAGAGATAGGAACACAAGGGGTTATCTGCAAATGTGTAACGTGGGTGTTCCGGTCCGTTAGATATAAATCGAACGATCCTAGATGAAAGATGGCAGGCACACCATCATCACCAACTGTGGTTTTTATACAAAAAACTCGATTATATCCAAACTGTCCCTGGTGAAATTATTGATAAATGTGATGCATAATGATACATTTGCTTTATTTAATATACTTGTAAGGGTTAAAATAAATAATGAACGTGGCAACGCACGAGCATTCAACTAGTTAGTAGTAGAAAGAGGAACTAAATCTATGTCACCCAGTGAATTGTTCTCTCTGTAGTGTTGGAGAAGAAACAGCCCAAGTCAAGGAGCAGTGGTCTCACTTTCTCATGTAGAAGCTGGGTGGAGACAACCTGGTAGAATGGTTCATAAATACTATGTACTAATACTGATGTGGTATCACACCTCCAATCGGCACAAGCAGCAACAAGTTTGAAGCTGAGAAGGGATTTCTGGAGAGATATCAGTATATAGACCTCTTCTTGGGTTCTGAAGTAATATTCATAAGGATTTAATACTCTGGTTCAGATTTAGTTCATGTTGCGGACATTAGAAAATATACCAAGGTATTTGGAAAGTTCTAGAACCAGGAATCAAACATAATATTTTGTATTTCAGAGAAACAAACTAAAAGGAATATACATCATGTATTTTAGATGCAGACTGAAAGTTTTTGTTTCCTGCAAACTGGAAGATGCAAAAAATTGACCATAATACTAGCACGCATGAGAGAGGATTATTGTTTAAATACATCAGGTCATAGGGCTATCCACGTAACATACTTGACCAAGCATGCATACATGTTGGCTACCAAAATTCACTATCAGAACCAAGATGATCACTAGGGCTTTGTCGTACAGATTTTAGAAGTAACAAGCTATCAATGAGAATAGCGAATAGCGTGCATGAATTTGGGGTGACTGAAGAAGCATAAGAAAGGCATCAACTTCCTGTAAGAAAGACATCGTTGAGATCAACATGCTAATCTACATATGATGCATCGCTGATGCCAAAGGCACCAATGGCCGGCGCGGCGGAGTGCGCCTGCTCCACTAGTCATGCTATCATTTTATAGACGTATCATCCTATCATCTTTTTTTTTTTAGCGGGGAGAAAGAACTTGATTAACTTGGCCACATTACAGAAAGGTCCACAGATAAAGCAAAATTACAACCAAGCCCTCCTGCAAGCCGACCACGGCGGCGCGGCGAAGCTGGCGGGGACGCGCCGTCGCAGCTGCTCCCAACACCTTGGAAACGAAGCAGACCCCCAGTGAACGGGAAGTCTCCAGCCACCGGCCTCGAAAGACCTACCTCGAAGGCCACCGTCGTCAGCGAACCAAGCTTCATCGTCGTCTTCCTCCAGATCTTGAAACACCAGATCCGTCGCCTCGGATCCAGCTGGGGGTCGGGGAACTCGCACACGGCAGCTCCCAGGAGCTGCGAGCACGAGGAAGGCGGCCGCTCCACGTCGCAGCTCCGGAGAACACCGACGTCGAAGGGGAAGAACGCCGCCACCAAACACACCGCCAACCGCGCCTCCGCCTCCAGAGCGCCGCCGGCTGAGCACCTAGCTAACCCTACACTATTTACACACCGAGATCCGGCGTTCCCCCACCCTCCCGCTGCCGAAGCAGCCGGCGGAGGGGAGGAAACGGCCGGATCCACGGCGGCGAGGTGGGTTGACCGGGAAGTTTTCAGAAAATCGCCTCTCCTCTAAGGACGAAGGGGAGGGGACGGCCAAGGTACCGTCTGAATACTATAGTATCATCCTCTCCTCTAAGGAAAAAGGGCGGGAACGAATTTGGTGGGAGATAAGATGGCGGAAAAAAAAGAGCGGGAACGGATTGGCGGCGATAAATAAGGCGGAATGAATTTGGCGGGAGAAACGATCGATGGAAAAAAAAAGGTGGCAAGAAATGTGAGTGCATGCAGCTATCGGTGTGCATGTAGCTGTCGGCTTGCATGCGGACGACGAGGTCCTGTCGTCCATGGCGCCAACGATCAGGTCCTGTCGTCTGCGGCGCAGACGAGCAGGTGCTGTCCTGGCTACAGCCGACGACCAGCTTATCGTCCACGCCTCCAACAACAGTCCGCGGCGTAAATTAGGCCGCAATATTTTTAAAAAAATCTCAAAACACGTAATATTTCTCAAATTTCATTAAAAAAATGTACTCCCTCCGATCCATATTAGTGGGCATAGATTTGTCTAAATTCATATGTATCTAGTTAAGTATTTAGACTAGATACATGTGTATCTAAACAAAGTTGTGCCCACTAATATGGATCGGAGGTAGTATTATTTTTTTAAAAATGCTCAAAAAGATGGGTGTTCTTGTCGGATTTCATTGTATCATCAACCAGGGGCGTATCCAGTGGGGGTGCCATGGGTGCCATGGCACCCCCTAAAAATGTATAGAAATTCATTGAGATACTAATATTTGGACAAATTCTTACTAAATACTACTAGTATTTGGGCAAATCCTTGCAAAATGCTAAGTAAATAGGGAAGTTTTTAAGCTTGGCACCCCAACAATTTTGTCCTAGATCCGCCACTGTCATCAACCTTCACCAAAATCTTGCTCAAAACAGACAGGTGTGTCCGCCTCCCGCTAAAGGCAGTACCTATGTCAAACGCAATATTCTTGCAATTTCTCGCGCCACACATCTCAAACGCAATCCTTATACCTTCAAAGAAACGGTTTACTTCATCTTATCTCTAGCTTTCACCTATTTCCAGCACCATTTTCGTCTGACACGACGTCGCAGTGACTGATGTGAATCAAATGATACATTAGAAAGGAGACATCAGATCGACAATAGTACACTTCCTTTTAGTTGATTGACATAAGTGTCATGGTAAAGTGAAGCGCAGTACGGTCATGTTTCTACCACAGAAGAAATATCTCAGACGATCAACTTTTTCTAGGTACTCGAGCTATCTCCTTTCACTGGAATGGTTTCATTCTACATCTTGAGAGAGAGAATGCTGACATGAGTTTCTCTGGGTGCTCTTATCTCGTTTCACCTACATGTCTCCATTCGCATGGGTGGCAGAGTTTCACCAGAAGGATACTTGGTCTCACTGTTGTGGACTAACAATGTCAAGAATCTGCATGCAATAGAGAGGTAACGAAACATATAAATGTCTAACGGAGGCAAGAACATCAAATGTCGAGACCAAATGGGACAGGTAAAAGTGAAACCTTATTGGTGAACTGTTGAAAAGCTTCTCCTTCCATCAGTTTCTCCAATTCCTATAGATTAATAAATGAAATGGGCACACATGAGAAAATAAATAAAGATGGCCAAATACTATATGTGAGCCAGCTACATCTGTATGCACCACTGTCAATTCAAGTGACATGGGTCCACCATATGATTGAAAATCAAGTCATAATGGAGGATAAGATATATATACAAGTGTATATTGCTGAGTCAGATGCAATAAGCTAGGTATCACATGGGTGCACATGGAAATAACACAAGTAAATTACCTTCTCTGGTTCTGAAGAACCATCAATTTGAAGTACCATTTTCTGCAGTTCAGGGTCCTTGAGCGCATCCCGGATTTCGTTCAATTCCACTGTCAAGGTAGCAACGATAAAAGATCAAGTAAAGTATCTAGCGAATATACCACAGTGTAATAGCATGAAGTGTTTTTGCTGGTTCTGAACCACTTAGCATTATCCGTACGATGATGTATATGCCAATATTTTGCAGCAAGTTGAATGTACCATGTCATTTCATGTCCTCATTAAATGCATCCTAAACTGTAGTCATTGGCCGTTATAACCTCTATCAGGAATGAGGCAAATGTAAGATGCTAATATCACTTTCTTCTTAAAAATTAATCTACATGTCAATCTTGTTAAGACAACAACCTGGAAATCATAACAAATAATAAAATTAATAATAATATAAGTAGTAAAAGTCGGTAGCATACCTAAAGACCTTAATCTATTTCTGTCAACAAGCCAGCTTGGATCCTCCACTTCAAGAGCTTTTGTAGGGTAAGGTTTGTTTGGAGATTGTGCGGGGCATGTTGTGTCTGGTGCTGCAGAGCAATGGTACAGCTCAAAATCAAACAATTTATTTAGCATTCCTAAATTCATAATGGAGCTATATATCGCATTTCTTCAACATATTTAAGAGAGGCCACTTCAAAAAAAATGATAGCTACAGTTGGAGGTAGTGGTGAAACGGTGACTTATACAAATATTTATAGTAAACAAATATAATTTATTACCCTGAGCTTAACAAGTTTTTACTGGAAATTCCAAATAGAAATAGAACAGAGATGAGTGTGTCGTATTTTACGTAGAGATGGAAGCTGATCCTTGTCATTCAGACAATTTGTTGCATCTTCCAGCACAGAGCTCCTTGCTGAAAAAAAGGCATATCTATGAATTTTCCAAATTATGTCAGGAACATGTAACTTACACAAAACATCCTACAATCTAATGCATGAACTAAGACAAAGTAGAATTGGTTAAGCCCTTTTATTGGGCAAGTAAATGACCAGGAACATTTTTGGGGACAAACACTACGCAACTTCTCTTCTTTCTCCATAATAGGTTATTTACGTGGGAAACTAAACACGATGGTTTATCAATAACAAAATTAGATATCCACTTTCAAGTGAAATTATAGTTTCATACAATCGACATGGGCGATCACGTGCAATGAAGTAAATAGAAATGTTCCTTTCTTCTACAGTTAGGTACTTGTATGTGTGATCCTTAATCATACAAGTCAGCATTCACCTCATATTCCTTATATAACTAAGACAGTAAGAATGATGAGTTCTCTTCCAATGTAGAGCACTTACTAAATTCCTCCTGCAACGAGGACTTCTTAATTTCTTCCTGAACCGTTACCTTTTGGCAAGATTCATCTGCATACAAAGCAATATTTACCATCAAATACTGGTTATCAGGACATGAAGAGATCTGCAGCAACCCGTATTCATATAAGGCAGCTTGATATTACATAAATTGATAGCAATAGCTTTATGTTAGTCAGGATTAGGGATTTAGGGGGACTTCTAGTTGAGGCAGGCAACGCAGGAGGGTGGCACCTAGTGCCAAACTGAACACTGAATCATGTGACTAGTGTTATTAAACCAATAATCTTAGTTTGAGGTATATTTCAGCAACAAAACAGAGTGAGTTTACAGCTAGCAGCATTAACTTAGAACATTTTATGGAGTGTGTCTGTCAGGCTCTAATAGATGTCCTTATATTCAAACTCAATTTAATCGTCCTACAAAAGTTCTCCTATATTTTGATTGACCAAAGTAAGGTATGGTAACATAATGAAACCAAGGAGGATAGCACTAAAGTACCTTTGTGTTTTTTAAAGCATGTCACAGAGCAACTGCAAGGAAAACGAGACAGCATATTAGGTCCAACCACATCATTTAGGAGATAAAGAGGGCAAAAGAAGTTTCACATGTGCTAAAAGTTGACAGGATACATTCAGTAGGTTCAACCTTGATATATAACTTAACCGGTAACAGGATGTGAAACATTTATGTCTACCTCCCTGTACAGTTATTTTATGGTTTTTAAAAACTTGAAATTGGCTCAAAATGAGGGGACGTGAACAAGTGGATCTGAATTGCTAATGTCAACAGAATAGATACAAGACAAAAATAGGTAGGAATTGAAGAAACCATAATAGAGCAGATATTAAGGAAGCTCGAAAATAGTACATGGCAAATTGGATAAAACTATCATACATGTTTCATATCCTTGAAATATGAGCTCAACTGCTAAAGTGTTCTTAAGTAATGTGATTGATAGGCATCAGACAATGGTATTACGGTAGCACCATAAGCTAAAATTAAATATGTGTTAATATCGCCTGCAATTAACACTGAAATACTCAATACACATAACCTTTCCGGGGAGAAAGTAGCTGGCATTTACTTGTTGGATGATCTATACAGAAATTTGCAATCTCTAGTCCCCGTATTTCTTTCTAAGAAGAACCGACCAATCGTAAGCTATTGTCAAGAGTTATACTTCAACAGCCCAAAGCTCACCATCCCTGTACTAAGCTATCTTTTCATGCTAAAAGTATTTTTGCCTAACCTTGGCGTTCATCTAAGGATAAGAAACTGAATTCCTTGTGACATTTGAATTTGGTAATCCCAAATATTAGGTCATGAGCGAACAATCGCGTGAGAGAAGGGATGAAGTACTATAACATGGTGATTCGTTGACATGTCTCTCAAGTACTCCCTCCGTTCCAAAATAGATGACTTTCATTTGTCTACATACGGATGTATGTAGACATCTTTTAGTGTGTACATACATCCATATGTGGATATATGGAAGTCAAGTAATTTGGAACAGAGGGAGTAGAAGATAGCTATCAACTAACCACTACGATACTAATAAACCAAAAGAGCTTCATATTGCGACTACTGTATCCGAAATCATACAAGCAACTAACTCATATCCGAAATCATACAAAATCTAGTCCTAAATACCATAGCAGTTTACCTCAATGTGATAACATTATTCGTTCCGAGTTCCAACCATGCCTCGCCAATCTGTCGATCCATTCAATGAACCCTAGCTACTCGGCATTCGATTTCCACACAATAGTCTAATCCACTATAGTGAACGAGAAACTGGACTAAGTACACACCAATAGTGCTCCATTATTTATTTCCCTTCTTACTCTTGCCCGGTGGCATGATTGAATACACCGAGAAATCAAATCTATACAGCAAAAGAAATCCCTCATATGCTGCCGCCCCCACGCCTATCTTCAGCAGAACTAATATGTGCAGAAAGGTTGAGAAGGCTAATCTTACTAGGGCGTGCGGCAGGTGGGGCACTTGTACTTGGACGGCGCCTCCTTGCACACCTCGCAGCTCCTACCAGCCATTCGGAGCCCAACTCTTCGTAATATGCACAGGCGAGGTCAATACGAGCGGGCGCCTGGTAGTCTTGCGGCCCCGGTGGTGATTATTGGGGTGGTTAAGCCTTGAGCGTCGGCGCAGCACCGTGGGGGCAGGCAGCCTTGAGCGTCGGCGCAGCGCCGGATTCTTCGGCGTCGGCGGCCTGAGGAAAGAGAGCCGCTCCTATAGGGCGGCTGTTCCGGCTAATTTTTTTTTAATAATACATTTTTTATATTAAATTCAAAAAATATTACGCAAAAAAACGATTTTCCAGAAATAATACGGCCTCGGCCTGGTCTGGGCCGATTAGGTCCTGTCGGCTAGGCCTGGGCCGATTTGTGCTGGTCGGCTTAGCCTGAGCCGAAAGGGTAGCTGCTGGGCTAGGCCTGCGCCCGACAGGCCGCGCGTGGGTACTAATCGGCCCAGTCTGAGCCGACAGGCCTATCGGCCAGGCTTGGGCCGACAGGATGCTGCTTAAGGCCCAAAAATCCCCATCTTCTTCCTCGCGTCCTCTCTCTCTTTTTCTTCTTCCTCTCGAAAACCAGCAGCTCCCTGCTGCGTTTCAGCGGCGATCTATCCGCCCAGCCACCAAATCTTCCTCCTGGAAGTGTTAGAGAGTTAAGGCAGCTCAGATCTACAGATGGGTAGGATTTTTGTGTGATTTCGTGTTGTTTGGTTGGAGCAATGGTGGAGTTTAGGTGGAGGTTGCTGTAGGGTGGTGGATGGTGCAGCGTGGTGGTGGTGCAGCGGTGTTGCATTAGCGGTGGTGGTGACGTTGCTGGTCCATTGAATCGGCACGCTTCAAGGGTATGCGTTTATTTGGCTAGTAATACTAAGTATATAGTTGTTCCCGGTTGTAACAGTAAATTGGTGTCACATTTTTAGGTTGTTGAGATGAGTAATTTAGTGAAATGTTTGTTTTTCTACGGTCATGGCGAAGTTGTAGTAAATGAGCATGGAGCTGATTTGGGTGAGTTTCGATGGTCAGAGTTGGAACTGAGTGACCCACAAACATGGTCTATAAGTCAGCTGAAAGATTGGTTGGCAGCGTGTTCAGGGCTTCCTCAAACAGACACCGTCGGTGTGCATGCACTGTGGACGAAGACAAGGTCCCCGGTGTTTTTTTATTTGAGGCCGATAGAACGGACCTCTCAGATGGTGCGATGGTTGCAAGGCTGCGCAAGCAGGGGATGTACCCCTCATGCCTTACTGATACCTGTCGCGAAGGAGGTAATTCCGCCTGAAGGCGAGGGAGGGCACGATCCTGGCCAGAGTAGTCAGGAGATGCAATTTTCTGCACATGATTATAATCAGTGAGATGTTGGAGGTGGTGGTTATGACTATGGCCAAAATAGTCAGACAGAGCAGATGAAAGAGGAAGATGTTGGAGGTGGTAGTTATGAATCTGGCCAAAATAGTCAGACAGATCATATGGAAGAGGGAGATGAAGATGCTGCTGAGGCAGCAGCAGACGATGTATTCCAAGAAATGATGGAAGAGGAAGACGAAGATGGCGGTAGTGCTTATGGGCATGATTCCGACGAGTCGGATGACGAACATGTGGTGCCAAATCCTGCGTCATGGAGTCATGATTTCTCGTCGTCAATGACAATGAACGATGGTCATGATTCTGCCTGGGAATACCATCAGAACCAGGTTTCTGCGGGTGCTCTATATACCGACAAGCAACATTTGTAAGATGCAATCATTAAGTGGGCAATGTCGACTTGCAAGACATTCAAAACCAAGGTGTCGAGTAAAAAATATCTGACAATGGAATATGAGGTAGCAGGGTGTCCTGGAAGGGTGCACGGTTATCGTCCTCACTTCGGCATAAACTGGAAAGTGAGCGACGTAGTACAACACACATGTAGAATTGAGAGTATTCCTCAAGATCATCGTAACATTTCGTCGACGCTTATAGCTCGGTTGCTGTACTCAGAAATAGTACAGGGCAAAGCTATGGAAGCGAAGCCTATTATACATAAGGTGTTCACCAGGTTCAAGTACACAATATCTTATGGCAAAGCTTGGAGGGCTAAGCAGATGGCACTTGAGAAAAGATTCGGATCGTTCCTAGACTCATATGACTCAGTTGTTCGGCTCCTCTACACATTGCAGGCCCGTAATCTAGGCACATATGTTGACGTCAAACACTTTTGGATGACAGAGTTTCCAAACGTAAAGGTGATGCATCGTGTGTTCTTCTCTTTCGGTGTATGCATAGAAGCTTTCACTCACTGTCGACCAGTTATCTGTGTTGATGGTACATTTCTTACTGGCAAGTATAGGGGACAGATCGTGCCACTTGCATTTGCTTTTGTGGAGAGCGAGATCACTGAAAGTTGGACTTGGTTCTTCAGGCAGCTTAAAATAGCAGTAATAATTTGGACTGTGCTTTTATTTGTAATAATGAGGATCAATGTTTTAAAATTGGACTATGTTTTAATCTGTAATATGTGTGGATCAGTGTTTGTAGACAATGTTTTTATCTGTAATATGTGTGGATCAGTGATTTAAATTTGGAGTTTGATTTCATCTGTAATTTGTCTGCATTTGTGGCTAAAAAAGAGGAGGGAGAGGTGGAAAAAAATGGAAGAGCCTCTCGGCCCAGCTTGGGCCGACAGCCTCTTGTCGGCCCAGTACAGGCCGATAGCCCCAGTCGGCCCAGCTCTGGCCGACCGGTTTCTCTGACACGCGCAGAGTCGGTCGACAGCACAAATCGGTCCAGGCCTGGCCGACAGGCCCTAATCGGCCCAGCCCAGGCCGAGGCCGTATTATTTCTGGAAAATCGTTTTTTTGCGTAATATTTTTCGAATTTAATATAAAAAATGTATTATTAAAAAAAATTAGCCTATCATCTTACCTGGCTGTGCTGGCTGTCACTTCTCACTTGACGCCTGAGAAATGTGACAGCCGACAACTGAGAAGGCAACAACCGCAGGAGTAGGAGTAAAAATTGAATAATCATTACGCTGGCCAAAAATTGAAGTGATGGGTTTAATCCAAAGTGATCTTAATACCATAGTGAACGCCGGACTTGCGCTAGAGTGCATCTCTTCGTAGTTGACTGTCCCCATGGGACCTGAAAGGTCCGTCCCCTGGATCCAAGAATAGTAGATAAATATTTGATACAATATGACCAAAAGGACATAAAATTGTAGGGAAGCACTTCACAGATCATAAACTCATACTATGTAAGCTATAAAGGCTGAAGCTTGGCTACCCATTTGGGACATGTTAGGAGGAGCCTCCAGGCCCTGCATGTCGCAAATGTTAGACTATTTATTGCACTAAGAGAGTAAGAGGTACTAAGATTGTATAGTGTGAAATATGAGATTCTTGGATCCAGTACACCTAAAATTTTAGTACCTGTTATTTTGATGTGATTCAAATTCATATAAAGATAAAGGATAACTTCTGCCGTAGCGAGGGAGGCCCATCGCCTTAGGTTACGCATCGTTGCCGAGTCGGACTGTAACCGACTTAGGGTTTTACCACCATATATACCTCTTGTAAGCCGCCGGTTGGGATAAGTCGCAAGTTGTAAATTCCCGACATTTGTAACTTCATCCGATCATAGTGAAGATTTGTTGGCTGGGACCCGTGGTTTTTTCTCTTCTATTGTTGAAAGAGTTTTCCACGTTAAATCTGGTGTCCCGTTGGTTTGATCTTGCTTTTATTCATCGTTTATTTGTCTAGCGTTTATAACAGTACCCAGCTATAACTCTATGATGTGACATAAATTTTGATGCAAACTCTAGTGCTGCATGACACTGCAGCAGAGGTACTTATTAAGATGCATGGCACAAATTTATTTAACAATTGATACACAGAGATACATGTGTCCTTGAGAAAATGCAAGGACAGCAGAGAAGTTTATATAATATGGTGCCCGTGGCCATTAAATGTTCTACATGATAAGGTCCGAATGGCAGTAGTTCATAATTAACATGAGTCTTTTTTTCAAACTTGTATGGTTAAGATGGATATAAATACTCAACCACAACATACAAAATAGCGAGAATACTTGAAACATAGCATTTCCAGATTGTGCAGAAGCATCTAACAGAGCATACTGCACCGTTGGTTCTTCTGAGTGCACTTCGCACTAGTAGGGAAGTGCCTTTCTATGGATCCACTATCTGTGGCGCATCACAAAGGCCATGCGCCACAAAAACATTTTAGTGGCGCATCATGCCAAGTGCGCCACAAAATACTGTGGCGCATGCAATATGGCATGCGCCACAGAAATATGGTGGGTCCCGCCTCCACAAAAATCTGGTGACATTTCTGTGGCGCATCCAGCCTAGTGCGCCACAGATAGGTGGTGGGCCCCACCAATATGATTTCCTGGGTGCTTATTCTGTGGCGCACGGTTATGGATGCGCCACTGAAAATAAAATATCTGTGGCGCATCCCCACTAGTGCGCCACAGAATCAGAAACTTCTGTGGCGCATCCCACCGCAGATGCGCCACAGATATATTTCCCCCCGCAGATGGGCCTTCTCTTCTTTCTCTTCTCCACTCGCGCCCGGCCGAGCCCACCGCACACACTCACTCTCTCTCGCCCGCGCTCGACACCCTCGCCGCACCACCACCGAACCCACTCGCCGCCGCCGGCCGCCCCAGCCCAACCCGCGCCGCGCCGCGCTCGGACCGCCACCCACGCCACGCCGTGCTCGGACCCGGCCGCGCCACGACCTCGGACCCGTCCGCCCGCGCGGCACCTCGACGCCGGCGCCCACGACGAGCACCTCCACCGCCATCCGCCCATCCGCGCCCACGAAGAGCACCTCCACCGCCGTCTGCCACCCGCGCCTCCCTTCCCTCCCCGAGGTGCTGCCCCTCTCTCCCTCTCCTCCTTCCCCTACCTCTAGGTGTTTGCTAAAATTCCAAACCCAAGCCCAATTTGTTAGTTTTAGTTGCTAGAAATCCCAAGCTGCACCCAATTAGTTAGTGTTAGTTGCTGCTAGGTTTGTGTTAGGTTAGTTGCTAGGTTAGTGTTAGGTTCGTGTTAGGTTAGTGTTAGGTTAGTTGCTAGGTTAGTGTTAGGTTAGATGAAAAATTTGAGCTTTAAGGTGTTTAAACATGGCTAGGTTAGTGTTAGTTGCTAGGTTAGTGTTAGGTTAGTACATAAAAAAATTGGAGATGAAAATTTTGAGTTTTAAGGTGTTTAAACATATGGTCACTGTTTAAACATGGCTTTAAAACTGACTTGAATTAAGGTGTTTGAAGTTTTCAAAAAACTATTTTTGAGCTTTCTCATGATGTAATAATATAGTGCAATAGATCCATGAAGGTACATTGTAAATAGGATCAAGATTTCATAACTTTGTAAGCCTCCAAAGTTTGTACTTTTTAACTGTCTTGAAGATGCATTTTTAGTTGGAATTGGCTTTTAGTAATAACATTAGTGAACATTGCTTCAACTAATCTCCTCCCCTGATCTTTTTTTTCATCCTTTTATCCATATTGTTGTGTTGTACATCTTCTTTTTATCCTTTTACCCATGTTCTTGTATATGTACTATAGGCCGATGATTTAAACTATGTCATGTTAAAGGGAAAAGAGTATCTACAATACCTTGTACTATATACAATTTGAGTGCTTGTATTAGAACATGGTCTTGTAGGTACTCTTTTTGCCTTGTTTTGACAATGATATATGAGGCTTCTATTGTATTACACCGATAACTCTGATTCACAGTATAGCTAGGTTGACTCTGAGCCTGAGCATCACCGAACCTATAGAACGAATGTAAAAAATGGGCCAAAGATCGACGGCGTCGCACCGTCGGTCTGTAGTTTCTGTCAAGCTCAGGCTCAGGGCCACGCTACTGTTCTCTGAATCAGAGTCATCGCTGTGAAACATCATTTCATAGGATAGCTAGGTTGACTCTTACACTTGGAAGTTCCGACACTTGGAAGTTCTTGATGTGCACTCTTCATATGAGGCACCTTTTTATGTATGATCTTTGCTATTGGTACCCCGATCTAGAAGTTGTGTGTGCTTGTGTTGATCTGTGCTACCACGACCATCGTGTCGTGGTTGTTTGTGCTCCGACCATCGTGTCGTGGAGATGCCGGCCGGAGATGTGGATTTTTTGTGAAATGTCTGCAGGTACCCCGAGAGGCCCTTGAGTTTGCCGGAACGTCGATTAACTTCCGTTACGGCAAATTCGGGTACTCCATATGTCCCTTTTTTAGCAAAGGTCATGCCAATTTTTTTCGTGAATTTTGGCATCACTTTGCTAAAAATAGGACATATGATTTGTGAAATGTCTGCAGGTACCCATGAGACCCTTGAGTTTGCCGGAACGTCGATTAACTTCCGTTCCGGCAAATTCGGGTACTCCATATGTCCCTTTTTTAGCAAAGGTCATGCCAAATTTTTTCGTGAATTTCGGTATGACTTTGCTAAAAATAGGACATATAGTTGTGTAGCTTAGATTGTAGATAATTTTAGTTGTGTTCATTGTTGGTTTATATTGTGTAATTTTCACATTGCTAAAAATGAGTTTGAAAATTGTGTTATTTGATAGTTGCTATGAATTTGTACTTTATTTAAATTTGCTTGCTGGACCAGAGGGGCGATGTCACTGTTGGACCAGAGGGGCGATGTCCGCGACTGGACTCCACCGGGCTGGCACTGGGAGGTGCTACCTTCCGGGACGCGTATTTTGGTGAGGAATCCGGGTGACGTCGTCGACCCGGATCTTATTTGGTGGCGGTCGCGTGGGCCATGCTCGGTGCAGAGGGAGCCGGCCCCCGAGGAGGTGGTACGTCGCCGTATCAGGGAGGAGGACGAGCACGTCCGTCGCTACATGACTTTGTTGGATAGGCAGTACAACAATGGATGGTCGTTTCTTCAGAGGGTTCCTCGTCACGTGAGCTATGACCCTGTGAGGGTTCCTTATCTTTGGATGCGCAGCGCCCGCGGCTCAGCACCCCGCTGAAAGGACAATGATGTCGCCTAGAGGGGGGGTGAATAGGCGATTAAAACTTTTCCGGTTTAGGCTTGCTAATTGCGGAATAAAACTAGGTGTTTAAATTAACAAGCCAACAACCTAAATAAACTAGGCTCACCTATGTGCACCAACAACTTATGCTAAGCAAGACAAGCAACAAGGTGATAGCGATATAGAATACTTCAAGCACGAAGGCTATCACAATGTAAAGTGCATAAGTAAAAAGCTCGGGTATAGAAATAACCGAAGCACGCGGAGACGAGGATGTATTCCCGAGTTCCTCCTTGAAAGGGAGTACGTCTCGTTGGAGAGGTGTGAACCGACACAACGGTTCAACAACCACAAAGGTTTCACCCTCTTCTCCGATGAACCGCACCACAAAGGTTTGGTTCACCTTCCACTATCGGTATTCCTTCGAGGCGGAATCCGGAGCCTTTCAACAACAATCCGGGGCACAACCCACAATGGGTTGGGGGCTCCCGAATGGCTCTCAACAACAATCCGAGGCACAACCCACAAAGGGATTGGGGGCTCCCGAACGGCTTCAAGTGACCACACAAGGGTCCAACCACCACAAAGGCGTCTAGGGCCCGAAGACCCAAGAGTAACAAGTTCACAAGATTTCAACTTCCACGAATCCTCGTGGAGAGCACACCGATGCACCAAATGCAAAAATGGCAAGAGCACAAGTGCTCAAATCCTTCACTCTCAAATCCCACCAAAAGCAACTAATGCTTATGGGGGAGAAGAGAGGAAGAACAAAGGAAGAACACCAAATCCCTCCAAGATCTAGATCCAAAGGCTTCCCCTCACTTAGAGGAGAGAATGATTGGTGGAATGGTGGATCTAGATCTCCTCTCTCTTTCCCTCTAATTTGGGGCAAGAATCATGGAGGAATAGAGAGAAATCCAAGCTCAAGAAGGTCAACAATGGGGGGCTTTTTCGTGCTTGGAGCTTAGGGAACCGTTGGGGAAGAAACCCCTTAAATAGGTCCCCTCAAAAAACTGACCGTTGGAGAAAACTGTGAGGCCGGCCTGGGAGCCGGCCTGGCCGGGCTGGGGGCCGGGCTGGGGGCCGGCCTGGAGGCCGGGCAGCCACCCGAGGCAGCCGGCCTGGGAGCCGGCCTGGGCCGGCCTGGAGGCCGGGCAGCCACCCGAGGCAGCCGGCCTGGGAGCCGGCCTGGCCGGCCTGTGGGCCGGCCTAGCAGAACCCGAAATTGTAACATCCATAACTTTTTCATCCGGACTCCGATTTCGATGATCTTGGGCTCGTTGGAATCGCAACGAAGAGCCCTTCAAGATTATGCAGAGAAACATCATAGTCCATCATGTGAGGAGAAGACCAAATGTAGAAAGGTAAAACCTCTCTAAAGAAGATGAACCGGCAAAACCTCAAAACCGAAAACGCAACAAGTTTTCAATACGAAATCCGTTTTCGGTGAACTAGAGCTTGGTATGGAGATGAACACAAGCTCTAAATTCTCACAAGGATAAAAGCCAAATAAGAACCAAGAAAGATGATATGCCAAGTATGCAAAGGTTTGAGCTCTCCACAAAGATGCGATCAAGTTACTCACTTGAGAGCCCCTCTTGATAGTACGCCGTCTATCCTATAAGCCGGTCTCCCACTAACACCATGAGACCGGTAAAATAGAAATCCTATCAAGATCATACCTTTGCCTTGCGCATTCCACTTGAGCTAGATGAAGACGATCTTGACTCCCTCAAGTTGGAACACCTTTCTTGATTGTGTGCTTGCTAGCACATGCTTGATGAAGACTTCTCCAAATGCTCCCCCATACACCATTATGGGAGAGCCTTGCTAAGCTCCGTCTTCATGAATCCACTTGCACTTTATCTTCTTCTCTTGATATAGGTGATGGCTTGGAGATAAACATAAATGTTCACTCAATCTTCTTTTCCAAGCCATGCTTGCAATAAGCTCAACTCTCGATGACCATTCTTCATATAAACCCTTGAATAGAGCATTGATCATCATGTAATCTTCTAGAGTCCAACACATGAACTCCAAACTTCTTCATGGACAAGATCTATAAAGATATCTCAATGCAACCATTAGTCCATAAGGATTGTCATTAATTACCAAAACTACGCATGGGGCAACACATGCACTTTCACCCGCGGCTCAGGACCCGGTCGAAGTTAGTTTCAGAGGTTCATGCATGGGAGAGGAGATGTATTAGTGATATTATTCGCGATGTATTAGGGTTAAATAAAAATGGACCAAATTATTCATGGGATCAAGATGTATTAGTTATACTTATGCATATTTGATCAATGTCCCTACATGCATGAATATAATTTTGGCATGACTTTGCTAAAAATAATTTTAGTTCTGTTCATTGGTTTATATTGTGTAATTTCCACATTGTGTAGTTTGTAGTATATAGTTGTGTAGTTTTTTGATTCTAATGAATTTGTTTTTAATATGTTTTAGTTTCACGGAATTGCCGGGTTTAAGGGTGTGAGGGCGTGCTATAGGAAGAAGCTTGGTCGGTACGTGTATGGATGTCAGATACATATCAACAAGAGGAAGCACTGGGCTGGGCAGTTTAATACAGCGGAGGAGGCGGCGCGCGCCTATGATTATTTCGCCGTACACGAGTACGGTGATAAGAAGAAAGATAAGGATCTGAACTACCCAGCGGATCGCCACCGTGTGAATGAGTTCATACCGGATGGGATCAGACAAGTGGAAATGGCCAAGTAGATGGAGCACAGGTTGGCTGAGGCGCAGATCGCACGTCGCAACGCACGCCCCCAGGACGACCCGTATGTGAGGCATCTCCTGCAGAACGAGCCAAACTTGATGTCCTACCAGCAGTTCGGCGCTAGTCCTTTTGACGGTGCTGGTCCTTCGTACGGCACCGGTCCTTCCCACGGCGCCGGTCCTACTGACGACGACATCACTTCTCTTGGGATCTGGGCGGAGGAGGAGGAGCAGCAGGAGGAGGAATGGGAGAAGGACTGGGATTCCGACTCTGAGCAGCAGCGGCAGAAGCGGCAGCAGGCGTCGGAGGAGCGGCAGCAGCAGCGGCACCAGGAGTGGCAGGAGTCGGAGCAGCAGCTATTGCGGATGTTCGGGCCGCCGAACCCCGATGCTTATCACCACAACGACCCTAGGCACTGGGTCGAGGTGAATAGGCGGGACGGCATACCTCCGTTCCGCACTCTTTCGGGTCAGCCGTGGGGGAGCGAGGACACTGATGACCCCGCAGATCCGATGTACTGGGCTCAGCTGGATAGGCCTAGAGACGACGACCCATAGAGCGACTTGTCCACTTCTTTCCGTACTATGTTTTATGTTGACTTGTCCACTTATCTATGTAGACTGATGTTTCCACTGTACTTGGTTAAGACTAATGTTTTATTTTCATGCATATGCCAATGTTAAATGCATATGCTTGCACTACGACTTATCCCAATGCATATGCCAATGTTAAATGCATATGCTTGTACTATATATGTATGTATCTTGGGCTCTAAGTGGTGATGTACATATTTATCTGTCTGTTTTAATACTGTGTCAAAATATATTACTGTTTCTATTATTTTCTGTAAAAATTCTGTGATATACCTATATTATTGTCAAATACAGCAAATAATCGATAATACAGCAAATAATCGATAATATATACGGCAAATAATTTAGTGGCGCACGGTAAATAATTCTGTGGCGCACCATATTCTGTGGCGCACGAACAAAGTGCGCCACAGATACATTATTTTCAAATACAGCAAATAATCGAAATTATTTCTGTGGCGCATGGACAATAATGTAGTGGCGCACTCTGGAGGTGCGCCACAGAATTGTATACTTTCTGTGGCGCATGGTTCCGTGCGCCACAGAAATAATATTTTTGTGGCGAGGATTCTGTGGCGCACCGACCATGCGCCACAGAAACAGTTTTTGGTGCGCCACAGAAAGGCACTTCCCTACTAGTGTCGTGCTTCTTCCTCTTACCTTTTTTGATGTAATTTCTCGGATGGTTTTTACTTTTCTGGTCTTCCTCTTTTAATTTTTTGGCTGTTGTGCTGCCTGATTTGTCCAGAAAAGCTTCTGATTCAGCGCCATTTGTGATGGAAGTTAAGGCTTTCTTAGAGCATCTCCGGTCGCGGCGCCCAAATGGCCGCCCAAAGGGCCTGTCCGGAAGGCGTTTGGGTGTCGTCCGGGCTAGTCGCTGGCTTTGGGCGCCTTCGCTCCCCGGTCGCGGCGCCCAAAGGGGCCTCTCAAAGGGTTTTTTTTTTATTTGAATTCCAATATTTTGTTAAGTAAAAAATCAAACATACATAAATGTTTAATAGTTTAAACACATAAAATAAAGTTCCACGTTATCGAAAAACATCAATTCTAAGCTCAAACGTCTTGCTCTTCCTGGTCTGCCGCTGCCATGCCCCGTCGCGCCCACAAATGCTCCACTAGATCAGTTTGGAGTGCATGATGAGTATTTTCATCACGAATTTCCAAATGCATTGAGAGATAATCAGCGAAATCTGCCGGCACGTTGTGATCAACATCTGCGAGAGGACCCTCAAAGTCATATGGCATATGATCTTGCACGGGATTAGCGCGCTCACTCTCGATGATCATGTTGTGCATGATCACACAACAGTTCATCACCTTCCACATCTGCTCGTTCGACCATGTCAGAGCAGGGTACCGAACGATAGCAAACCTTTGTTGCAGCACTCCAAATGCCCGCTCGACATCCTTCCTGGCACTCTCTTGTTCACGGTAAAATGACAAGCTTTGTTGCCGCTAGGGTTGGGCATGCTCTTCACAAATGTTGCCCACCTTGGATAGATGTCATCGGCTATGTAGTACCCTTTGTTGTACTGGTGGCCATTTACCTCATAGTTGACAGGTGGGGCATGGCCTTCAACTAGCTTCGCGAACACAGGAGAGCGCTGCAACACATTGATGTCGTTGTGTGATCCTGCCATACCGAAGAATGCGTGCCAAATCCATAGTTCATTATCGGCCACAGCTTCAAAAACCACACTGCAATATCTTTTGTGGCATCCTTTGTACAATCCTTGCCAACCAAATGGACAGTTCTTCCAGCTCCAATGCATGCAGTCTATTCTTCCAAACATCTTAGGAAATCCTATTGCTGCATTCTGTTCCAGGATCCGAGCTGTTTCTTCTTCATTTGGTCCTCTCAAATAGTGTGGGCCAAACACAGCAACCACCGCCCTGCAGAACCTGTACATCGACTTGATAATTGTGGACTCTGACATCCATAGGTAGTCATCTATAGAATCAGCAGGTGCTCCATATGCAAGCATTCTCATGGCTGCAGTGCACTTCTAGATTGACGAGAAATAAATAGTTCCCACGGCGTCCTTCTTCAACTTGAACCATGGATCATACTCCCTCGCAGTTTGCACGATCTCGTTGAACAATCCACGGTTCATCTGAAAGCGTCGACGAAAATCATTGGCGGTGGCGACAGGAGTCTCAGCAAAGTAGTCAGAGACTAACATGTAATGGCCTTCCATTCTCTGCCTCGGCTTACTCTTCTTCCTTCCGAACGACGAGCCTCCCCGTTTTGGTGCGGCATTGGCATCCTCGTCGGCTTGAAGTTGTAGAAGACAAGAGAGAATCGCTAAATTGGCGATGGCGACAGCATCGCGGCCATCAACTCATCGTCGCTATCCATCTGCAATACAAAGGGGATTGATCAATGGCCCGGTCGCCGGCTAGCATCAATTCTGTCGAAAAGTAATTCCGCCGAACACCTTGCAGGCCGGGCGGGTCGCGGAGAGGTCGCCGGTGCCGGCTGGAGTCGTCGAATAGCCGACGGGCCAGAAGCCGAAGGCGCGGCGAGGGGGGACGGAGAAGCCAACGGCGGCGCCGGCGTCGAGTCGGGGGAGGTGGAGCCGGCGGGCAGCGACGTTCCAGATCGTGGCGACGAGGAAAGTGGGGCGACGAGGAAGACAAGGGATAAATCAGACGAGAAAACGACGAGACATATAGTCCGCGTCTCACCGACAGGCGTGGCCCGCGCATCGGAGGCAGACGTGGCGTCGCGTTTCGTTCCATCCGGGGCCGCCCGAAGCCTCCCCAAGTTGAGGGCGTGGGCTGGACGTGCCGGACACAAAACTGGGCCGCGCCGGATCCAAAACGCGTTTGGGCGGCGCGAGTGGGAGCGAAAACCTGTCCGACACGCCCCAAAGGGCTTTGGGCGGCCATTTGGACGCCCCGAATGGAGATGCTCTTAAGAGACTGAATTTTAGGCTGTGTCGCAGATGTGCAATGCTGGTTTGTTTCTGTAGGATTTCTTCAACTTTATCAGCCTGTTCTCCCCAAAAATTGGTCTAGTACACTCCAGGATTCCTCAAATTCTGATGCACCATCAACAAGCCGAACATACTTGGGGCACATGTACTAATACCGATTAGAAATTTCCAGTGATTTGTCTGCTTGCCCTAGAACCTCTAATGAGCTCAAACGCCTTGCATATTTGTCCAGCGCTTCATGACGTATCTATCAACTTCCAACAAGACCGTCGAACTGTCTGCTCTGTAGAGTTCCCATAAATTGTATGTCGTTCTTTTTTTTCAATAATCTTGACAACATACTCGCGACACGGGTCACTTACGGCACGGTTTACTATGTAAGCTGACTGGAACTCCTTGTATTCTGCTTAGAAAAGCTGAAAGATGACACACTGATATAGACTTCAGAAGCTTGTGTCCGAACAGGAGCTCTCATTTTGGTGTCAGACAACTTCAGAACTGTACTCAATCTCCAGTTCTTTGCATCGCTTGTTGTTCATAACAAGTCTAATAAGCTGATCTAAGCAGACTACAAGAGTTGAAATATTCACATCAAGAACAAAACGATATCCACCTCTGCTCTCAAAGGTCTTGTTTATCTCTAGTGTATTTTAGGGGATGAGAGGGATTATACCGGATCCCAGAAAATTCCCACTAGTCTGTTTACTTCTAGTGTATTTTAGGGGATGAGAAGGGATAATCCCTAGATATCCCCCACCAACCATCTTATTTTTGTCTAAAACAAAAACTCTAGTCCATGCTAGTGTATTGTAGGGGAAGAGTATTTGTGGGGATTGGGTGTTCACCAAATCCCCTCTCATCCCCACTCCTCCCATCCCCTAGAAAACGCTTAGAGTAAACAAGGCCAAAATGATCCCACAAAGGCACAAATCATAATTTGGACGCTCGTTCGACCACGTTTTATAAGGGTTTAAATATTCACATCAAGAAAGTCCTCGATGCTTGTCGTGACATTGCAAGCCAAAACGTCAGATGAGCGCTTGCCGAAACAGTTGCAACCGGCGAACGAGGGTGGGTGATAGGGCCGACACTAAAATTTTGGGGGCCGAGGCGAAAGACTATGTGTCACCTAGTATCGATATCATAAAAATAATAATGAATATACATGTATGTATAAGATTTAAATGCATCTAAAATCAGTACACATTTCGAACAGTTTAGACATATTATCTTAAAATTTGCTTCTAACATTGCTTAATGCAAAGTCACTTATGATGAGTCGACGTCAACATTGTCCAATAATTTCTTCTCCATGCTTAATGTTGTCAAACCATTTAACCTTTGTTGCGTCAGTGTTGATCTCAAATAGTTCTTCAATGATTTTAACTTGAAAAAATATTTTTCGGCCTATGCCTATGGCTGGCGATAGCAACATCTTGCTAACTTTATTTACTGCAAATAGCATTTCATGTCAGATAATCATATCAACTAGAAACTCAAGCCGGCCAAGCGCATCAAATAAGTTCTTTGCGTTTATCCTTAGATTCCCGTCAGGAGCATGACGTAACTCAGACAAAGCATTAATGATTAGTGAATGGTAATAATACTATATACTCCGTACCTCAGATTGGTCAAATCGGCATTCACTGCAGGAAAGAGGTGCTACGCCAACGGCCATACCCTACGCCGACGGCTTGACAAAAAGCCGTCGGCGTAGGCTCCGACGAGGCCAGCCCGTCGACATGGCCGTCGGCGTAGGATATGCCGTCGGCATCTTCGGCCGTCGGCGTATATGTAGCCAGGCCATCGGCATATCGAGGCCGTCGGCGTAGGGTCAGTTTAGGAAAGAGGTGACGTCGTAGCCACCGCTACACCGACGGCTTTGCCGTCGGCAAAGGATACATGATTTTTAATCTTTATTTTTTATGCGTATAGCTACGCCGACAGCTTTTCCGTCGGCATAGGTACCATGTTTTTTTTATAATCTTCATTTTTATGTATTTATTTATTACTCTCAAGATTGTACGTGTACACCGGAAAAGAAAAAAAATGCAAAGAGGTGTGTCATAAGGGGCACCGAGAGTGAAATCGACGAGACGACGAACTGACGAATGACGATTGAAAAATCGGATTTAGGAGAAAATGAGCGTGATAAGTCGGAACGGTGGAACCGCGGCGGCGGGTAGGGATGGGATTGCTTGACGCTCTGTGTGACGCGTGATGGAACAGTCGGACAGGACGGAGCCGAGTCGATCGCTACGTGCCTTCTGCTTGCGATACGATCAGGTTATTTTTCTTTTCTAGCAGACCGATATGATCTGGTTGGCTGCTATAGCAAAATACTTGTAGCCCATACCCCAAGCTGGACCCCTCCGAAGATGGACGGCGTGGACACTATATCTCGCTCTTTGCGAGTCCTAGCACCGGCTCGCTCGCAGAGGTCACGGTGTATGGGCCAGCTCATTCCTTCTTCGTTTTATTTCTTTTTTTCGATTATGTTTTTTTTCACATTCTTTTCTTTCTTTTTTGTTTTTCTTCATTTTTATATTTTTGTAAATGTTAAAATTTTGAATTCAAAAATGTTTATCTTTTGAAAATGTTCAGGTTTGAAAAAACATAACTGGTTCAGATTTTTTAAAATGTTCATACTTGAAAAAGTTTCTTTTTTAGATGGTTCAGATTTTGAAATGTTTTAAATTTGAAAAATATTTAGATTCCGAAAATTTTCATATTTAAGTAATGTTCATATTTGAAAAATGTTTTAAAAAACAAAAAGTTCGGATTTGAAAAAGCATGGGCAAAAATAGAAAGAAGAAAAGCCACCTGTTTAAATGGGCCGCATCACTGTGAGCGGAGCATTTTTTTTCCAGGTCGGTCTTTCGTAGGCCTTCTGCTGGAGCAATTTTGACGTGAGCGAGGCGAGCGATACGAGTCGCTTGAAGCGGCGAATAGGGCGGACCCCTGGACGGTGCGTTCCCCATAGCCCATTGCCTTTTTTTGCTGGCAAACACGTAACTAGCTGGGTGAAGTGATAATGGCTTGCGCTCGAGGTTATGTTGCCTTAATGGGCCCATTTGTGTAAGACAATGTTATGTAATTGTGATGCTTGTTCGAACCTTGGTAAATCTGTGTTTACCATACCTATTGATTTGATCACAATTTCATACATGAAGAAAATGAGGAAAATGAGGAAATTGATCATTTTGTCATACCAAACAAATAAAACATACTACCATGATCCTTCGGAAGTACGGTTGCCGAGGGACACCATTTTCAAATCCTCGACACTAGCAACATGAGGAAAATGAGGAAATGGAGCATGAATTTGATTTTCTTGATTGGTGGAAGGTGAATGCACCTACATACCATGTGTTGGCAAAGATGGCGAGGCGGTTCTTAACTATCCCGGCAAGCTCCGTGTCTTCGGGCACATGTGGAAGGGCTTTAGATGACTTTAGGAGTTCTCTAAAACCTTCTATGATGAAGGCGCCTTAGTGTGTGCTGCAAGTTATATTAAGTTCCTACAAAGGCTTGAATATAATTGTATGATTTCCATCTCCTTTTGATATTTTAATCTCTTTATGTGTCATTGTAATAAATTTCATTGCTAAGTTTCACAAATTAAGGAGCCATAGGAAAATGAGGAGGAATTTTTGGAGACTATCAAATTGACTAATGGTACTTTTTATAGATTTCACTTGTCATGTGAGCAAACGATTTACTACAAGTATTGTTTCTTGTAGACTCTCATGTGGATGCACTACAAGAAATGTGTCAACTAGTGACTTTTCTATAGTGACCAGGAAAAATTGGTCATAGATATATGACCAATTGAACCCATTTGGTCATACACTACTTTGGAGGGTCTAAAACTGAAAAACTAGTGACTTTTCTAGTCTAAATGGTCATAACCTGGTTAGATGAATTGGTCATAATCTAAAAAGCTTTGGCGTATTGCCTTTTCTTTAGCCGCCTATAACCAATTTAAATGGTCATAATCTAGTAGTGGACAGCCAACTCAGCTGTTTTGTCTACATGTCAGTGTTTACGTGGCAGTTTTGCTTACGTGTTATTATTACTGGACAAACAAGTCAGCTATCTTGCCACATGTCACGGCTTAGATGTCATTTTCGCTTACGTGTCACTCTGCCAGGTAGGGCCCACTGCCAGGATAAGCACACATGTTGACTAATCTGACTGGCGGGACCCGTAGATATGACAATGGAACCAGCTAACAACTTACCGTGACACGTGGGTCCCACACCACGATACCTAACATGTGGGTCCCACCCCACCCCGAATTATATGTGGGACCCACCCCACACGCTTGACATGACGGTCCACCCCACCACATCTTACATGTGGGTCCCACACCACCCACCCCTTCTTACATGCGAGACCTACCCACTTAACATGTAGGACCCACACCACTTACCAGACGAGCGGACCCCACCACATCCTACATGTGGGTCCCACGCCACCCAATGACATGTAGGGACACCCCGTCTCACACGTGGGACCCACACCACACACCTGACATGCGGACCACGCTGACGAGCGGGACCCACCACTTACCTGACGAGCGGGACCCACCATGGAATCACACATGGCTGATGGAGCAAAATATATTGCGCGTAGGCTGGGATTCGATCCCACACCCGCACGGATGCCACAACGCACACTTACCACTAGTCCAGCAACCAGTTCGTGCAATACATACAAGCACAAGTCTATTAAGTGATGCGCGCATTGTCTGTGTTTGGGCCTAGCTCGTCCGGGCCTCAATTCTTTTTTTCCTTTAACGTTTTGCTCCGCGGAGTGGGCCAACGGCCCATGTCGCTACCGTGGCTGGCCGTTGTGGCCACTAGCCCATCCGTCAGTTTGTGGCAAGGGTAGCCCATGTGTGGAACTTTTCAGACTTTTCCCAAATTTCAGAAATTGAATAAATTTTGAAAATTCATATAATATTCTCTATCAATCAGAAAATTACAAACAATGTGCAAAAATGTTCACAAACATGTAATCTAGCTATTTATATAAATAATTTGGTTATTTGAAATAATTTAAACTAAGAATAGCTTAGAAGAACGAATTGAATGGTAAAAACGGCTGACATAACCGTTTGTATATAAGGGTTGAATTTGGCAAAAAAAATTGATATATCTCTGATGAAATAGTTACTTTTGTATCAAAAAATGATTTTTAAAAAAAACCATGAGCAAACTACGAAGCACTTGTAGTTCAAATTTGACCCGCTTCCAGTTGAATCGGCAGAAATATGTCTTTTTCAGGAGAGATGGATGAAAACCTTTCTACAGCAACCATTTGGTTATTTGTACATTACATGTGGTCTAATATTTTTTATAAATGTTGCGATCCAATTTTGCAACAAATATTTGGTAGGTGCTTCACAAAAAACCCCATTTTTGCACTCTGAAAATAAAAAAAATGACTTTTTCGTGCAAAGAAAATAAAAACTTTTTCGGCAACATTGTTCGCCAAACCGTGATGCACGCTTGTGCAAAAGATGAGATCATTTAAACAAACTATGTCATGAAAATGGCCATAACATCCGTCATTGGCATGAAAGGTGTGAATCTTCGTACATGATAGCTCATTTCTGTGAACACGTTTTTAAAATATTTGTTGTATTCCAAGTTTATATTTTTTTCTCGAAACTAGGGCACATACAATGACACATCGCGAAGGATTTCCAATTTTTGATTTTTTTTTAATTTCCGATGCCGATTTCAGAATACGGTCAAAACGACGGACATGGCCGTTCATACCTAGGTGTCGAATCCTGCAAGAATCTTGGTATATCTCTGATGAAATAGGTACTTTTGAATCTAAAAATGATTTTTCCAAAAAATCATGAGCAAACTATGAAGCACTTGTATTCAAATTTGACCCGCTTCCAATTGAATCGGCAGAAATTTGTCTTTTTCAGGAGAGGTGGATGAAAACCTTTCTACACCAACCATTTGGTTATTTGTACATTACATGTGGTCTAATATTTTTTATAAATGTTGATCCAATTTTGCAACAAATATTTGGTAGGTGCTTCACAAAAAACCCCATTTTTTGCACTCTGAAAATAAAAATGACTTTTTCGTGCAAAGAAAAAAAAACTTTCTTCGGCAACATTGTTCGCCACACCATGATGCACGCTTGTGCAAAAGATGAGATCATTTAAACAAACTATGTCATGAAAGTGGCCATAACATCCGTCATTTGGCATGAAAGGTGTGAATCTTCGTACATGATAGCTCATTTCTGTGAACACGTTTTTAAAATATTTGTTGTATTCAAGTTTATATTTTTTCTCGAAACTAGGGCACATACAATGACACATCGCGAAGGATTTCCAATTTTTTGATTTTTTTTTGAATTTCCGATGCCGATTTCAGAATACGGTCAAAACGACGGACATGGCCGTTCATACCTAGGTGTCGAATCCTGCAAGAATCTTGGTATATCTCTGATGAAATAGGTACTTTTGAATCTAAAAATGATTTTTCCAAAAAATCATGAGCAAACTACGAAGCACTTGTAGTTCAAATTTGACCCGCTTCTAGTTGAATCGGCAGAAATTTGTCTTTTTCAGCAGAGGTGGATGAAAACCTTTCTACACCAACCATTTGGTTATTTGTACATTACATGTGGTCTAATATTTTTTATAAATGTTGTGATCCAATTTTGCAACAAATATTTGGTAGGTGCTTCACAAAAAACCCCATTTTTTGCACTCTGAAAATAAAAAAATGACTTTTTCGTGCAAAGAAAATAAAAACTTTTTCGGCAACATTGTTCGCCACACCATGATGCACGCTTGTGCAAAAGATGAGATCATTTAAACAAACTATGTCATGAAAATGGCCATAACATCCGTCATTTGGCATGAAAGGTGTGAATCTTCGTACATGATAGCTCATTTCTGTGAACACTTTTTAAAATATTTGTTGTATTCCAAGTTTATATTTTTTTCTCAAACTAGGGCACATACAATGACACATCGCGAAGGATTTCCAATTTTTTGATTTTTTTTTAATTTCCGATGCCGATTTCAGAATACGGTCAAAACGACGGACATGGCCGTTCATACCTAGGTGTCGAATCCTGCAAGAATCTTGGTATATCTCTGATGAAATAGGTACTTTTGAATCTAAAATGATTTTTCCAAAAAATCATGAGCAAACTATGAAGCACTTGTAGTTCAAATTTGACCCGCTTCCAGTTGAATCGGCAGAAATTTGTCTTTTTCAGGAGAGGTGGATGAAAACCTTTCTACACCAACCATTTGGTTATTTGTACATTACATGTGGTCTAATATTTTTTATAAATGTTGTGATCCAATTTTGCAACAAATATTTGGTAGGTCTTTCAATTTTGACCCGCTTTCAGTTGAATCGACAAAAAATTGTCTTTTTTACGAGAGGTAGATGGAAACCTTTTAACATGCAACCATTTGATTATTTGTAAATAAAATATGATATAATATTTTTAAAACTGGGTTTTTACAAATTTAGCGAAAATTAGGCCCTAAAACTTGTTTATTTCAGCTCAAAACTTTTTTTTCTGTTATTATTATTGTGCCGAAACTGGTCCAGCCTCTGATTCCCTTCCGGGCTTTAGGCCCGTCGGACAGATGCTGGAGCACTGCGACCGTCCGATGTGATCCGACGGCCACGAGCGGGCACGTCCGCATTATAAGCTGCGAGGCGCCGCACCCTGGCAAACCCTAATTCCCTACCTCCTCTCGAACCCGTCCCCTTCCTTCTCGTGAGTCGCGATGGCGCCGGCGACGGCGGCGCCCTCCACGCCCCTCAACCACCGCCTCCCTCTCCCAATCGCCTCACAGAACGCACGCACACCACACTCCATTCTCCTCTCTCCCCAATCCCCATCGCCTCCTCGATCTGGATCCGAAAGAAGTGCGCCGGCGACGAACGACTGCCCGACGGAATAAGAGAGGCACCGGCGTCCTCCAGGCCCCTCGCCGGCTGCGTGCAGCTTTGGCGCGCAGTTCCGTCGATTGGCTCTGGGCGGCGCCCTTTGCGAGGCGATGGCGCCCTCTGCCGGCGACGGCTCACGAGCGGGCCCCGGCGTCGTCGTCGACCACCAGCGCCATGTCCGGCACCGCAGCAGGCCTCAGCAACGACAACGCCCGGTCCGGTGTGGCTGACGGTTACGCCGAGTTCGTCAAGGTCGGCCAGGCCACCCTCTTCGATCTCATCCTGGTAGCTACCCCGTCTCACTCCCCCCTTCCTCTTAATATTTTTTCTGCTTGCTGCCCGATTTGATTCGAGATTGGATCCTTGCCGATTCGTTTCGATTCGATTCAGTTAAATTAAATTAGCGTCTAGTGCGATGTGCTTGTTCTCGATCCAGGTCAACACCTTGGATGTTTTTATAACGTGGCTTTAATTTGTGTTTGTCTGAGGTTAGGTTTCAGCAGTTCGAGTGAATCTTCCGTAGGTGGCCAACTCATTCATGCTCCTCTGTTAGATCTTTTGAAACTATAAGTATACTAGAAATGTTTCTGTTAAGCTTATGCTTCTCATTCATGTATTTATAACCATTATTATTAAGTTTAAAAGGTCTGTTGAAACTCTGTGCAAGCATGAGATCTTAACAAGTACATGCTTTCTTGCAGATCAATTGATTGGATTGGCCGGGAAGGTGCCATGGTCTCTTGCGAATCTGGATGTGGATGGTTTATTTACTGCTAGCAGCCTGATGTGACAGGTACCCCTGTTTTGTGCGACACGGAAATCCTTTGGATAGTTGATAGTTGAGCATGACCTAGTAGTTCTCGGCTCATCCTTGTGCTGGTGTTTGTTTGCAGGGCTGCACCAGAGATCCCAGATGATCAAGAGGCCAGTGGCGATAAGGAAGGAAGCACCTGGAGAGGAATAGGAAGGACAAGGACCTGATGCTTGATGCATGCAGCATGTGCTCCCTATTTATATATATTCGTTGCCTTGAAGTTTGTTTATTTTATTTTCGTTTATACATTGGCACTGTTTGTTGCCTTATGTCAAGGGATCAATTTATCTGAAATCTTAACTCTATGTGGATGTTTGTTTTGCAGGTCGAGGGTGCTATTGTGTTGGAGATGGTGCTGCTGATGGTGCACGAGGAAGAGGAAGTGAAGTCTTTGATCTGTCCACTAACGAAGAGGAAGCGAAGTCTTCGATCTGTCCACTGCATAAATCCCCGGTCTGCCCCATTCTCTTCCTCGCCTATATTACCTGACACAATGTTTACTTAACTTGGTGTAAGTTAAACTTGGCTGTGGTGCATATTTGTATGTTCATGTGGTGCTTTATCTAACTTTCATATTGCGGATAATGTTGCTGCCTGTGATGTTATTATCTACTCGATCTTCGACTGTTTAAATATTACTCTCTCTGTTAGGGATAGTAAATTTGAAGTTATCAGCAATTGCATCTTATACAATCTGATGTTCACCTTGTTAAATCTCTCTGTTAGTTTATTCTTTGACTGTTCATGTACCCATGCTTTATGATTTCGCTTCTTTTAGTAATTGTTTTGTTGTATTGTTTGGCAGATATTTGCTTTCATCGAGACTTTATGAACATAACGAAAGGTGGAATTTCCAGGATATCTTCTCTTATACAAGAGGTACAAGCTGAAGAAGTTAGAGGAAGCGTAAAGTTCCAGGGTGTCAAATAGTAGCTCGATTAAATAGTTGTGAGCTTGGCTATAATTTGTAGATGTTGTGTGGTATATTGTATGATTATATTGTGATTGCGCGGGATATTGTAATAAACTGAGTTTGGCTGTTATTTGAAGAGTTTCATCTGTTTTCTTTGTTCTGGTTGGTATATCGGGTAAGAGATGTTAAAATTTTATTATGAATGTGATATGAAAACGTGTGGACCCACCTATGAATGTAATCTGTGAAATTCCGAAATTTCTGACGTGTGGGGCCTATTATGAGACCTGACAAGTGGGACCAGCACAAAATTAAAATTAGTGAATTAGAAAATCAATATTATAAAGGCCATGACCCAGAAAATAAAAGGCCGAATTGTTAGGCTTGGCCCATTTAGCCGCCAAGAATTGGCAGGACAATTATATTAAGTGGGCTGAATTATTAGGCTTGGCCCATATAGTGGGCTGCTCGGGACCGGGCTGATTCTGCTATATGACCATTTCAATTGGTCACAAATTTGCCACGTCAGCTATGTCCGACGTGGACATGCCAGATAGCCAGTGACCAAAACAATTGGTCATAACACTTATGACCTTTTATTTTAGTCATAATCGTCTATGACCATTGCACACAAATGGTCACGTACTTCCGTTTATGACCGCCAGCTTTCGACCAACTGTTTTTGGTCACAAAAAGGTCACAAATGAAACTACGTGACCATTCAGTGACCAATATGGAGACTCACTAGTGAGCATATTTCTTGTAGTGATGTGGCTATTTTTGGTGTATAGAGAATGGAGATGGATCACATGTGATCTTGTCAACTGTAATATAGATGTGGATATATTGCTATTCTTTGCATTTGTGTTATTGTGTCAGAACATGGAACCTAAAAAATAACCTTGTCGTCTGGCATGAGCCCTTGAGCGGGCTCGGCTCGACCTGAGACTAGGCAAGCTGGCGTCGGACCGAGAGAGGGATCTTGTTTCATTTCCCTCGTTAATTCCTTTCCTTTTTTTTAGAAATGGGGATGTCCCGGCCTCTGCATCGAGTGATGCACACAACCATTTATTATCAAAATCAAGTCAACGTATAGTTTACATCCCAAAAAATCACAAAGATTGAGACAAGCCTCAACCGGACAAAAAGGTACAGCCTATAGTATACTACGAAAGTCGACTAATATGCTGCCACGTATGCCGGGAGAAAAACTCCTGTGCCACCAACAGGAGCCGGGTACATCCAGCCACCATAAGGTCTCGCTGGTCCGAATAAAGCAAGAACGCCCATAGCTGGATCCAGTGTACCGCCGTATGAATAACCTGTAAGACATGAAAAGTTTCTTTCCTGTTAAAAACAAGATTGTTCCTACAATTCCAAATAGACCAACAAATAGCAGAAACGCCGATACGAATCCTATCTTTGGTCTTTTTATCTACCCCATTTAACCAATTCCCAAACATATTAGTAATATTGGTGGGGGGAGGAATATTGTAAGTACAAAAAACAACACGCCAAACCAACTTTGCAAAAGGGCAGGAAATAAAAAGATGTTCCACGGTTTCACTATTCCCACAAAAAGAACAATGAGAGTCACCTTTCCAGTTTCGTTTTGCCAAATTATCCTTAGTGAACACAACTTTTTTATGAAGGAACCACATAAAGACCTTAATTTTCAGCGGAATTTTCAATTTCCATAAGTAAGTCTGTAGGTATCTAGTATGATCATTCATTAAGTCTTCATACATAGATTTAACAGTAAATATCCTATTTTGCGTCAACTTCCACACAAAAGTATCCGGAACATCATTTAAAGTAATATCCATTAATCTAACACACAAATGAGACCACATGTCCCACTTGTTCCCAACTAAAGCCCTACGAAAGCCTATGTTTAATGGTGGACCATTATGAAACACATCATGTACCGATACATTTTGCTGTTGCACAATGTTATAGAGCAATGGATATTGATTTTTTAATGGAGTATTACCTAACCAAGTGTCTTCCCAAAACCTTGTGGTTTCCCCGTTACCTATTCAAAATGATCCTCTACTAAAGAAATCATCTTTAACTCTCATTAGACCCTTCTAGAAAGGTGAGTCAGATGGTTGTGCTTCTACCTGAGCTAATGTTTTACTATGAAGATACTTGTTTTGCAGCAACTCCTGCCAAACCCCTTCTTCATTTAATAGTTTAAACAGCCACTTACTGAGTAAACATCTATTTTTTAGCTGTAGGAATTCAACCCCTAAACCACCCTGATCTTTCGGTCTACATATGATGTTCCATCTTGTCAATCTATATTTCCGCTTATTTTCATCGCTTTGCCAAAAAAATCTGGATCTATAAAAATCCAATCGTTTACGCACTCCTTTTGGTATTTCCATAAAGGACAACATAAACATCGGTAGACTTGTGAGAACCGAATTGATAAGAACAAGAAGATCCCCGTAGGATAACATTTTGCCCTTCCAACACCCCAACTTGCCTTCGAAACGGCTTTCCACTGGGTACCACTCGGAATTTCTAAGCTTCCTATAGTGGATCGGAACCCCGAGATATTTAAAAGGTAGAGAGCCAGACTCGCATCCAAAGATTTGTTTGTATTGATCCTCTACCTCTTTTGCCTTACCGAAACAGAAAATTTCACTCTTGTGAAAATTGATTTTAAGCCCCGATAATTGTTCAAAAATGCATAATATAAGTTTCATGTTTACTGCTTTCGCCAAGTCATGTTCCATAAAAAGTATAGTGTCGTCAGCATATTGTAAGATAGAGAGGCCCCCTTCTACTAAATGAGGGATCAAGCCACCTCAGTCCCTCTCTATAAATTACAATTTTCCATGTGCTAGCAACACATCAAGAGTACTCATGGGTCACTACTCACTAGTCACTACCCATCCAGACGCTTCATGCCATCTCAGTCCCTCTGTATCTCCACAATGCTGGAAGAGTTAAACTTACAGGCTAAGACATCTTTAATTACTCTCCCTCTCTCAAACATTCTTCCCAACCCCACGAAGCAAATACTAGAATATAAAGCCATCGTAAGCATAAAAGGCGAAGATAAAATCATGCTTTTCTGCGCCCTTTCTCTTTCGTAGCTCTTCCTCTCTCTCATTGCTGTCTTCTCTCTTGCGACTGCTGGATGTGATTCTCCACCACCTGCTAGCTAGGCAGAGGTCTCCACCACCTCCTCCTTCCTTCTGCCCCGCTTCCTTCCTTTTCCTTACAACACAAATCTTCACCAAGGAAATGTGCAACTTCTAAAGAAAAGATCTGAATTCAAAGCAGCAGAAAAGCTGGAGGAGTTAAGGGAGAGGGAGACGAAATATATCTCAGCACTAACTGTTTTCCATGGTGTTCCCTCCAGCGCCTGCATACTTAGATCGGCCTAATTGGAATAACCAGGTACTGCATGATCCATCCTCTCTGTCCTTCAATTCTCTTCTGCGTAGAGCACACCAGCGCTGATCTATCCATCCATGCCCAGCTTCTTCATGGGAAGAGAATTTGGCACAATTAAAGCAACTTATTCTCCTCTTGAATATTCAGAGACAATTCTCTCCACCTTTTCTTCTGCTGATCTCTAACATGTTTACATATGTGTGTGTGTGTGTGTGTGTGTGTGTGTGTGTGTGTGTGTACTTGACAGCAAGGACAGCAGCCAAGGGCGACGGGCAGTGACGGAGGAGGCGATGCACAGCAACAGCATATGCCCGTGGGTACGACAACGGCTACGGCGGCGCAGCCCTAGGCGGGTGGTCTGCCGAGCAGCTCGGTGGCCAATGAAGCCGCAGCCGGGCAGCTCGCGCGGCCGAACTCGATGACGGAGCGCGCGAGGATGGCGCGGGTGCCACAGCCGGAGCCGGCGCTCAAGTGCCCGCGCTGCGACTCCAACAACACCAAGTTCTGCTACTACAACAACTACTCCCTCTCGCAGCCCCGCCACTTCTGCAAGGCATGCCGCCGCTACTGGACCCGCGGCGGCGCCCTCCGGACCGTCCCGGTGGGTGGCGGGTGCCGCCGCAACAAGCGTTCGTCCAAGTCATCCGCAGCGTCCTCCTCCAAGGTATCTTCTTCTTCAGCCAGGCAGCTAGCCGGTGGCGCGTCGGCTATGCCATCAACCGCGGCGTCGACCACCACCGGATCCATCGGAGCAATGGTCCCGTCGGGGCTCAGCTCCATGTCGCACCACCTGCCGTTCTTGGGTACGATGCACCCGCCAGGGCCCAACCTAGGGCTAGCCTTTTCCGTCGGGTTCCCACCGCTGGGCATGCAGCAGCGGCAGCACATGGATGGCGGGGTGGATCAGTTTCCGCTGGCAAGCGGCGGGGGCGCCACCTTTGGCACGTCACTGGAGCAGCAGTGGAGAGTGCAGCAGCAGCAGCAGCAGCAGTTCCCTTTCATGGAACTACCACCGACGCCGCCGATGTACCAACTGGGGTTGCAAGCTAATCGAGAAGGGACCAGCGCAGTGGCACCGTCGCCGGCGATGTTCACGTTAGGACAGACAAGTGCAACCGACGAAGGGTCAATGAAGGAGGAGGACAGCAAAGGTCAAGAGATGAGCTTGCAGAGGCAGTACATGGAGGCTCTTCGCCAAGGGGAGGGCGTCTGGGGTGGCAGCGCCACGGACAACAGCGGCAATGCTGGCAGCTGGACCATGAATATGCCCCGATTCCATTCCTCGTCTGGCAGCGGCGACGGCGGCGGCCTGTTGTAGCACACTGCAGTTTCTTGGTCAGTCGGAATGGCTGGACAAGATGCACATGCATGGTTTGAGCAGATGAACTATTTAATTAAAGACGAAGGGGTTCAAGTTTTAATTCTTCATCAGCTACTACTGTAGAAGCGCTGCTAGCTCATAATGGTCCAAGCTAGGGGATTCAAGTTAAAGTCGCTAGCTCCTTTGGTTAACACTTTTGCACCATTTGGTTTGCCTGTGTAGTACGTGTCCAGTTCACTCTGTCACCTTTCAAAACTTTTCACACTATTGTTTACGGGGAGGGATCCATACATGATGCATGGGGTATATATATGATCAGATATATTTTAGTTTACTTGGGGATTGAAGAGTGGTCAGATTGTTTCTTAAGTTCAGTGAAACTTGCATGAAATGAATGTATTAACTGTTATCTTTCATTTAACGTTGTATATTTGATTCCACTTGTACGTTTAGCTTCATCAGCGTGCTCCTTGTACAATTTTGACTGACCACATCTTACTAGTGCAAGGTAAGAGCAGTGAGCTCTTAATTGCATGCATGCTTTTAGTTTTAGCTGCTGGTCCTGGTAGAATATATACACAAAGCGTAGCAATCTGAAATCTAATTAGCTGGGAATTGTTGCTAGCAATATCTATAGTTTCTCACCTGAAACAAACTAATATCCGTATACATCATATGCACATGTGTTGGTGATATATGTAATACCTATTCATTTCCAGTTGCCTATTGGCTAGAAAGATTTTTACAGGGATTGCACTAGCCCATTCCATCGGTTCGGACTTTTGATTGCGTTGGCTAGTGCATGAAACGTGACAAAGATCACTCTATATCACATTCTCCTAGTCAGACATTCTGCAGTTTTGCATCTCTAAACTTGGAGCACGCCTATGTGCAACATCGTAAGATTTGTATGTCAAAATGTCTAGCCAAACTCTACTCATATTAGTCAATTTATTACATCATTTCCGCGACCTATGTATTAATGACATGGTCATGGTGCTACATCTATATATATGCAACAAATTCTTAACTAGTCGCAATATCTACAAAAGTAAAGTATGGTAGGATCTTAACTAGCATGGGAACATGTTCATTGAAATAATCAGTGAAATATACTTCTTTGTCAGCTATTTGGTGATATTCAATACGAAATTGTGCAAACCCTAAGGCCCTGTTTGGAATGGAAGTAAAATTAGTGTGCCCACAGCCCCTAAATGATAAAATATATCCACGAGTACCACGTTTTATCTACATGCATGTGTGTATCACTGACCAGAATATTGATCAGTGCAAATGGGAGGAGTTACACCTTTTTCTACTTTGTCTGCAAATTCCCTTTGCTCACATTTCTTTTTACTATTAAAGTACTATACTTTGGACTTCCTGGCATTGGATCTCTTTTTATGCACCGTGCATCCATAGAGTTATATGTGTGTTGTCCGTCTGTATGTGAGAGTTTATTTAATCTCTCGGATTCTTGGGAATTGAATTTATCTAAATTTCCTTGGGAAAAAACCCACTTTTTCCCTCTAAGTTGTTGCCTTGGCTCACTAGACTAGCATATCTTGAAGCAATTTATCACCAGGATGGTTCCTGGAAGGACAAAATTGTGTCAAGAAAAGGTTCTAAAAATATGAAAAAAAAATAGTACATATAATTTACTGGTGGAATATAGGCTTGTAGCTCATATTTCCCTGCATATGAGCGAATATGTTACTTTTTGCACATGTCCTAAATGGCAAAATTGTTGAACAAAAATTATTTGCATAGGTTTCACTCCACAACATCAAAAAATTCATAATTGACGTGCAAATATAGAAACAGACCAAGGTAATTTTGGGGTTTGACCCCTAAAGGTAGAAAAACTGAGCCAGGTTAATAGTTCATTTCAGAGTGACTATATATAGTTTTTTTAGGGAGTGACTATAGCTATGTCGGCTTAGAAATAATTATTTATCTTTAGACAAGGGTAGCCGTCCGATCAACTTCTGCTCATCTTTTCTACTTTGAAATATTTTGAGAGATCAAACTGTCATAACTGTTGGCATATAAATACTAGGTATTTCCTAGCAACGTGATAAATAGAAACACTATAATAGTTTATGGTGGGCGGATGTTTTTTAATCAAATTCCTTGACATGCATATGCACCAACTGTAATTAACTTAGGGCTCGCTTGGATGGGCGGTATTTTAACCAAAACAGCCGGATATATTACGGACCTTCTAAGGCGCTGCTAAAAATCCGCCGGGGGCGGGGTGAAATATTACGCTCCGTAAAGTTTAACGATAATCCAAGCGGGGCCTTAGGAGTTTCATGTGGTCTCTAGGATGCTACTTTTGACCATCAAATTATGTGCAAACATGATTTTCAAACAAAAAAAATCTGTACACCGAAAATTATGTCTTATGCATGGTAAATCTACTGATACCAATTTCATATTTTGGATGCTACTGATTATTATTTTTTTAGATTCTCAATCATAAAAAATGTTTGTCCGGTACAAATTCTAAAAGGACTTACATCTTATATTAGAGGTAGTACATTCAATGAATATAATTTAAAACGATGACCCATTCATATGCCAAAACATTTTAGCGGAAATGGGTCATATGCTACTCCGAGTTTAGGGACTGTTGAATATCTCACACCCCTAAGTTCATCTACTGTTTAATTTCCCACTGGAGGAACATTTAAGCACTAATTTGTTAGTCTTGAGCTCCTTTAAGTGTTCAATTTTCTTGATGGTTACTAAGGATTAAATGATGGATGCTTAGATGAAGCATATTTTTAGTAGTTCTTAAATTTAAATGATTGGAGAAGCTATGAAGCTAATGTGAACTTTCAATTACCGGTCTTACATAACATAAGGCTGCCCTCCATCGGCCTTAGCACGTAACCACGGATGATCTTGTCGCGATTTGGCCACGTGTGAAGAGGAAGAAGGGGATGAGAGAGGTTGAATGATCCACGATGGCGACACATCCCAAGCCTAATGGGCAACCGAAAAATTAATGGTGTTATAGGTATGCTAGACATTGCCGACAGTGGATGGCCAGATCCATATGGAGAAAGAGGGGAAATAACTAAAGGTAGGGGGGGGGGGGGGGGGGGGGGGGGGGGGTTGCGACATGGAGTTGTGTAAGAAAGGTAAGGCAACGGAGTAAGAAAAGTGTGTGATGTTCATGCCATAAGAGCTGTAGAAATTGTAGAAACCCTAATCTTTTGTTGTTGTATTGCCATGACCCTCATGGGGTATATATAGTGGTACAAACTTGGGGGCTAAGATACCTATGACTTGGAATACAAGACGGACTCTAATTCCTAGTCTATACATATCTCTAGTTGTACACGTATATTATTCTAACATTCCCCCTCAGTCGTAACGGGAGTGAAACAAACGTTTGCGACTGGATTTGAAGTCCTACGCTTTCGTCGTCTTCTCCTCTTTTCCCTCCCGCAGTCACAGCGGGAGTGTCGTGCACGCAAGTGACGAGGCGGACGGTGTTGACTGGAGTTGTTGCCGATGTGTTGCTGTAGACATTGTTCTGGATGTTGATGTCGAGATAGCCGGTCGTGATGTAGCCAAGGTCGATGTTGTCGTGGTTGATGTAGCCGATAGCGTCGTAGGCGCAAAAAAAATTGCGCGGTTTTGGTCGTAGTGTCTTGTTTTTGTGCGGCGGCGGCAGGAACTGCGGCGGCGGCAATCTTGGTCATAATGCGGCGGCGGCATATATATGCGGCGGCGGCGGGTTTTTTTTTCTGTGCGGCGGCGGCAGAGATATGCGGCGGCGGCATGTTTTTGGGTCATTGTGCGGCGGCGGCAGGGTATCTGCGGCGGCGGCGGGTTTTTGTGTCAGGCGGGCGAGGCGATCGTGTGATCGCCCTAGCAGAGCGCCGACATGTTTTTGTGTCATTGTGCGGCGGCGGCAGATATCTGCGGCGGCGGCGGGTTTTTAGACGCAGCGACAAAAACCACATGAATGTAGACCTTGGCGATGATTGTGTTGGCGATGTAGAACTCGATGAAGATTTTGTAGTCGTACAGCTTGACGTAGACGTTCTGCTTGGTGTAGTTTCGGTTTGATGCAGTGTAGATCGCTCGACGTAGATAGGCATGCCGGCGTGTGGGCGGCATCGATTTCACGAAGAAGATGCAGTGCCACTGTGCCAGCATTGCAAAACATAAAAGATTTAATCTTTCGTGCTAGCACGGATGATACCTTGACCTGCTCCTAGATGCATGCAACTTGCAAGGAAGTGCGCCTCCGTGACTTGCGTGTCCGGCCTCCGTGCTGGGATCTTCATGCGATCTTCGATGGCTTAGCGCCCGACCGCGCATGGATGTCGACGCCTCAGGATAGCAGATTGGCTCGGGGCTCCGCGTGCGGGAGCTCGCCCTCCCGCGATCCGACGTCGCTTGCACCAAATTTTACAGAGAATTTGAGGGTTGTCGAGTATATAGGGATTTATTTTGTGGCTACGGATCTAAACTATGAACTTAAATTTCGAAATTGATCTAAGACCTAATCTAAGAACCGATCCGATCTTTGATCGAGACCGGGTGCCACGCCTCCGAGGAGAAGAGATTAATCTCCCCGGGGGCGGCCTGTTGCGGAAGTGGTGGATGAACCTAGGATCGGCGTCGTGATACTAACCGCTCTGATACCATGTAGAAATTGTAGAAACCCTAATCTTTTGTTGTTGTATTGCCATGACCCTCATGGGGTATATATATAGTGGTACAAACTTGGGGCTAAGATACCTATGACTTGGAATACAAGACGGACTCTAATTCCTAGTCTATACATATCTCTAGTTGTACATGTATATTATTCTAACAGCAAGTGCAATTGAGCCCCAATTTTTTCCCTAATATCTTTTTTATTCACTAGTAGGAAAAAGCCTAGCAGTGGCGTGCCGGTTTTGCTCTTAGTGGCACGTTTTCGACATGTTACTTGTTATGCGCCACTGCTAATCGCTACTGGTGACGCGTGGCCATGTGCCACAGTTAATTTAGACCACAGTTGCGTGCATGCGCCACACACCATTAGTAAGTGTTAGTAGTGGCACGCAGGAGCGTATGCCACTGATGAACTCGCCGGCGTGGAACTGGCGGCGCCGCCGGAAATGTATTAAATCGGCCAGCTACCCAAAGCACACAAAAAGGGAGTAAGCAACGCCAATGAAATTTCATTCATTAAAACAAACTTATTTGCATCATTGCTTACATAGCAATTACAAATCTAAGTGACATTTGTCATTAATCCTAATCCTAAGGACCTAAGCCTAATGACCCAGAGTCGGCCTATTGCCAGCGGCGGCGGCTACCGAAGCTGCACCAACGATGCCTCGGCGGCCACCAATGACCAAGCTGGCTCCACTATTATCCCGTCTACTCCATCCTCGGCTGCCTACCTCGTGCACGGCACACCTCGCCTTCGTCCTAACAATAGGGTGGCGCCATGGAGCTCCCATGGCAACCCCTACCAGCGGTGCTTGGTGACTAGTCTTCCGGCACCCTGTAGTCGGTCGGTAGTGGTATGTTGCACCTGCCGAGGAAGTGTGCCTCCTGCAAAGTAAGCGGGCGGTGGTCGTCCGGCGTGGAAGGCGTGCCTTGGATCTCGTTGCTCGGATCTTGTCCGGCCATGCAGTCCGTCCGGCACGGCGGGGAAGGCGCGCCTTGGATCTCCTTGCTCGGATCCCGTCTGACCACGCAGTTCATCTGGCCCAACGGGAAGACGCGCCTTGGATCTCCTTTGCTCGGAAGGCACGCTCTGGATCTCCTTGCTCGGATCTCCTTCAGGCCCCAAGGACGGATATCGCCATCGCCCTGCTCGATCCACTTCTCCCGCTCCGTCGTGTCTTCGTCGTCGAAGGCCATGGAGGGGAGAGTATAGGCCATCTGAGAGAGAGGAGAGGAAGGGCGCCGGGGTGGATTAAGGTTGTCCACTGCGGCCATGCTGTCCAGTTTTTAAGGGGCGCGCGGGTGAGTGCGCGCATTAACGGCGGGGAGCGGAGTAGCAGTGAATGCATTAACGCCTTGCCACCAACCAGTGGCGTGCAGTCGCAGCACGCGTCACCCCTTGCCACCAACCAGTGGCGTGCGGTGATCTACGCGCCACCACGTGGTAGGTACCTGTGTCGCGTCAGGCATACGCGCCACCAGCACATTTCACCCCCGCGTTCTGCATATTTTTCTGTCTTGGACGAGCACCAGCAACGCCCTTTATTCATGTACCAGGCCAAATGTCTATCAAACAACGGGAGCTCCCCCGTTTCGTTGACATATTCATGTTTCGACTTTGCGTGATCCGTGAATTATAAGAGTACTGTTCGCTTGAACTATGCAATAAAAAAGGTTGTGTGCATCGATTGATGCAGAGGCCGGGTTCCCCATTTTGAAAAAAAAAAGTCTATCGAACTAGGAGTGGCATATGTCACATGAGTTATATGTATTTGGATGGGTCTCGCGGTGCACAGGGTGGAAAACTGTACTACCATTGATAAAAATATGAATAAAGAGTTAGTGCTCTGGTGCAGATGTACATGGATGCGAGCCTTTTATCAGTTTTGCAGTGGCAGTGTACAGCATGATGTAACCTCTCATGGTGTCGACCGACCATAGCAGCCATGATTAGGTCATGATTGGAAATGGTGGGTTTTCCTTATTGGATAGCCAGCCATACGTAACCAAGTGTGAACCTTAATTTGTAGGAGTACACGTATGTGCGCAGCTGAAAACAATACTGCCAAGTACCATTATAATTTTGAGGATATCGCTGGCTCTATTTCTCGAAACAGGCTTTCACCCTGCTTTATAAATAAAGCAACAGGACTGGTTTAAAAACTGGCATATTTTTCTGTCTTGGAAGAGAGCACCAGCAAAGCCCTTTATTTGGATGCGCAGCCTCTGACCATCCTCATATTCATTGCGACATGGATGCTCATCTGAAGCCTAGCTCGTGTCTGCTCTTTGGAGCACACACAGTACCGCTCGGTGAAAGCTCAGTCTGCGTCGTGTGTGTGTGTGTGTGGCTATTGCTAGCTAAGAAGGAAGGCTCTAGGTGACACTGCTCCCCCAAGCTTTCGATAGGGCAGGGGCGCTGTGTTAGCTTTGCGGGAAAGAGTAGCTTTTGACCATCCTGCTACACTGCCCACACCACGTTCATGCCATATGTTGTGTCTCTGTGCTTGCTACCCTAGCTAGCACCTAGAATCTTTTCTTCTGCTTCACTTCACGAATCAGATGGTCGATCTAATCGATATATTGTCCAGGTGTAGGTTCATGGCTTTGAATACAAAGTTGCTGCCTGCAGAACATCGATCGATCATAGCTGCTGCGGCCGGCCCGGCTAGCTTTCACAGGAACAAGAGGGCCTCTCTTCATCTTCCTTGCTTGCCTCTCTCTCGATCGCATGCATGGGCGTGCGTCCATTGATCTTTCTTAGTCACGCGCGCGCGTGCCCTCAAGTTTCCAGTCTTCTTCTTCGCTTGATCGATCGCGCAGATCGAGCTTCGCACGCAGCTAGTACTCCCTCCGTTTTTAAATATTAGATGTTTTAGAATTTGTCCACATTCACATGTTTACGGATGTATCTAGACAAATTTTAGTGTGTACATTCATTCATTATAGTGTGCATCTAGACAACATGTGACACACCTAAAACATCTTATAGTACTCCCTCCGTCCCAAAATAACTGTCTTAGATTTGTCAAAAAGTGGATGTATCTAGACATGAAACAAGTTTACATATATTTACTTTTGTACAACTTTGAGACACTTATTTTGGGACGGAGGAAGTATTAAAAAACGGAGGAAGTAGTAGCCATGGACCCTACACAGGCCGGGCGCGCACATATTTCGGGGGCGCCCATGCACCAACGACAAAGATCAATATATATAGTACTTCGCGCGCGCGTGTACTCGATCAATCGGGCGGGCCAGGTCGGAGCAATAATGTAAAGTTCATGAGCTGCAGCTAGCGCAGCTGTAGATCCTGCGTGCTAATTTATTCTCATCTGCCTTTTTTTCGTTTCGCTTTTCCTCTTTTATTTATACCTCTGGCCACACCCCCCACGTAGCTTGGTTCCCTGGCCTGCTACAGCGAGCGTCACTAGTTACTTGGTACTTTTTTTTTTGCGAAAACTAGTTACTTGGTACTTGCTCACCGATCAGCTCTGCTCGTTCTCTTCTGTTGTGTGTGCATATGGTGACGCACGTAGCACCTTGCTTGGTTAATAGGCTCACGATTCGGCTTTGATCGTTATGGATTGGTATCAAGATCTACTTTTAACAGCCCGAATGGTAACCACGAAAATGGCTTCCTATCTATCTCCTTCGGCTAGATAGTTCTGGTTAGTTTCGGTTCCGCTTCTCTGTTGCAATGCAGTAGAGGGTGGCTATTTTTATTTTTTTTTTGAACAAAGGGTGGCTAGTTTTGGTGTTGAATTAGCAAGTAAAAGCCGGTTGATTGTTGATTTGAAACGTACCGTTGAGATAGAAAAGAGCAATTAAAGTGTGTTGGCAAATAATTTGTGACCCTTGAGTCGGATATGAATATTTCTGATCAAGTGGTACAAGATCTTGAACTGGATGAAAAACAGAAATCAAGATTGATACATGAACTTAACGTGAAGGCAGACAAAAAAAGTAGATACATGCTGGCAATTATCATAGTTTTCATCTCCGTAGTAGTTGGTTTATTATATTGTTGTGGCAAAGTGTTTCAAATGTAATAGTTGCTATAGCTAGGTACTATATATACAAGAGAGTAGAGGTGATGTTTTTGTTATGGACATCTATTCTCCTGTAATGAAACGTAGAAGAACTTGTCAATGTGTTCATCTAAACATGGTGATAGTTTACCAGATTAGTTAACATTATATGGTCGTTGTTGTGTTAAATTTTCAGAACTTTCTGAATTTTGTATTTGACTCCTAATTTTGTCCAAAAATTTCAGAATCGACATTTTGATGTTTATCTCAGTCTGTTTGTCTTAACTTGGAGAAAAATTTCTAGATTAGTGCAAATGACATGCTTGTGGTTGTGTACAATTTTCAGATTTACTTAGAATTTTTCATGTGGGTCAGAATTTTGTACAAATTTTGCTCAAATAGACATTATGGTGTTTCCCTTAGTCGGTTTGTCTAAACATGGAGATAATTTACTAGATTATTCCAAATGACATGCTTATGGCTATGTAAAAAAAATTGTAATTTTATGTAAACTTTATTTTTTGTTCGTCCAAATTTTGGCCGAAAATTGGTAATATTGAATCATCGAAAGTACTACGAGAACACATCACATAGCATCGTCATAAAGTTCAACGTTTGATGTTTTAAAACATAGAAAATAGTCCCACACAAAAATACATCTCATTAAAAATCTCTCTTTGTTATTTACTTATCTTAACACTATTATAATAGTCCCACACAAACATAGAAATTAGGAGTGTGTTATAGTTTGTCCCTAAAATTCTAGAAATACATTATAAAGGATTATAGCATGATTCTATGAAATATCCCCCAAAAATTGGAAAATTCACCATCTAGCTATGAATGATCATGCGGACAATTCTGGTCACAAATAAGATTAAAAATTGGACATTAACAATTCGCAAACAAAGTGTATCGTTTTGGGGCACAATCGCTGAATATATTGGATTTCTTAGCTTTTTAATTGTATTCGTTGGTAAAATGAGTTTGATGGCATTTATCGAAAGTAATTCAAATTTTAGCTACGAGTGTGATATAGTTGGCCCTAAAATTAGAGAAAAAACTTATAAAGCTACTAATTATATGAAATAGACCCAAAAAAGTTTGAAAATTCCCCACCTAATTATGAATGATAATGCGGACAATTTTGGCTTCATGTTGAAAAAAAGTCCCATAAATAGAGAAAAATTCTGAAATTTTGAGAACTTACGCAAAGCTTCCTTTTAAGTGTACTAGTTTCAAAGAAAAATGACAAACTAACAATACCAAAAAAAATACAAAATCTCCACATAATGGACTATCACCTATCAAGATTCATGACTCTCAAGACAAATGACCAACATCACGGCCATATCCTTGTCTAAGTTAATGATATCATGACCAAAATAGGGAGAAAAAACATGGATGTTGTAGCCAAATTATTTTATTTCTGAACATCCTTTCCCTTTTTCCATTCTTTTGCTGGCTGAACCCACTTCGATTTTTTTTTTCGAAATGGGTGCGAGCATCCAAAAAAAATGTAACCTTGAACAAATCTTTGAACAAAATACCCCATGTCTACCACCTTTGGATAGAAAAAACCAGAAAGCACATGCACTTTAGTACCCCCAATATGCTAGTTTCCATTTTGACCGCCAAACAAAAATCGGTCTCTCTATCGATCATATTTGAATAAAAATACACTATGATCAAATCCTCTCTGATTTATTAATTACATCATACAATCGAGAGATTCAATACTCATCTAGGTGGTATCCAAGAGTTCTCTCATCCCGGATAGACCCAGTCCTCACCACGGTCAATGGAGGGAACAAGGGCGACGTCACTCGCCATTGATACGCCGTTGCAGATCACGTCAAGCTGTCGCAACTCCCCTCAATTGGAGGTGCAGTGCCACCTTTCGTCGCCACCGGTAGATGTTGTCGAGGCGGTATGGACGATGGCGGGCGCGGCGGGCACCGTGGCGGTTGCGGTTGTGTGTGGGGGACATATCGGGGTCGAGACGGTTCAAAATGAGGCGACATGGCCCGGACCGACCCCACCTGTCAGCATTTTACGCGGTTCTACTCTTCAAGACTCTGCCAAATAATGGTAAACGAGTTTGAACGGACGAGAATGTCCTATTCCATACAGGCAAATCAGTCAGGATTAGGGACGCAAGTTGCAACGCAGTTTTTCCACAACTATGAGGATCTCCCCCGCTTAACATGATTGTTGATTTTGCATCCAATGAACGGTATTATTCCTACTAGTTGATGTATTGATAAAACAAAAAAACATGTTAATGTGTGGTTTTAATTTTCTTGTTAATGCATGTACAAAAATTTCTTATTAGTACATGAATCTAAAAACTAAATTGTATAAATCTAGAAATTATTGATAATGAATTGATATTTGAAGATTTATTAATAATTTGTGCACGGATCGTAAAACATTTGGACGTCTGTAGATAAGCGGGGGAGATCATTATAGCTGTGGAGTTGCATTTTTGCGCAAGTTGCTAGGTTACACGTACATCAAGATGATCCATACGCAACATGAAGGAGAGTGAAACCGATCGATGTTAGAAAAGGTCTGCATGCGGTCCAGGTACGTGGCGCCAGTAGCTTTTTCATGGCTATCTTGTCCTTTTTACAACTGTTATAGCAATAAAAACAAATTTAACGATGCATCATGAGCGCATATGCATGCATTAGCAATCAAAAGGAGAGCGGGAAAAAGACAAGGCGTGGATGCGGAGCGGCGGCTCCGGGCTTCGCCTCCGCCATGCTGCGTTGAGGTCGTGGAGCGTCGACTTTGGTCGTTTGGGCGTCTTGGTCGTCGGCTCGTGTGGAGCGCAGCCTTGGGGCTGGCGTGGATGTCGGAGCGGCGGCTCCGGATGCTTCGCCTCCGCTGTGATGCGTCGAGGTCACCTCCGCCTTGTTGCGTCGAGGTCGTTTGGTGTCGGCTTGTGTCGCTGGGTCGTCTTGGTCGTCGACCCGTGTGGTGCGTGGCCTTGGGGCCGGCGTGGATGTCGGAGCGGCGGCTCCGGATTCTTCCCTCCGACGCGTTGCGTTTAGAGGTTTTGGTGTCGGCCATGGTTGCTTGGGCAACTTGGTCGTCGACCCGTGTGGGGCGCGGCCTCGGGGCTGGCGTGGATCGAGTTGTATTTTCTTCTTTTTAGGCATTACCCTATATGTTTGCTTCTACTTTATCAATATAAAAGGCAAAGGTTTTGCCTCGTTTCAAAAAAAAAACCGGGTGATCTTTGCAAGGACTTGGCATCATCGAGTAAAGGAAGGAGCCAAAAGCGAGGCTTGAAGAGGACCATATATGATCCCAAAGGTTGTGCGCTAGCTGGCTGGCCAGGGATGATGGCCAATGGATTGCTGCTCGCTTTGCTTCGTCAGGGAATCTGTCTCGGTCGATCACCAAGGAGGATAGGAAAGGATGAAGCCGCAGGAGCTGAAAACTCCTTTCCCTAGTACCGAGGCACTAGTACTTCAAGTGTCTATCGATCTCACTCTCTCTCATCGCATGTCGTCCACTCTCTCTATCCTTGCAAATATAAGATGTTGTACTCTGGCCATGGTTCAGGTGAAGAGTGAGAATAAGGAGCCCATGTCATGGAGATGCCCGTATCCTTCTATATAGACTATATCTACTTGCCTTTTAACGCAAGTACAATTTCTCGCGTTTGTAGATGGCACAAGACGCAAGATCTGGTGTTATTTGGTAGCAAAAGTTTTGGAGGCCATGTTCCGGATGCTCTCACCAATCACCATGTATAGGTGGAGCATAGGCGTATACATGGCAAGTTAGGAGCATAATATCATTTTCTTTTTTGTTTTTCCAAACGCCCTTGCCTCAGTGGTAACGAAACATAACAGCATCAACAACACAGTGCGATATTTGTGATGATTGTTATTTTATTCTCAACTTACGTTAATAAGATTTTCATAGAAGTTAGCGTGCATGAACAACCATCACAGTAAGCATGTCACAAAATAGTGCTAAATATTCGGGAAACTACAATTTGCAACTAGTTGCGCCCGCAAATCCTTGTTGAATGCCCTATTTTGGTGTTTTCAAAAAATGTGAAATAAATCATGGACATAGGTTATATTGTATCTTGTGCACTCACAAAGTTTCATCCAAAAATATGACAATATGTGACATGTGCAAAAAAGACAAATGAAGTATGAATTGCACATGATACTATTCGCTTAGGTCCTTTTCTCTTTTGAACAGCTCACATATGGTCATATTTTTTGATAAATTTGTAGGTGCACAAGATACAACATAAACTATGTCCATAATTTGTTTCCTTTCAAAATACTCCCTACCCCGAGGGGAAGTCGAATCCGTTTCACATTTTTTGGAAACTCCGAAATGGGGCATCCGACAATGGGATGCCGGTGCAACTAGTTGCAAAATATTCGCACTCTGAATATTCAGTGTTGATCTAGAAAAATTACTTTGACTTGGGTACTCCATGGCTCATGTTAGGCCTAACTAAGCTCTGTCACTGTTAGAGTCCATAGCTAACTTTTCGATAAAGAGGATATTAATATTAAGTTGATATCAAGTGGTACTTTAAGATCTGCAATAACACACTGTCAGCAGCTAATCGCGACATCATTAATGCACACAACTAATTTATTATTAAAAAGGAAAAATACATGACCCAAAAACAAATGCCACAACAATCAACCGCGCGTGGGAGCAAATATCAACCACCGTCATTGTAGCACCTAGACAACAAGAAAGGTTCTAAAAAGATAACACCTCCAACAAACTCGTGCGACACAAAGACACTGGAAGCACCGTTGTCGAAAGATCGATCATGAGTTTTCACTCTGTGGAGACAGTCTGATCAGTTGTAGGCAACATTCAACAAAGGTACGACACAAAGACACCGGTTGCAAGGTACAACAATTAAGGTGTGACAGAGAGTTTTCTTCCTAGAATTGAGGACCAGTAGTTGGATAGCACCACAGTATGCGGAAATCCGTATGTAACTACATAAGCTTGCAATTACTATTAATGCCTGCGTTTCTAGCAAAAATGGCTAGGTGGCACATACGGTGTCGTAATAGAACCTTACTTTTTGTGTTGATCAGCCGTCAGAAACGTCGAGGCCACAGAATGTTAAAGAGTCGAAAATTCCACAGGTTCTCTTGCGCTTTCTGTCCGAAAATATCAATCGTACCATATCCACATGACATGACACAACGACGGCCAATGTTCGATGCATGGTACCCATGAACATGGCCCAAATCGATCTATCTCTTAGTAGAATTTACACTAACGGAATCGCCCAGATTGCCGAGTGTCAACTTGTTTGTCGAGTGCATTTTATTTGGCATTTGGAAGTTTACCGAGAAACAAAAGCACTCGTCAAACATGTGTCTATTTTAACCGCGCTTTTCAGCAGACAGCGGCATCAGGTTTGCCAAAAAAATAGAGTAAAATAAAATAGTATGCATGTATATATTTTGATTTTGAAGAGCAAACTTTGAATTTATAATTTTCAATGGTGCCAAAGTATGTCAAATTTTTGGTCACAAAAAATGTTTTTTTCTTTTTTGAGTGCTAAAAAATGAGTATTCTGTGAGCCAAATACAAATAATATGGCACAAAGTTGAATCTCTATATTTTTTTCTATAAAGTAGACCAATTCCCAAAATATAAAGAATTTTCTCAATTTCTAACTATTCTCGCAAATTTAAATGAATTAGTCGATTCTTCGAAAGAAATTCAAATTTGAACTACAGGGTATTCTAGATTGCTCCTAAAAGATTTGGATAAACTTTTTTATAGGAGACCCAAGAATGATTCTATGCAATAGCCACATAGACTGTTGAATGTTTCAGTACCAAGCTATGAATAGTTTCACGCATGATTTTGACCTTGTTTTAAAAAAAAAGTCAAGAAAATGCAATTATTTGGCACATTGTTCTTTTATGTGTACTAGTTATAAAGATAAATGATAAACATATACTCTGCAAAAAAAATCACAAATTGGACTATCGTGTAAAAACATTCATGTCGAGACAAATGATCATGGTGATGGGCAAAGACGTAGTTCATGATATTGTGATCATAGTTTACACAAAGGTGCATCTTTGCACGAAAACCATAGTGCATTAGTAGTAAAACCCTTATAATAGACATGCTACTAGCAGCGTCTTTTTATTTCGCGCGCCATTGGTATTACCAGTGGCGCGCCACTATTATTTGTGTACCATCGACGTGCGTGTAGGAACTCCACGCCGCTAGTACGTTGGGCTGCGTGCCCACCCAGAGCGAAAAGTAATGGTGGCGTGTAGTTTTATGTACGCGCCACTAACCATTTTTGTATCGGTGATGTCTCTAATATGCATGCCACTATTTTGTTCGTATTGGTGGCCCCACCGACGTGGACGCCTCGTGCACCACATCGGTTCGTGTCTTCGACTATACCCCTTCAAACCTAAAAACGTCGGGGACAGAGAAATGTTTTGCGAAAGAGATACCGAGCCGCCGCCGTCACGGAAACCTAGTTCGGGGTTCTGGATTCCTATTCCAGCACCCTGCCTAAGGGGGAAATCATCGTCTGGGGCATCTACACCACCATTGTTGCCTCCATGACGTTGCGTGAGTAGTTCATTTTTGAACTACAGGTTCATAACAGTAGTTAGATGGTGATCTCTTATCCTTGTGCTTTAGTATAATGGTCTCGTGAGGTGCCTTAAATGATCGAGATTCATCTGATGTAATTGCTAGTTCTTGTGTTTGCTGAGATATGATGAATTGTGATGTTATGATCAATTTGTACATGATATATTAATTATGATATTGCTTTATTTATGTTCCTACATGCTTTGATTTATATGATTGCTTTGGCCAAATAGTTATTTTAACTCTCCAAGAGGGAGTATATGTTCGATAGTGGGTTCATGCCTCGTTTATCCCTGGGCTCGAGTTGACATAATCGACTAAGGGTAACTATGTGTTGTTGCTACTAAGGGTAAAACAGCGGTGTTTATTTCTACTTTAGACAATAAATGTTGATTACATCATGTACTGAGTTTAATGCAATACTCTGTTGTTTTACAACTTAAGTTCTAGAGATGCATAACTGGAATGATGCAGTGCGGATGTGCGGTCTATACACATTGACGTTATGCCTACTATAAATATTTGCCTTGTACACTTTATCATAATGTCATGATCATAATTCTGTAATTTGTTTACCCAACAATATTTTCTATTAAAGGAGAGACATCACTAGTGATCTATGGCCCCGGTCCATTTTTTTTACATTGTTTACAAACTACCAGTCCAGGCAACCAATCATAATTCACCTCTTTTGTATCTTGGGGGCACGGTTTGGCAAGGATGTGAAAGTCGGACAACTGGGCTAGTTGTCAGCTAGCCGCATGCATTGCACCCTGCCGCAATGTGCAGCGATGCGCGCCCCTACATCACCAGCACTAATCCTTAAAGACCAGCAGGCGGGTGTGCGGTTGCCCCACGACCGCGAGGCAGCAGGTGACCCAGCCTCTGCAGGCTCGTTGGGCTGTCGCTTCGCCACATCATGCGTGTGTCCTTTCACTGAGCCCTCGCCTCGTCTCCTCTTCTCCCGTCCGAGCTGGCAATTTTTTTTCGAGAAACATCTCGAAGAGGCCAGGGCGCTCGTGCAATGCCTTTCGATATAATACAGTTAATCCAGTTTATAACGGAAACAGGGGAAAAATGTCACCCACACGATGCTAGACTAACACACAGCAACGAGCATGCACCTCCGGGTTCGTGGCGATCGCCCCGACCTTCACCACTCGGCACTAAAGTCGTGTGCGAGGCACAACGTCGCACGGCTCGTATCCGTACCTATCCAGACAACCACATGTAGGTCTCGAACGTCGCACCAAATTCGAGACCACCATCCCAACGTAGCAACCAAATCGGACATCGCATCGAAAGCGAACCAGGCAGGTCGACAAACTCGCTGCCCAGGTCAAACAGAGCTGGCAAGGGCTGGCGGCACGTACGCAGACATGCGTGCATGCATGAGTGCGCCTGGCCGGAGGGAGAGGGGGCCGGGCTGGTGCGGCACATGCGTGGAGGGCGTCCGGCTCCTTTTCACCTCGAGATCGACGACAAATGGAGACCACATGACGGCACACACCAGGCGGGAAGGCATATCTAGTGATCCCTCACATGACATGCTCCCATGCTCCCATTTTGAAAAATTCAAATTTGGTAGTTTCAAAAATTCTGCAAAAAATTGAGAATGTTAACACAGAATGTGTCAACATGCTCCAAAAATTACAGATCCAAAATAGAAATACACATTGAGAAACAAAAAAGACAAATATAGCATGAATAGTGTCACTTGTGCTTGTTTGTCTTTTTTGACACTATTCATGCTATATTTCTCTTTTTTGTTTCTCAATGTGTATTTCTATTTTGGATCTGTAATTTTTGGAGCATGTTGACACATTCCGTGTTAACATTCTCAATTTTTTGCAGAATTTTTGAAACTACCAAAATTGAATTTTTCAAAAATGGGAGCATGGGAGCATGTCATGTGTGGGATCACTGGATATTTTCCCCACCAGGCGGTGATCGAAACGAATAATCATCTGGGTGGTAACAATCGTGTCAGCAGATGTAGCTATATATCATATATGACGTACGTGCTCGTGCCGTGTCCTCTGGCCGTGGCCGCGCAGCAGTCGCCTTTAGTTTACGACGTGCATGAGTTTGCATGGTCGTGGCTTCATGCGTGGGCGCAGGTGGGCCGATCCATCGGGTGGTCTGCTTCTGCTCACACCGCGCGCGTGCAAGATCCGATCGGGTCGTGCTTGTGGTTTACTGTAGTATCTTGTAGCTTAGCGTGCATCGAAAAGGGAACGCTTTTATTATCAGAAGACACAGAGTTGTCAGCCTAACCTGTTTAGGAGGGCAACTCAAACGGAGCGACTCATTTGGTCCGCCTGCGTCCATTTCAGTCCACCGGACGGAGAGAAAACACGGTCCAACGCGGCGGCCATTTCGGTTTCGTGTCTGTTTGGTGTCTGACGTGCATTCATTCTCGACTCAAATTTGGGACGGGTTTGCACTCCCGCGGACACGGACAGGCACCGCGTCCGCTCGGTGTCCGCCCGGGTCCCGCGTGGCAGCGACCCAACCGTCCTCGTCTCCCTCGCGGGTGCTTTCAAATGCCACGCGCTTGCAGATAGGGACGGCCACCCCTACTCCCCAACCCCACTCTGCGTCGCCGTTGCCAACAACAAACCCTAGAGGCCTCTCCATCGCCGGTGCAATACGGCTCACGTGGACAGGGAAGGACAAGAACGACCACGAGGTCGGCTCCTCGTCGGGCCAGTGACGCGCGACCGCCCCTCATCCTGCCCCGTTCTCGATCTCGTCGTCAGGGGCCGTAGTGACACAGCGGGAGTGCCACTACGTCCCCATCGATGAGTGTCAGTGGTACTGGAAGAATCTCGTGCCCGTGCCGTGGTCGGATGTGCACCTTCCAGATCGTTGGCACTTGAATCCGGAGAGGATTCCCGTGCCAGCCATTCCGGCCAGTGGCCATGCACGGGCGCTGGTGATCCAACGCCACCGCGCTTCCGGAGGAGTACCTCGACGACCATGCGTACGCCGAGGACTCCCCGCATTGGGACATGTGTTTTCGCGACGAGCACAACATCCACCAATGTTCGTGCTTCTCCCGGGCTCCAGAGCCCCCACGGGATCCTGCGCCGCGCACAAGGGGTCCGGCTCCACCGCTGCACCTGCGCGGCCGAGCTCCACCGCATGACCAAGCTCCACCCCCGCCGACGCGCTCCCGCGCACCCCATGCTCCACCGGTGAAGGAGGATGAGGACGACGACCCGGAGAATGACCCCGTGCTCCGGCAGGTCAAGGAGGACTCCATCCATGTCGTGGCCCTCGACGATATAGGGCGCTGGAACGGCCTCGCTCAGGTGCTCCACGACACCGCCATGGATGCCCAGGAGCAGGAGCCCGAGCCATGGTGGGCATGGCGCGGAGCTCTACGGGCAGTCCTTGCGCTGGACTTCGGCGCCACCGTAGCCGGAGCAGCAACAACCACCTACGCCGCCCACCCATGTGTTGCCACTGTCCCGTCTCTGGGTGCCGCCATTGTTCATCGACCTGGGCGACAACAAAGAGGAGTAGGTCGCGGGCGGCTGTATGTCTATGTTTTTTTAAAAAAATAGTTAATGTAAAAAAAAACTTTTTGTGGCCTATCCCCTATCTATCAATTAAAAAACCAATGTGTATGTGTGTTGGGTGCTCTGCACGGGCCGGCGGGCACGGGCGGAAATTTGGTGTCCGACTGACCCAACCGCATCAAAAGCGGACATTTGGGCTGTCCGTTTGGGTCGCCGGGTTGGAGTAACCCTTATTACATACTCCCTCCTAAGGATGACAATGGGTAGGGTATGGGGCGGGTAGAGCAATACCATACCCATACCCATATAGTCAATGGGTAAAAAATTCTACCCATACCCATACCCACGGGTATAAAACTTTACCTGTACCCATACCCATACCCACGGGTATAAAACTTTACCTGTACCCATACCCGACGGTTACCCATACCGGTACCCAACAGGTAGATTAAATAGTACACAAATTCTTCATAATTTTACATTCATTGATAGCACATTTCACAAAAGAAACACATTTATCTCAACACAATGAGTACATGACAATTATCAATTGATGGCAATTTTACCATTTGAGAAAAAAAATCACAAATGCGATTTATGAAATTGCCATCAATTGGTGCATGACACATTAATATAGTTTCCACTTGTATTGATGTAAGGCGTATAGTGTTTTGAGAAAAAATCCAAAATATAGGGTGTAATGCGATTTATGGACAATTTACCTATCTGCAAATGAATCCTAATTTACAGGTTGTATTGTTTTCAATTTGTGTCTATTACGAAATCATATCTCCCTATTTTTTAAGAAGAAAGTGAATCCACCGTATGCCAAATACTCATGTCTTATATTCGTATAGAAGAAACGAATGAGTAGTTTTCAGCGTCAACATATGCAAACTGCACTTGGCCGACGCGGAGCTGATGATCTTCCTGGTCTGTCGTTTTGTTCCTTGTACCGTACGTGCGCTGGTGTGCACTTAGGTAGGGATACCAACAGGTGGAAACTGTGGAGTTGATCATGAACTGAAGCAGAAGAACCAAAATGCCAACGTTGCCAAGAGCCAGCTGAAGTTATTCGACGAACCCATTGGCACGAATCGTCGACAAGGGATCCATGACCCGGGTGCTCTGATAAACAATCGTTGTTCCCGTACGCGTTGATCAGGAGCGATCCTTCTGCCCCATCAGCGTCATCATATCGCACTAATCTGCAGATCAGCCATGAGGTCACCACATGTAGTATAGACTTAGACTATATATCATAATGCATGGGACTTAAGCTTTTCTTAGGGGTAGGATGGGTGAGTTTTTTTTTTTTTTTTGATGGATGGGTGAGTTTTCTTAATGCCGGAGCCAGCACCAGCAGCTTCTTTAGTTAGTTAACTGATAGGGTGATTGTCGCCGGCCGCCGGCCGGGTGCAATCAATCAGTCAGGCGGCAGGAAATAATTGGATGCGGCCGGTGAAGAAGGAAGCATGCCGTTGTGGAAGGAAGGCCAAAATAACTCGACGGCGGTTTGGTCATGTCACATCAGGATTCAGGAGGCTCTTGACTCCCGAGAGTTGACAGCAAAACCTCGCTCGCCCCTGATCTCCTACCCACCGTTGACGAAAGGGAAAGGTACCTGGGGGCACGCGCATGTGGCACCCAGTCACCGGCGTGCCTCTCCCGGCCCTTTCGGCCGCCGATTCGCCATGACAGTTAAGTGTGTCTGGGACACAAGGTAGTGTGGCCTAACTCGCCGAGCGTGACGTCTCCCAATAGGGAATTGTCGCCGCCTCGATCTCCTCAGCCCGGCCAGTCATTACAGGATCACTGCTGCTTTTTCGCGGTAAACTTCTGCGTTCACGGTGCAGTAAGAGCATCTCCACCAGCGCGCTCAAAACAGCGTCCGGCAACGTTGCCGGACAGGCATTGTTGGACGCGCCGGCAAGTGTTGCCGCGTTTTGGGAGCGTCGCCCCCCACCGGTCGCTCCCAATAGACGGCCCAATAGAATTAAAATCAGAATTGTGTCAAATAAAATCCAAATTATTACAAATAGTTCGTGAAAATAAATAAAAAATTCATACAATAATTCAAATTAAATTAATTGGACAGTCAATTAGGCTGGCCGGCATTTTGTCCTTTGATTGCCCACAGATGCGCAACTAAATCATTTCGCAACTGCTCGTGAACTCCTTCATCTCGGATTTCAACGTTGATTGTGAAATAGTTGGCAAAATCTTCGAGTATATCATCAATCAAATTGGGATTAGGCTTGGCAAGAGAACCCTGAGAGCATCTCCGGTCGCGGCGCCCAAATGGCCGCCCAAATGCCTTCCGGACAGGCCCTTTGGGCGCCGTCCGGACTACCTTGCCCATTTGGGCGCCGTCGATCCCCACTCGCAGCGCCCAAACTAAAAAAAATTAAATTTAAACTTCGACGAATTTCATTCAAATTTTAGGAAATTTTACAGATTTGAATGAAATTTAAAAAAACTAAACCTAAATCTACCGGCGGCCCCGGTAGCGGTGGAAGGCGTAGTAGGGGTCGTCGTCCTCCTCCTCCTTCTTCACGCCGCTTGTTCCTGCGCCGTCGTCTTCCTTCTTGACGCGGCTAGGGCCGGCGTCGCCGTCGCCGGTGAGATCGACGAACGGCACGCCAGTTTCAATGGCTTGCATGTACGCCGACCAGGCGCAGGCAGATGGCCCGTCCATGGACGGCACGTCCTCCATGGACGCGGCCTCCGCGGCCCGCAGGAGCTCGTCCTCGTCCTTGGCCGCCTGCGCCGCCAGGAGCTCGGCGTAGAGCGTCGTCGGCTCCGCCTTCACCTTCATCGGCTCCGGCTTCGGCGAGAGCAGAACGCGGGAGAGGGAGGAGGAGGAGCGCGATGAAGACGCTCGCGAGGACGACGCCCGCGACGATGACCCTATCGAGCGCGAGGACGACGTGCGCGGTGCCCACACGTTGGCTGGCGGCGCCGGAGGCGGAGCGTGGGGACACTCCAGCAGGGAGCCGCCGTTGGCGATGTGGTCCATGACGGCCTGGAGCGTGCGGCCGTGCACGCTCCAGAACGCCTCACGCCCGGCGACGTTCTTGTCCCTGGGCGCCGGGCCGGGGCCTTCCCACCGGTTCATCTCCTCCTCGAAGAGGCGCTGGTACGCCTCCTCGTACCGGGCGGCGTTGCCCGGGTCTTCCGCGTTCCAGCGCGGGTCGTCGCGCATCTCCGGCGTCAGTTCGCGCCAGTAGTGCGCGATCTGGGCCGCGTGGAAGTCGTGGTTCGACCACGTCAGCGGCCGCGACACCGGGATGCCGCGGACGGAGATGGCGTAGCTGTGGCCAACGCGCATGTCCGGCGGCACTGGGTAGCCGTTGTCGCGCAGCGCCTCGGTCTGCTCCTTCAGCAGGGTGCGCGGCGCGAAGCCGTTCGCCGCGGCGCCACCGGTACGCCTCCAGTTGTTGCCGGCCATCTCTAGGGTTTGCGGTGGCGGCGAGTGTGGCGTGTGGGGAGAGAGGGGAGCGGTGGCGGCGAGTGTGGCGAGTGAACGCGGGGGCGACGGCCTTTTATTGCCGCCGGAGAGCGGTGGCATTAACGCCGCTCGCCTCGAAAAGGCGCGCCGCATTCACTCCGGCGAGCAGAGGACGCGACGGCTCACTGGCCACCCGCCGGCCATGAAAACGAGGCGTCGCCACGCGGCACGCGCCTTTGACGACGCCTTTGACCACAGCCGGGCGTGGCCGTGTGTCACTGCCAGGCGTGGCCCGCGCGTCGGAGCCGTGCGTTTCCTTCCGTCCGGGGCCGCCCCAAGCCTCCCTAAGTTGAGGGCGTGGGCTGGGCGTGCCGGACACAAAACTGGGCCGCGCCGGACCGAATTCGCGTTTTGGGCGCCGCGAGTGGGCGCGATTTTGTGTCCGGCACGCCTCAAACGGTTTTGGGCGGTCGTTTGGGCGCCCCGACTGGAAATGCTCTGATGATAGTATGGATGGTCATCATGTTCTGGAGGATCAAGACGTTCACTCTCGATGATCATGCTGTGTAAGATCACATAAGTCATCATCACCTCCCAGATATAATCTTTGGACCAAGTTAGAGCAGGATAGCTGACAATAGCGAAGCGAGATTGGAGCACGCCAAAATCCCGCTCGGTATCCTTTCTGGCACCCTCATGTTCTGATGCAAAATGGGATTAACTGTGACCTAGAGGTTTGAAGATGGTCTTCACAAATGTGGACCAACTTGGATAGATGTCATCAGCTAGATAATACCCCTTGTCATACGCATGGCCATTGATCTCGTAGTTGCACGGTGGAGCTTCGCCTTCAGAAAGTCGGTTAAAAACCGAAGAGCATTGCAACACGTTGATGTCATTGTGAGTTCCAGCCATACCAAAGAAAGCATGCCAGATCCACAGATCATTATCAGCAATAGCTTCTAGCACGACACTGCATTCTCCAACATGACCCTTGTAAATTCCTTGCCAGGCGAATGGGCAATTCTTCCATGCCAAATGCATGCAGTCGATACTTCCAAGCATCCCAGGAAATTCTCTAGCTACATTTTGTGCCATCGGTCTAGCAGTGTCAGCTTCATTTGGTTGTCTCAAATACTTTGCCCCGAACACTGCAACCACAGCCCTGCAAAACCGATACATGGTTTGGATACATGTGGACTCGGCCATGTGGAGGTACTCGTCCACTGCATCTGCAGGAGCTCCATATGCAATAACTCTCAAAGCAGTCGTGCATTTCTGAATAGAAGAGAAACCAACCAGCCCGGTGCAGTCTCTCTTCAGCTTGAAATAGTCGTTGTACCCCCGCACAGCGATCACAAGATTCATGAAGAGATCTTTGTTCATCCTAAACCGCCGCCGGAATTCCTTATACCCAAATGTGGGATCGTCGGCGAAGTAGTCTCGCCACAGCGTCATATGTCCTTGCATCCGATTTTGATCTTTGTTCTTCCCCCTCCCCGGCTTCGAACCTCCAATCCGAGGAGCGGCGTTGAGCTGGGCTTGTAGACCCACCAGGCAAGTGAGCACCGCCATGTGCTCGTCGAGCATGGCGGTTGCGGCGGCATGGGCGGTGAGCAATGCGCCGGCCATCTCGAGCTCGTCGTCGCTATCCATCTATATTTGCTACGTTAAGCAAAAGACGAAGCAACGAAATTAGCAATGAAATGAGCTGCGCAATGCGACGAACACCTTGCGGGCGGGCGGGGGGGGGGGGGGGGGGGGGGTCCTGGGAGGCGGCGGCGGTGTAACCGGTGGACAACAACTGCGGCCCGAAAGAAAAGGGGCTTTGGCCAGGCGGCGGCGGCGAGAGATATGTCGCACTGCCTCTCAGGCGGCCAGGCGGCGGCGATTCACTAGGTAGGCCGGGAGGAATTCAGCGTCGTGGGACGTTGGGGAAGAAAAGGCAATGGTCCGCATCGTCTGCACACCAGCCACAATAAATCCATGGTCGCTCTGAGTTCCGTGTCGCTGACGCGACGGTCCCACGCGTCAGGATCCGACGTGGCTCGCGTTGCCGCGGTTGCCGGTGCGCTCGCTTGCGTCCCTAGAATCTGGGCGCGAAGCGGGGTTGCCGGACGTTCTACTGGGACGTGCCGGCAACTTTTTTCGTACTGGGCACGCCGTTGGGGGGTGTGGGAGGGGGGTTGGTGCCGGCGCGCCCAAAACGTCGATTGGAAGCGGAGTTGGGCGCGCCGGTGGAGATGCTCTAAGGGTGCGATGTATCTGCTTTGCGAAATGCTAGGGCCAACCGGCCTTGCTCTCTCAGTTTAGCATAGACTTTTACTTGTTGTTGGTTGTGTAGGGGCTATCTTCGGACTAGCCGGTGTGGAGTGCTGTTCTTGACAGTGTTGTGCACAACAGACCGTCATTTTCTTATACTCAAACCTGTATAAAGCTAAGGTACGCAAACTCTCGAAAAAAATGCCAGGGCCAGTTTCACGAAGAACCCAGGTGGATTCCCCAGGATAACGGCCAAGAAAAGAAAAACACTTTAACTGACAGATCGGCACAACATTATGCGGACAGATTTGCTCAGGTTCTCACCACATTGTTTCTTTTCAAGTTAGTACAGGTGAAGAGCAGGCCAAGTCAAAAGAACTCCATGCTCCAGCTATTCTCTTGCTAGGAAAATATCTAGAGCAGAAACTAAGCTGAACCAAAAAAAAAAAAACTTGGAACTAATGATTTCTGACGCCCTCTTTGTGAGGCAAGTAAAATTATCACCCTTGCAAGCCACAAATTAGTCATGTACTAGCCACCGGGTACAACCACGACGATACCTCCCTAAAACTCGAGGATTCTACGTTCCATCACTGAGACCTTGTACAGACGACAAATACGGGTTAACGGGCACCATGACTGCAAACTGACTTGTCAGCCTGCTCATGGCCCTAAATCAAGCTGCCGGGTCTTCCTAACTTCCTGATCCACATTGTACAACCAAAACGCACACCTCCAGACTAAGAATTGCAGGAGATCTTCCACCTTGGCAATGGCAGGCGGCCCAAAAACAAACCACTATCTAGAACGAAACATGCTGGTGAGCCATCACCTCATCTTTCAGGATATGCGAAGAAGTCGGAAGCAGTGGCTCCTCTAGCTGAGCATCTGCTTGAAGAGCTTGAACCAGAGCCTGGGCGAGTGGGTTTGGGCTTGAGCAAGCGCCTGCGCCATCGTCTCCCTGGGCTTGACTCTGCTGCTTTAGGAACCTATTCATCCGTTCGAGCAGCTGGATCGCTTTCCTTTTTCCCCTGTCTGTGCCGCTTTCTGCTAGCTCCTCCAGCAAGGTCACGATGCCCTGCTCCTGTGCTTCTGCAAGATGCTGCTGCTGCTGTTCTCCGTTACACAGATGCACCAGAACAGCTGCTGCGTTTTCCTTGTTCCTTGCAGATCCATTTCTGATAACCCCAACCAGGATTGGTATGGCGGCCGCAGAGCTAATAGCTGCCTTGCCCTCGGATGGCTCGAGAGGATTGCCAGAATAGCAAGGGCCTCATCCACCATTCCACTCTCAGTCTCTGCTAGAAGTTCAAGTAGTATAGGGACCAATCCAGCTCTGATAGCTTTACCCTTGTTGCCCTGATAGATACACAGGTTAAATAATGCCGTCGCCGCATCCTTTTTACCCCGTTGGCTTCCATTACCCAGTAGCAGTACCAAAGCTGGAATTGCCCCAGAAGCCCCAATTGTCACCTTGTTCTCATCCACAAGTGACAGGCTAAATAGTGTGGCAGCTGAATTCTCCCGAGCCTCCATGCTGCCCCTCTTTAGCACATGTACGATTCCAGGAACAGCTCCAGAGGTAATTATCCTTGCTTTGTTCTCTTCATAGATAGAAAGATTCAGAAGAGCAGTAACCGCATGTTCCTGAGTGCTAATATCGGTCGTTGGTAGAAGGCTCACAAGGATAGGAATAGCACCAGCATCTCCTATACAAGCACGATTTTCAGCACTACGCTTGGCAAGCTGACGAAGCATACCTGCAGCTCCACGTTGATCTACAAGATTCTGGGATGATAGTTTCTGAAGAAGCTCAATAACTTTACTATGCTCAGAAGCGGTACATGTTGCTGGTGCATTACTTAGTTGAGCAGGGCGCTTTGGCGGCTCCAAACCATTTGCTTCACACCATTGAGCTATGAGGCTTCGAAGCACAAAATTTGGAGTTAGAGATTTATTGGGAAGCTTCTGCTGCGTCTTAGGACAGGTGTCATGCCCAGCTTCCAACCATCTCTCTATGCAACCTCGCTCATAAGTCTGAATACATACATTTTCAAGAAATTCTTGTCAGTTGAAATATAAATGAAAGTTCACTAGATTGACCGCAAACAAAAAAGCTAGTTACGCAGAGACCTGTCCGGTGGAGACAATAACTGGGTCTTTCATAAATCAAGCGATATTGGGCAGCGAAAATCATCTGGAACAACAGGAATGCCGAGTTGTCATTTGGGAAAGGTTTGTTGTACTTGCTGGGATGCCTATTACAGGTCCTGAGTCTGCATAAAATCCTTTATCTTTTTCAGCAGCATTGACACATTCTCAACAACCCGCCAGGGTCTCCCCCACTAGCCATCTCGTGCAAGGTCAATGATTCTTGATTGAGGTCGGATACGGTCACAAGCTGCAATTTCTCAGATAGACTTCGAAGAATATCTGGGTCAACAATAGCAGTGGCGCTTGAATTGTAGACAGATATTAGATCATTAAAGAGAATGTCATCAGATGTATCCGGCCGTTCTTTTGCTCTTTTGAATTGAGCGTGCACCAGTTCAACCTGCACAATAATTGGACATGTTTTAGCTGCAGAGATAAAGCAAGACAAGCCAAACAGAAGAAAACAAAATGGTTTCACTGTAGATACAATAGAAACTCGAGAGTCAAGATGGTTTACCTGTTCCCTTACTTCATCCGATATGCCAAGCTCATCAAACGAGATACCAGCTAAGGCTTGTTCAAGCCTCGAGGTAATGTCCTGGAAAGTCTGCATTATTTTCTCTCTCTCGAGAACCTGCAAATACGGCAACCATAAACTGTTGGAAAATGGTAATAATTTAATGATGTACTGCATGCAAAAATGTACAACAGAATTAACCACAATAGTGACCTCTGCCGACCGAAATTACTTATTGCTCATAAAAGTGCATGTATCAAGAGATATTAAGCCCACTCAAGTACTCAACTACACAGCCTCACTACTCTTTTACGAACGAACTCGTGCAAGTACGTAGCGGTGCTTGATTAACCACCGCATACGTCATCTGAACAGAGCAACGTACTGTCAATATTTCTTAAAAGCAATCACCGAGTATTAATAACTAGCACGTATTTAAAGGTTGGCCTACGCAGTGCAATTCAAACAGAATGTAGCCTTCGACCTCAAATATCTGGCACTCACATACTACAGTTTTATTTTGCCCTGTAACAGTACATAACAAAGATAACTCCAAATATATGACTGGATGGTTTACACCCCCCCCCCCCCCCCCCCCCCCCCCTCTCCCTTTAAGTGCCTGCAGTGACTTTGGTAACTATGAGTAAAATATATCATCAATTGACTAAGTCTATTCCTGATCTTAGGCCCTTGGCTCACCCCTCCGTGGATGAAACCTTGTGGAGCGTCTATCCCATTTAGGTTCAATTAGGACCCCTCTGGTGTTTCCACATTCCTCACAATCCACCGAGAACTGGGCAATAGCCCAGTGGTCGGAGCGGAGTGGCGTCCCGTGCGACCTGGGTTCGACCCATATGGGGCGGAATAAAGGGGAGTGTCTGTGGTGCTAGTACCCTCGGTCTCATCATTTATGTAATCAGTCCATCAGCTGCACTATCAAAATTGAACTCCAGAAACTAACTATCAGGTAATGCCGATCATAGTTCAAGACAATCATGATCCCAGACACCCGTGATTATGGAAGAATATCCATTCACCACTCGCTTACCACTGGCATAAGCTAACTGTACATACCATCCTCAGTTGTAAACACATTTTCTCATCAGGTATTTCTGTAACCAGCAGCTACGCCAAGTTCAATACTATAAAATCAACTAGCAATATATCTTTTAGCTTTGACACCACCATGCCCTATGCATCCGTGCTTATTACAGCAGGGTACATTTGAACTTTACGTGAAAATTTATTCGTCTACATTTTGAAACCAGCATTACCAATGCACTGGTGGAAAAACTCAGTATAACATGATCTATCCATGTCACAGGTTCATGTCCTACCCTCAACCTCCAGAAAAAAGAAGGAAAATAGTTTGTAAAGATAAACTTCCTTAACTAACTAGTCAACAAGATCATCATACATGCATGTAACGACATGTTGATCGAATTCTCTAGATATCTGAGTCCTCCAGCTCCACTGTATTATTGCTCTCAAATAAACAAGACCAGGGCCCATCGTGGCTGTATTATGGCTCAAGTTGTAGAAAAAGGAAGACCCCATCTCATGATCTAAATGCCAAGGCTGAGAATCTTAGGTAGTTTCCTAGCCACATTAGAGGTTTCATTCCTGTTCGTTGCTAAGGAGGAAACAAATTAGACTGCCCAACAGGTCTAGCCACAAAAACTGTGGATGCCAAACTTGGCCTATGAGATACCCTCACCATTCCCTATCACATATTAGTGGCACTTGTGGGTAGTTTCATCACAACTTTGGTATCAAACAGGACCACCATCTCAGCCATTTGCAACAGATCTAACGGCTTGTAGCAGGACGGTGGTAAGAGGTGAATGGACCACCACCGCCGATCGACATATATATAGAGTAAAGAATAGCATCTAGCGCCATCCCTTTCACCTGCATCCAAAAAACACATATAGCTGGACAGGTGCTATCACCTCCAAATATACAGTTTGTGAGCAAGGCTAGTGTGAACCCAGACATGGTAATTAATACTCCCTCCGTATCATAATATAAGATGTTTAGGCATTTCAATAGGGACAACATATGGATGTATATAGACATATTTTAGTGTGTAGATTCACTCATTTTACTCCGTATGTAGTCCGTATTAGAATACCTAAAACATCTTATATTATGGTACGGAGGTAGTAGCTGTCTGCAACAGTGATGAATAAACTAGTTGTTGTAGAGTAAGTTCACAGCCATCTTTAACTCCGCACTTTGTTACAAATATTACTACATATGACCTAGTAGTCTCTCAAACAGTACGTTTTTTAGAACTACAATAGCATTGGTCATACAAAAACTAGAAAATATATAATTCAGTAACTGTGCCTGTGCCTTGGGTTTTCCTAGTCTCACCTATATGTGTCGACAAAACCAATAATAAGCTAGTGTATTAGACAGGCTTGTTCAACACCACTAAACAATGTCAAGTTGTCAACTGCCCTGGCTCGGCATTGACACCAGGAAATCCAAAACCTGGTCCAGCTAATTATAAGCTTTTGCACAAACAAGAATAAGCAAAAAAAAAAATACGAGAGAGTAGCAAGGAGTTCTAATTCTGCAGTTCGTCAAGCTAAATTATCGTAACTTCGCAGCTAATCCTTATGCAACGCAAAAGGTGCAACAGTATTCTTGTTTTCCTAATGCTAGAGTATAATAACTATAGCCTGGGTTTTCCTAGTCTCACCCATCTGTGTGGACAAGACCAATAATAAGCTTGGGTATTATACAAACTTGTTCAACACCGGTAATAAACAATGTCAAGTTGTCAGCTACCCTGGCCCGGCATTGATTTGACACAAGGAAACTCAAAACCAGGTCCATCCTCAGCTAATTTGTAAGGATAATAAGCTTTTGCACAAACAAGAAATAAGCAAAAAAAAAAAAAGAGGTAACATGTCACAAGTGAGTAACGAGAAATTCTAGTTTTGTAGCATAGCAAGGTATAATTCGTGAATCTAAATTCTCTCAAGTCCACCTCTAAATCCTTATCTAAGCAAAAGGTATAACAGTATTCTTGTTTGCCTAATGCTAGGGTATAATTCTAGTAACTATAGCCTGGGTTTTACTAGTCTCACCCATCTGCGTCGACAAAACCAAGAATAAGCTTGGGTATTATACAGACTTGTTCAACACCAGTAAATAACAAGTTGTCACCTGCCCTGGCCTGGCATTGATTTGATGCAAGGAAATTCAAAACCTGGTCTAACGTCAGCTAATTTTTAAGGATAATAAGATTTTGCACAAACAAGAAATAAGCAAAAAAAAAAAGGTAACATGTTACAAGTGAGTAGCAAGAAATTCTAGTTTTGTAGCATAGCAAGGTATAATTCGTGAAGCTAAAATTCTCTCAAGTCCACCTGTAAATCCTTATCTAACGCAAACGGTGCAACAGTATTCTTGTTCTCCTAATGCTAGGGTACAATTCTAGTAACTATAGACTGGGTTTTACTAGTCTCACATCTGCCGTCAAAACCAAGAATAAGCTTGGGTATTATAAAGACTTGTTCAACTCCAGTAAACAATGTCAAGTTGTCACCTGCCCTGGCCTGGCATTGATTTGACGCAAGGAAATTCAAAACCTGGTCCAACGTCAGCTAATTTCTAAGGATAATAAGATTTTGCACAAAGAAGAAATAAGCAAGGAAAAAAAGGTAACATGTTACAAGTGAGTAGCAAGAAATTCTGGTTTTGTAGCGTAGCACGGTGTAATTCGTCAAGGGAAATTCTCTTAACTTGGCAGCTAAATCCTTATGTAACGCAAAAGTGCAACAGTATGGGAAATTTAGGATGCACTGTGTAAACAGGACAGTAAACGAAGGAGCTTTAATCGAGAGAGAAAATCCCACCAGGAAGATCTTGCTACCGCTGCTGCCGAGGCGGAGCAGCTCCTTGGCGCCGTGGAGCGCGTCCCTGAGCTGGCGTAGCGCGGCCACCGAGGCCTCCGGCAGCGGGCGCGGGCCCTCCTTGGCCTCCTCCATCATGGGCGCGAGCAGCCGGATCCGCCGCGACAGGTTGCAGAACTGCCGCCGGTACGCGTTCCTGAAGTCCGAGATGGCCGCGATCTCGTCCACCAGCTCCGCGACCTTCTCCACCAAATCCCCCAGCTCCTCCTCCGCCGCCGCCGGCTCCGAACCGCCGGGCGGCATCGGCGATGAGGCCGCCTCGGCGACGGCAGTGGCGACGGCCTCCTCGCCAGTGCTGGGCTTCGCGTCCTCGTCCATGATGATGCCGGCTGTGTTAGGCCTCAGCCTTGCAGACTGCGGCGCGGTAGGGCGGCCGGCGCGGCGCAGTGGTGGTGAACTGGGTGATGTGCGGAGCGGAGATTGGGGGTGGTGGCCTCCCTCCGCGTAGCTCAACCAGTAGTAGTACAGCTTTGCTCCGCCATGTGGGCCGCGGGCCCGGGATGTCAGTCTAACGGCCGCGCTGATATAGGGGGAGCCGGCGGCGACGGCGCGGCTCGGCTCCGGGTCGCGACTGATTGATGCAGGAGGAATACTTGCGGAGGCTTTTGGGCTGTCTGGATTTGGATCGCTTTTTGGCCAAGTACTCAAACAGTTCCTTCCTGATCGGCTAGTTTGGGTCGATACCTGGCTGATTAGCTAAGACAACGCTGGATTCCGCGTTGCTTATTCACTTTTTAACAGATCGTCCGGGTGATGCGAATCAGTTTAGCGTGGGAAGATCAGAGACACACGGCACCATGCCGTTCCGCACGTACGCTAAGAATAGTTGCATCACGGATTCAGCAGGGAAAGCCTCCAATTGGGGGATAGGACAAGTTGGAAATACCTTGCCAGAAAAAGTCATGTTAAAGTATGTTTATTGTATCCACGGGAGGGAGGGTGCAACTTGCAAGCAAATGCTGATCCTTCTCTTCTTATTATTACTCTTTCTGACACACAAAAAACAACTGTCATTCTTGGCTACAGGTTATACAAAGTAATGCAACTTGCCGGCTGCTTCAGTTGTTAATTACGTAGATTGATTTTTCAATGACGGGGGGCTCTTATTGTTGCTAGCAGACGAGCGGATCGTCAAATTTGAAGGTTTGTCACTGAACACATGTTCTTTGGTCAAATTAAATGACACTTGCGTGCAGTGACATGGCATAAGGGCAACGGTTGATCATCGTTTCTTAATCCTTACATACATTGAAGATAGACAAAGTCCGGCGGGATGGCATTAGCACACATTTGAACGATCGGCTGCTGCTACCGAATTTTTTTTTAACGGAGTCAAGAGCTTTGCCGTTTCCATTACTTAAGAAGGTTACCCCCGCTATTGATGGAAAATTGGGTTAAAACTAATAAGAACATTGCCATGTCCACATTCGCCGACGACGCAACGAACACAAAGAAACACGCCAAACATACATAGACAACGACCTGGAAACCCCACTCTACCCAACTAGTTGGCCTCCTACCGTAGCCAGAGAGAAAAGTCACGACTACTATGGGGAGCATACCCCCGCGACTCTCCAAGAGAGCCGAGCAAGCCTGCACAACAAGACCACGTGACATTTCCAACAACTAATATGTCGACGGCTATCGTTAATTGAGAGCAACCTCCTCACCCATGAGAACCCTCGAGGCCGCCGCATGGCATTGCACACATAGACCAGGTTGTTAATACGTCCACAACATATCCACTTATTTCAAAAACTTTACTTAGGATTCTGTCTAAAATCTCACCAAATTAGAATTAAGCTGTCGGGACTGATGTTGTCTTTAGCAAAATCTTTCTTCTGCATTTTTTGGGAAAAATATAAAAGAAATAAATTCACCAAAAAATAGGGGCTATTTTTCGTCAGAAATTGGTCCAGCGGGCCGAATAGGGGTGGCGCCGGGGAAGCCTTCGGGTGCAAAGATATCTATTTTGCTTTTATCCTTTTTTTTTTGCTTCAGAAGCTACATTTTTGCTGAAAAAAAAAGCTAAACAAACAGTCATACCCCCAAGCATTTGCCTATTTTGTATCTTGCGGGCAGCTAAAGCTACCAACAAATATCTTGTACTCGCTGCACTCGTGCAAAACCTTTTCCGGGTGGCACGACTGATATGCTCCTTGAGTCCATGCAAGCAAAAGTGGCGTAGCTGTAGCCGACTCACACAACCTGGGCGGCGCATATCACGCTCGCTCGCGGCTGGCTCGGGTCCGATTGTTCTGTTGGTTCCTGCGGAGACGGAGTGCGGACCGAGGTCCTGCGCACATGGCCTGACGTGTTTCCCGAGGGCTCCGCGGGGCCCACGGACTAACCACCGGAGCCTCCCGCGGGCCGTGCGATACAGATCGGACGCTTGGGATGGAAAGCTGGACGGGATGAGACGCGCGGCGCGTGTAGGTAGGTAGGTAGGTAGAGGTTGGGCCCCACGGCGGAGCGGGCATGTGATCCATCGCAGGAAGACCGAAGCGAAGCGAGCGCATACGGCCGCCTGTGCGACGGGCCTCCGCCTTGGAACGCTGCCGAATCACCAGCGACGGCGACAATCGCTGGCGTGCGTCACGAGTCACGCCCGGGGCGCTGAACAGTGACCAGCGTGGCGATTCGTTGGTCTGGCATCTTCTCTAGCCTGCTGTAGGTTTCAGGCTACCTTGCAAAATAAAAATGCCAGGGGCAGGGGAGACATGAACTGAAAACTCTACTGCTCGGCTGCTGACCTGCTGTGGCCTGTGGCTGCAGCCTGCACAGCGAGTCGTCGCTCCAATCAGTACGAGTTTAACCCTTTTACTCCCGCCTAGGCACTACTGGGCCTTGTACTTCGGGCTTAATTCGAGGCTGAACTGGGCTCTGCTCTCGGCCCTAACATTGCTTCAAAATACAGTACCCTTTTTTTACTATGTGACGCTCACTGCGTCCATTAGCGTCCTGACGCTCAGGCGAAGAACTGCAGCGGGCAGGCCCAGGTAACGCTATACTTTATTCCTGTCTATTTTTCTTAGTTGTTATTTTGTAGTGTCTTGTGTCCTATATGTATACTATCATCTTTTGTATTTTTCTCTCATAAATCTAATACTCTTGGTGTACTGTTGTTTCTTTCACTTATGTGTTGGTGGATAGGTTACTGCTTTTCATGGCAGTGTATTGTGCTAGTCGCGATGCCAAATTAACAATTTTGTCATGATTTTTTTTGGCAAAAATTAACCAAAAACGCCTAATCCAAAAACCAAACTACGAGGTTTTCCGCCACATCTTAAGCAAAATAGCGCATGCATCATTTAGCACGCCATGCCCCTTCTCGATGGAATGATTACGGTAACTAACTCCTATGACCTTTTGCAGTACAATAACAAAAGAACTCCTTGAATGTAAACTGGATCCCAGTATCGGTAACTAACAAGTGATAGCAGGACAAACTTGACTAGATATAGTTGCACATTCTGGATAATACATTTATAGAGGGGCTTAGCTGGGTATTGATCCATTCACTTATTTTGTTAATTAATTAAGGAACTTATTATTAGTTTATTTATCTAGTCTAGTGTACAAATGTGGAAAGTAGAGCTCATCCAGTCATGTATGCCACTCACATGGCACACCTGGACACCCGTGCTCTTGTTGCGAGATAGGCTTGTACACACACATACATGGCAGCACATCTGATCACAACACGCCGTCATTGTCAAGTGTCAACCGTTCCATCCATGAACCATGACCGGCCTTTGTTTCCTCTCCACTTCTTTTTTCCCTCACGTCTTTAAACTTGATAATCGCAGATTATTGTGGCACGCCTTTGTTTACTTTTAGTGCAGTGTAATAAGACGCACACAATACATTCATAGTTTCCATTAAACTTGTGGCCACCCACAATATACGGCCAGTTTTTTTTGATTTGCAGATGGGCAAAAGATAGATTACACAGCCTATGTGTGGTGATAGCCACATAGTAAAGAGTACTAAAATTATGCAGAATGATCCGCTCTCTTTCAGTGTGGATGTTTCTTTAGATACTCCAAACAACGCAACTTAGTTAGCAATATAATTTAGACTGTCGCGGTCAGATGTCCTTGGCGGCCGGATCCATCTTCTTTCGTTTTTGGAGACGAATTGTCTCCTTTTGTGCGTGTCGCATGGAGCATCCGAGTTAACAGTACACAAAGAAAATTCAGGATAATGCCATCTTTCTTTTTGTAAAGGATCCTGACGTACATAGATAACACTGAGCCACAACAATATTCAGCACTAGACTCCCCGGTATTAGCGTTATGCAGGGAACGATGTCCTCGTTGGAGGCATCGGTTACGTGTTATATAGAGGTGGGAAAAGCCCCCACCGTGGCTCGTACAAAGACGTACGGTATGATCGGAGTACTACTCGTATCATACCTATACAAGGCTATTACATGTTTAACACTCCCCCTTAATCGAAACCTTGCAAAAGATTGAGATTACGCTTAAACTCATCTAACGCCTTGACAGGAAGTGCTTGGTGAAGCCGTCAGCAACTTGGTCTTTGCTGGATATGAAGCGAATATCTAGAGCATTATTAGCAACTCTCTCACGAACAAAATGGAAATCAATCTCAATATGTTTAGTGCGAGCATGAAACACTGGATTTGCTGATAGATATGTGGCTCCTAGGTTGTCACACCAAAGAACTGGTTTTTCTTTTTTTTTACCCAAGTTCACCAAGAAGAGCCTCAACCCAAATCATCTCAGCTGTGGCATTGGCTAATGACTTATATTCAGCCTCAGTACTGGACCGAGACACTGTAGGCTGTTTACGAGCACTCCAGGATACCAGATTTGGACCAACAAATATGGCAAATCCACCTATGGAGCGACGATCATCAGGGCATCCTGCCCAATCTGCATCTGAAAAAGCACTTAAGAAAATTGAGGAAGACTTAAGAAATGTAGTTCCAAGCGCCTGTGTACCCTGAACATATCTGAGAATACGTTTAACAGCCGTCCAGTGTAGATGTTGGAGCATGAAGATACTGACAAACCTTGTTTACCGAGAAAGCCAAATCTGGACGTGTCAAAGTCAAGTACTGTAAAGCTCCAACAGTGCTTCTATACTTTGTGCTTTTTTCCGAATCGAGTGGTGTGCCACCACCAAGAGACAATGGCTCTGAAGGAGACAATGGAGTCGGAACAGGCTTGCAGTGACGCAGACCAGCCTTTCCAATCAACTCATTTGCATATTTTTCCTGAGTTAAAAGCAGACCATTGTGTATTTTCTTTACCTCAATGCCTAGAAAGAAATGTAAGTCTCCTAAATCCTTAATTGCAAACTCATCATTAAGATCTCGAAGGAGAGCAGAAATAGCATGATCAGAGGAGCTGGTGACTATGATATCATCAACATAAATCAGAACAAACACAGTGATACCTGACTTGCTGTAGAGAAACAATGAAGTGTCGGCCTTAGATGGTGTAAAACCCAGTGCACATAACTTAGAACTGAGCCGGGAATACCATGCGCGAGGAGCTTGTTTGAGTCCATACAGAGCTTTATCAAGTTTGCAGAGATAGTGCGGAGCGTGTGAATTTTCAAAACCTGGGGGTTGTTTCATGTAGACCTCCTCTTCCAGAACACCATGGAGAAACGCGTTCTTGACATCTAGCTGCCGTAGACTCCATCCACGAGAGACAGAAAGAGCCAGAACAGTACGAATAGTTGCTATCTTAACCACAGGACTGAAAGTATCCTCATAATCAATGCCATACCTTTGCTTGAATCCTTTTGCGACCAACCTGGCTTTATATCTGTCAATTGTGCCATCAGCTCTTCTCTTAATGCGGTACACCCATTTGCAATCAATAATGTTTTTGTTCTTGCTGGGAGGAACAAGGTGCCAAGTTTTGTTTTCCATCAGTGCATTATACTCTCCATAGCAAGACGCCAGTTATTATCATCAAGTGCTTCAACCAGTGTACACGGTTCACCTGTAGATGAAAGCAAACCAAAACTCCTCCCCTTGCCATAAGGAACAGTACCATCTTTAAATAATCTGGGTTGCCGTATACCTTTTTGTAGTCGTCTACGCGGTTCTGGAGCTGCTGAAATATCCGGAGAATCTTCCGTGCCGGGGCTAGCCGCAGCATATCCTGTAGATGAAGGTGTGGGCTGCTGCTGAGGAAGAGCCAGCCGCAGAGGATCCCGTGCCAGGAGAATCTTCCGCATGTGCGCCATGACGTGGCGACGTAGGGGGCGTGGAGGCCGGCGTGGTCCCGGGCGACGCGAAGGACGGCGACGCAGCCGAATCTCCCGCAGGAGCAGACGCCACGGACCCGGCAGGATCAGCATCGGAGTCTGCCATCGGGATCCGACGCGGCAGGGGAATGTTCCGACGCAGCAGGGGAATGTTCGGCCTCGTGCTCCGCGTCAGTTTC